>OZ004704.1:137800117-138244666 GCA_963924515.1 Vespertilio murinus | reverse complement strand
GTGCTGAATGAAAAAAAGGTGATGTCATTTATGAAAATGTATCTCCCAATGTAAAATAGAATTGGTTCTTACTCTATAACACTTACTGAATATGAAACTTGATGCCTAGGACCCTATAATTTCACCTTCTAAGCAAACTAATATAGAAGAAGCAGTTGGAGGTAGTAAAGTGGTTTTTAAGTGTTACTCCTAAGACCAGTGTCATCTTGCTGCATAAGAATCACCTGGGGAGCTTGTTAAATACATCAGAATATCTGTGACTTGATATTTATAGGTCTTGGATTTGACCATTAATTTTGTTAACAAGTTCCCCAGGTAATTCCGATACCCAGCTTAGGTTTGGATATATTTGGTAGGAAAAGTGTGGACTTTGGTTTCAGGCAAATCTGAATTAGAATCCCAACTCTTTACTTACTAATTGTGTGAAGTTGGGCAAGGCACTTGACCTCTTAGAGTTCAGGTCCCTCATGTATGAAATGTGTAAGAATAATATTGCAGCTGCTTTACAGAGAGCTATTGTGAAATAGAGAGCTATATATGTAATGTTTCTAGCATAATGACTCACACATAGCAAGGACTCAGTAACTGGATATTTTTTTGTGTGTGTTAGTCGTAGTAAGTACTGTGCATTTGATTTAGAAAAGAAGCACAGATGTTTTTACAGCTACAACAACAACAAAAAAGAAGCAGAATGTAATAAATTGCTTCTCTTCTTGCTTGGTATCCATCATAATCAAGAGCTGATTTCCTTTGGCACAAACAAATATCTTTTAGGCATATGAATCTTTATTTTATTATTACATTGTTGGATGTGTCTGTTCTGTGCATTCTATATACATATGTAACTTAAAAATTGGCTATTATACCAAAAACCCTAAATCCAATTCCTGTGAAATATGTTACTTAATATTTAGTAGAGGCTATTTTCACAGTGATGTTATAGGAAAGCTTAAGCTAGACATGATTCTCTTTTTACAAAACAACCCTCCCCAGAAACTAATATACTATTGTATGTCAACTGTAATTGAAAAATAAAAAGACTATTTTTTTAAGAAAAACATTGGTATAACAATCGAAAGACCTGCATTCCAAGCTCAGTTCTCCCAATTACTTGTCATGTGACCTACTTAAAGCAATTCACTTGAAAAAAAGCACAAAAACAAAAACCCTAGACCAGTGGTTGTCAAACTGCAGCTCGCGAGCCACATGGGGCTCTTTGGCCCCTTGAGTGAGGCTCTTCCACAAAATACCACGTGCGGGCACACACATACAGTGTGATTGAGATTTCATGGCCCATGTGCAGAAGTCAGTTTTCAGCTTTCAAAGGAAATTTCAATCGTTGTACTGTTGATATTTGACTCTGTTGACTAACGAGTTTATCAACCACTGCCCTAGACAATATCAGATAAGAGTTATAAGTGCAAATTGAAGATTATTTTGATATTGTTAAAGCTTATGTTATACTAGAGGCCTGTTACATGAAAATTGTGCACTGTGTGTGTGTGTGTGGGCGGGGGGCGGTCCCTCAGCCTGGCCTGCACCCTCTTGCAGTCCAGGACCCCTCGGGAGATTGAGCCTAAGCTGGCAGTCAGACATCCCTCTTGTAGTCTGGGGCTCTAGCAGTCTGGGACCCCTCGCTCCATACCGCCCTCTTTCAGTGAAGGTGGAAGAAGCTCCTGTTACCACCACTGTGCTCTCCAGCATGAGCCTGGGCAGCTCCTGCATTGAGCATCTGCCCCCTGGTGGTCAGTGTGCATCAAAGCCCCCTGTTGTTCCACTGGTCATTCTGCTGTTCAGTCTATTTGCATACTAGGGTTTTATTATATAGGATAGGATAGAATAGTTGCCTGGGTTAATAATTATAATGTTATTTTGGATGGTTGTCTCATGTGGTAAATAACCACTTGCTGAACATAAATGCTTATTTTTCCTGTTTAAACAAATAAAGGGGTCTTAGTGGAAGGGAGAAAAGACAATAACATTGAGTATGTACTCTGTGCTAAGAATTTGACTTAATTAGTCTCATTAGAGAAAGGGAGCATATTGTAGTGTTTACCTATGGATTCTGAAGGCATGCTGCTTAGGTTCTTCTCCATTTCTGTTCTTATAGCTGCTTGACTTCAGGCAAATTATTTAACTTTCAGCACCTAGGTGTCTTCATTGACTGTTTTTATATACTTCCTGCATAAGTTTGTTATGAGGACTAAATAAAGTAACAAACAGTGTTTAGGAAGTGCCTATATAACTGTTAGCTGTTCTTTAAAGTTCACAAATTCACAGTGTTTTATAACCTCACAAAAATTCTGTAAGGTAGATATCTTCTTAATTTTTATTTTATAGGTAAGAATACTAGTTTGGTGAAGATTGTCTTATCCACAATCACTCATCTCTTTAGTGAGGCAAATCTTAGTTTGCTTCTTCATGCATTCAACCATGCCTTTAATATGTTAGTTACTTTAAAATATCCAAAAAATGATTATCACTTATATGATTCATATGGTATTAAGTAACAATGTTTCATTTATCATAAAACTGTTGCTATTTGGCAACAAAATTAGTAGAATAACTGTTTTTGACCTTTACAGTGTTAATACAGGCAGTCCTCGGGTTACGTTGGACTCAACGTATGTTGTTAAGTGTTACATTGCCATCTCCCATCCTATGTAATAAAAGCCTAATATGCAAATTAACTGAATGGCAGAATGACCGGTGGAATGACCCATTGCTATGATGTGCACTGACCACCAGGGGGTTGACAGTGCAGGCCAGCCAAGGCGGGTGCCAGTGGGATCCCCTATCGTGCAGCTGGTCACCCCACAGATCAGCCCTGATTACTGGTCAGGCCTAGTGACCCTACCCATGCATGAATTTCATGCATTGAGTTCTAGTTTATTTATTAAAAAGTTTCATCATTTCAATGAACATATGTGCTTTATTATTTTTTTATTATTATTTATTTACCATAAGTAAAGATCAGGCATTGTTATCTTTCTTTTAAATTTTTTTTTTACTGTTTCACTTCATTACTGCTGAGTATGTGCTCCATGTGAGTGACGTAGGTACTTATGTAGGTGGGTTACGACTTATGGCGAAAATCGTGTTACATTATGCCTTAGGAATGGATCTCCAATGTAAACTTAGGACCTACTGTATTTTGAAAAATATTATTGATCCTTACTTGCATCAGGGATAACAGATTTTTAAAACTATATGTTTTTATTAATTTTTATAGAGAGAGGAAGAGATAAAAGAGATAGAAACATCAATGATAAGAGAATCCTTCCCTACTGGGGATTGAGCTTGCAACCTGGGTTGTGCCCTGACCTGGGATCAAACTGCGATGTCCTGGTTCGTGGGTCAACGCTCAACCCCTGAGCCACACTGGTGAGGGATAACTGAGATATTTTAAAATATACTTTATATTTCAGTAGCTATTTAATTGAAATTAATTAAATAAAATAAATAAATAAATAAATAAATAAATAAATAAATAAATAAAATTGTGTAACAGAGAGGTGAAATGTGTTACTGTAGATTCTAAAGCCAGTCTTCTCCTAGGAATTTTTTCTTACTTGCTCCTTCTCCTCCTCCTTCATATGCACACAGACACACATTCAGCCAACACAATAAAATAAAAATACTATTTTATAAGAAAATATTTAGATAGGTAAAAAGCCCCAGACTGCTTTTCCTTTCTATTTTCTGTATTCCTTGATGTAGAATGCATAATGCACAACATGCTTTAAGATTTCCAATTAGAAGCAGTAGCAGTTTGTTTTGAATAGCTCCAGAGAAGCTATTGGCTGGATGCTTCCTCCTCAGTACCCTTTGGCCTACCTTTTAAATTTCTTTTGGTAAAGTGCAGCTTGCTGCCAGTAATTCATTCTTTCACTTTGTTCATGGAAGTTGCTGAATTTGATTATGAGTTAGAAACTGAAGAGTTACCCTAATTTTACATTTAATATATTCTTCCTTAGTTTCATTTCATTTATAGCATATTGGTAGCAAATCTATTGCATATTCTTTGACTCTGTCAATAAGTTTTTCAGATTTTTCTCAATAATATTTTTTAAAAAAATTCTTCTTTCCCATCCCCCTCCTTAACTTGGCTCTCACCAATTCATTTTTCCTCTCTCAATTTTTTTTTCTTCTCAGTAAATTATTTCCCCCATCACATCTCCTAGAGGAATAAAAAGGGCCCTTGATCCTCAGCAGGGCATTGTTGGAAGGGCCACAAAAGGATGAGAACAGAGAGCGTATGAAGGCATGGGTTTCAAAACTAGCTGCTTGGTTCCTTTTGAATCTGAAGTGTGTATCAAGTACTCTGTTCACATCCGATTCCTGTGATTGCTGCAGTGCTTTTCTTTGGAAGAGCTGCTATCAGAATTATAAATGCTCTTCTCTGCATTGCAGTTTAGTTAAGGACAATCTGAAGGAATTGGTGTTGGTTTTCATTACTTTATCTAAAGGCTTGGGAAAAGTTCTATTTTTTTAAGGTTTCTAGGTCTGGCAAAGAAGTGGCTGGTTGATGTCACAAATAAGATGACTTTACTTTTAGGGAATAATGTCTAGAAGTATCTTCTGCATTTTATGCATTACTGTGCTGATAGAAGCCTTTCTAATTTTTCTCTGATTTTAAAGACTACTATCTAAGGGCATTAATACTTTTTTTTTCTTTATTTATACAGGGCAAGGATTTAAGGTTTTTATTTTCTTAATGTTAGATGCTTTACCCTTTGTTTACTTTCCCTGTTACTTACTAGATGAAAATGTGAGACTTAAAGGAATTGCTTCTTGTCCTGCTCATCCTGCCCTGGGAAGGAAACACAAACAAGTCCAGAACAAAACTCCTGTGCAGCATCTTTATGTTTGAAATCCTATCGAACCTTACCTAGTGAGCAAGTTTAAATATTGCTCCTTTTTTAATGAGCCCCTTTATACCATGTTGTGGCTTAGTTTTTAAAGATTTAGGTAGTGCATACACACCTATACCCACACACACACACACACACACACTGAGTGGCCAGATTATTGTGATCTCTGAATGCATAATAATCTGGCCACTCAGTGTACTTATGTATAAGGGAGGGCTTGCAAATCTTAATATGTCAAGGGAACAGGAGATAGTGGCCCCCAGTCTCTGGCTAGTAAGACCTCTGCTGTTTTCTAACTACCCACAATGCAGGTCTTATACATGGAAAAGCCTTATTTTAAAATCCCAACTCTGTGGTAGTCTACACTGAGTGGTCAGATTATTATGTGTTCAGCGATCATAATAATCTGGCCACTCATTGTATATACTAGAGGCTTAGTGCATGAAAATTCAAGCACTGGAGGTGGGGATCACTGAGCCCAGCATCCCCCTTCTCACAGTCCAGGAGCCCTCATGGGTGGGAGCTGACCCGGTGATCAGAGAAAGGCAACACCCCCCTCACACCTCTGCTGGCTGCCACTGCTGGCAGTGCAAGCCTTGGCTGGCCCTGGTTACCTGAGCCTTGGGCAGTCTTGGGTGGCTGGGCAGTCGACATCCAAGGCTTGCCTGTGCCTCGGTCATTGGCTGGGCAGTATGAGGCTTGCCTGTGCCTCAGGCAGGCCCTGGGTGTCTGGGGGACTGAAGGACCTGGGGGACTTCGGAGGCAAGGCACCCCAGTGGGCCTGAGTACTGCCATCTTGTTGTTGTGGGTGCCGCCATCTTTGATAATGTGGCAGTCAATTAGTATATTCTCTCCTTATTGGCTATGGGTGCCGCCATCTTTGAGGATGGGGCAGTCAATTAGCATATTCCCTCCTTATTGGCTGTTAGCACTGTCATCTTTGTGATGGTGTGAGGGTTAATTAGTATATTCTTGCTTTATTAGATAGTATAAGTATATAGACACACTTGAGGCCCAGTGCACGGATTTGTGCATGGGTGGGGGACCGGCCTGCCAGGGGAGGGACTACTGGAGGTTGGCCCCAGCAGCAAACTAAAGGTGTGGCTGATTTTGCGAGGAATTGGGCTCCCTCTTCCCTCCTGACTGGGTCTGGGGTGCTGGTGAATCAGATTTAGGGCTGTCAGGCCCCAGCAGCAAGCTAACCAATGGCCAGTTCTGTGAGGAATCAGGCTTCTTCCCTCTTGTCTAAGTCTGGGGTGTGTGTGAACCAGATTCGGGACTGTCAGAGCCCCAGCAGCAAGGTCTGGGTCAGTGTGAATTATAACTACCTGCTGTTTATCTGGTCGTTCTGGTCATCCCAGTTGTTCTGTCATAATGGTCGCTTAGGCTTTTATATATACACTAGAGTCCTGGTGCATACATTCTTGCATGGGAAGGATTCCCCAGCCTGGCTGGCGATCAGGGCCAATCAGGGCATGCCAGGGGGGAGGTAGGGTACCATGGGAGGTTGGCTGTAGGAGCTCCCTGACCACCAGGGGGCAGCTCCTACATTGAGCATCTGCCCCTTGGGGGTCAATGTGCATCATAGTGACCGGTTGACTGTAGGCTGATATATATTTTCCCTTTTGCTTTTCCCTTTTTTCTTATATAGTTATATTTATTTTTGTTCATTTTTACTCTTTAATTCTTTTATAGCAGCCTACCATAGTCAGTTTTTACACTAGATTTTCTTTCTTTCTTTTTTTTTTAATCCTCATATAATGTTTTATTTTTTTATTTTTTATTTTTATTTTTTTTTTAGATAGAGAGAGAGAGGAAAGGAGAGAAAGAGAAAGAATGAGAAATATTGATGTGAGAGAGAAACATTGATCAGTTGCCTCCTGTACACATGCCCTGACTGGGGATTGAACCTGTAACCTAGGTATGTGCCCTGACTGGGAATCAGACCCACAACATTTTTGGTGTATGCTTCAATGAACTGAGCCAATAGGCCAGGGCTAGATTTTCTTTATAAAGTCCAATTTTTCTGGAGTTGAGATTAATAGAAAAGTGATGACATTGGATTTTCTTGGGAAAAAGTGGTGGTTAAGAAGGCTGCAAGGAAGCTTACGGCCCTTTCTTTAACACTGGAATATTTTAAACCATGTATACATTTTATGTAATTATGAATACTATAACTGAAAATGTTAGTATAGAAGTAGAAATCACACAATGGTAAAGCTTACGAGGAACCATAGGGGTCACATAGTAACTAATCCTGATACTCTACAGAGGAACAAATAGAGGTTTGTTCATTCATTCATCCATTTACTCATTTATGAAATATTTATTTCATACTTACTCTTTTATGTGCTTGGGGATATCCCTACCCTTTTGGAGTTTACAATGAATATAATAAACATCACAATGAAGTAATTTACATAGTATGTTAGAAAGTGATACAAATACTAGTAGTCTGGGATAAGGGAGAGGGCAGGTGCTTGAAGGTGAGGGTGTGTTTGCAATTTAGGATAGGGTAGGCCCTACTGAAAATATGACAGTTGAGCAGACTTGAAGATGAAGAGTAGTTTGTGTGACCAACTGAGGGAAAAGCGTCTCAGGCAGGCAGAAGAAACAGCTAATTCTAAGGTTAATGTGTGGGAGGATGTCTAGCTTACCATTCAAGTTATAATGAAAAGATCACTATGACTTATAGGGTAATAAATGGACTGGAATCCTAGGTTCTGAAAATTAACAGGGTTGGGAGGCAGGAGTGTGGGGAACTACATAGACTATGGGGGTCTGGTGAATTGTTGCAAGGACTTTGGCTTTTACATGAGTGAAATGGGGGGGGGATGGTGGCAATGAAGGGTTTTTGAGCAGACATGATCTGACTTATATTTCAACCCAATCAGTCTGATGGAACTGTTGAGAAGACATGCTGGGGTAATGTTGCTAGATTTATAAAATAAAAATATAGGACACCCACTCAATTAAAATTGAATTTTAGATAAACAATAAATTATTTTTATATACATATATGATATGTGACTATTAACCCATATAGCAGAATGTTAACTACTTTTTTATAATTAAAAACCCCACAAATATCCAATATTACTATTGATTACTGTAGATTATTATTACCATGACTAGAAGCCTGATGTATGAAGATTCGTGTTAGAATGGGCTTTCCTTTCCCTGGTTGCCGGGACTGCCTTTCCACTCTGGCCCAGTCCCTTTCCACTCAGTCCCCGAAGCTGCCTCTTTCTGCTCCGACCCTGCCTTTTCACCCTGCCCAAAAGCCCTGAGAGGCCAGGGTTGGGCTAGAACAACTTTGTTGTCACTATGGCGACGACACAAGTGTCCGGCCCCTGTCACTTGGCGCCTGTGTGTGGAAGTTAACCATCATCTTTGTTGGGTTAATTTGCATATCACTCCTGATTATGGCATAGCAGAGGTACGGTCAAGATACATGTTTGTCAATTATTATGTAAGATCTTGCTGGTTCCAAGGGTTGGGCCCTTATAACTAATTTTCATTTCTCTCTTTTCTGTGGTACCTATATTATTGTTTTTTACTTTGTGGTTATCTTATATGCTAGAGTGGTACAAATGCAGTTTGTCTTATACCCTAGAGTGGTACAAATGCAATTTGTTGGACCCCAACCTAGACCTATTGTATCAGAATTTCTTCAGATGGAGCAGAGTGCAGTATCTCCATGGCTGCCTATGTTCTGTTTTTTTCCCCTACAGTTGTGAACAAAACATACAAAAATCCTTACCTTGATAGAATTAACATTATAGTTGGGGAGATATAATGAATAAGATAAATAAGTAAATATAGCGTACATTAAATTTTAATGTAGGTGCAAAAAAGAAAGAAAAAGCAGGAAGGGGAATAGGAAATATCCAGTGTAATGAGGGAGTTACAATATTAGGTAGAATGACCATTGAAGGCCTCACTGCATGGTGATGTTTGAATCAAGACTTGAAGGAAGTGACAGAACCAGGGTCCCTGTGGAGACAGAATTCGTGGCTGAAGGAACAGGAAGTATAAAAGTCCTGGCTCAGTGGTGCAGCATTGACCTATGAACCAGGAGATCATGGTTCAATTCCTGGTCAGGGCACATGCTTGGTGAAGGGCATGAAGGAAGCAGCCGATCAATGATTCTCATTGATGTTTCTTTTATTCTTTTATTTAAAAAATCTTTATTGTTTAAAGTATTACATATGTCCCCCTTTTTCTCCCATTAACCCCTTATAGCCTGCCCTGATGTTTCTATCTCTCTCTCCCTCTCCTTTCCTCTCTGGACTCCATAAAAATATATTAAAAAGAAAAGATATCTTAAAATAAAAGTCCTAAGACGTGTGTATGCCTGGTGTATTAAAACTGCAAGGGGTAGTGTGTCTGACAAGGGAGGATATAGTAGTGGATGAGAAGAAAGAGATAAAAAGGAGTGGCTGGTGATTGTTACCAGTTAGGTTTTATGGTATGTTGAGGAGAGATTTGAATCCTAGGCCCAGCTGTGACATTACCTTGGGGCCTGTTTCTTCATCATTAAAAAGTAGACAGAAGATAAGATGATCTTGTAGGTTTATTTCTGCTTTAAAATAGTCTTTGAAATCTGTTATTTACCTTTTATTTCTACTTTGTCAGGTCTTTTGCAAGCAATTTATCATTTGAGATACACTGTACTGTTCATGAGCTCATCTCTGTTTATGCTTCATCCAGACAGGTGACTTTTTCCTTTATGTTGCCCTTGTTTGTCCTCTTTCTTGACTGAACTTGAAGATTTAGATAGTCCTTTGATAAAGAGTAGGAAATTATATTCTTACTAGAGGCCCGATGCACAAAATTCATGCAAATGTCTCAGCCCTCACAGCCCTGGTTGCCTCAGTCCTTCAGGCCCTGCTGCCCACCCATTGGTCATTCTGGAAGGTCATTCCAGAAGGTCATTCTGGAAGGTTATTTTGCCATCTGGTCTAATTAGCACATCAGCTCTTTATTGTAATAGGACTAGAGGCCTGTTGCATGAAGATTCGTGCAAGGCCTTCCTTCCCCTGGCTTCACTCCAGGCCATGTGGGAGCCTGCAAGTCCTCACTCCCAGCCAGAGCACCACTCCTGTAGCTCCCTCTGCCTCCCATTCTCCCCCTCATAGCAGGCATCCCACCCTGCCTGGCCGCTCCATACCTGTGTATGCAAATTTACCCACCATCTTTGTTGGGTTAATTTGCATACTCACTCCTGATTGGCTCTGGGCATAGTAGAGGAATGGTCAATTTACATGTTTGTCTATTATTAGGTAAGATTGCTTTGTCTAACCAGTCCTTCTGACAGTAGGATCCTTATTTAATCTTATCTAATAGAATTAAGAAATATATTCTATCTACTAAGAGATTGAAATTCTCCTGAATGTAAGCTTGATTTAAAGAGAAGAGAGAAAGAAAAGAAAGATGAGGCTTGACCCAACTTTAAATCAACAAATCTCAATTGCCAGTTTAAGATTAAATGGAATATAATGTTCAGAGATTCATGGGATTCTTAAATAGATACTTCTAAGGGAAGGACAATCTTTAGCTAGGTCTTAGTCCTAAATGAGTGTTTACTTACAAAGAATGGGGTGGGACCACTCTAAGATGTGTTTTGATGAGTTCTATTAGCAGATGACATAGATAAAAGGAATTTGTCATGAAGCTTTACAATCTTCTTTAATATAAATTCTGTTGGAAGAACAAAGTAGTATCTAAACTGTTGTTGCCGAAACCGGTTTGGCTCAGTGGTAGAGCGGCGGTCTGTGGACTGAAAGGTCCCGGGTTTGATTCAGGTCAAGGGCATGTACATTGGTTGCGGGCACATCCCCAGTAGGGTGTGTGCAAGAGGCGGCTGGTCGATGTTTCTTTCTCATCGACGTTTCTGGCTCTCTCTCTCTCTCTTTCCTCTCTGTAAAATAACAATAAAATATTTTTAAAAACAAACAAAACTGTTGTTGTTGCCTTTGAAATCTAATACACACAAAAATTGAATTTGTAGGCTTTAAAATTGCAGCTTTCATGTAGTAGTAATGAAACAGTATAATCACTCTGAATAATTCTGTCACCTTTTACAGCTTTCACAGGGTATTATGAATATAAAGAATCAAATCCAAAAATATAAATAGCATCTTGGGGTTTGAGCTGTCTAGTTTTATATCACCTGCTAGTCTTTGAGTACTGCAGGGGAGTCAGAAAAAAAGAGTATAATATTAGGTACCAAAGTATTAGGTTAAGTTTTATGGTGACATTAAATATGGCAATTATATTTTACAATAGTAAGTTTATAGTTGTATTTACTCATAATCATTTTCTTTATCTGTTGTCTATTTGGTGAGGCTTTTGTAGTGATTATTCTTTTGATTATACTTTAAAATTTTGTAATCTCCTTCACCACCCTCTATTCTAATGTGATAATGTATATTAGCAGCCATCTATGTATATGTAAAATTTACTTCTACTACAGCAAATTTTAGGGTAGATTTTTAGTTTTGTCCTGAAATGAAAGATAAGAAAAATCTTGATTTGTGCTTTTTTAAACTAAATATAATTTTAGGAGTGAGGTGGATAAGATTCATAAAACTTAGCTGGTTTTATACCCAGTTGCATATGTTATTTATAGCCTCTACTTGGCTCTACAGTATAAAACTGTCTACAGTAAGCATGTCAAAATCAAAGGCTAACATGGGCCAAATAAACACGTTTTAAGTTTTTGTGGGCTGCAAAAAAACAAAAGCTTCAATTTCCATAGAAACATAGGTTTATTTCAATAGAGACATGCTGAATACAAAGGGCTGATTAATAAATGAGTAATTATTAACATAAAATAATAGAACATTTTAATTAAAATTATTTTTTTGAATATTAACTTACCAGGCACTGAATAATTGCACAAATTAATGCTAGTAAGCGTAACGCAGATAAACCTATTTTTCTTGTTCCCTGAAATCGAAATATTTCCTGTTGCCCACACCAAACAAATCAGTATAAGACTAACGATGTGGAAATTGGCTGCTAAAATATTCGCTGCTAGTATTAGTGGAGAGAAATGGTGTGCCTGCGTGTAAGGGAAATGAATGCAACACGATTATAATAATCAGTCATTAGCAAACATTGTAGTTTATTAATAATTATGTATAATAGAATATTGTAAAAATTAAGTTATGAAATTTTATTCAAGTGTTTCTTATGTACTATTATATTGGCTGGGCTGTAGAAATATTCATTGTAGGCTGCATGCAGCCTGCAGGCTGCGAGTTTGATATCTGAGGTCTACAGTATAAAACTGAAAATTTAAATTGAAAGACTATTTGTCCACTTAAAATAGAAGTCTATTTAAAACTAGAGGCCCAGTGCATGAAATTCATGCACAAGAGGGAAGGGTGGGTGTCCCTCAGCCCAGCCTGCACCCTCTCCAATCTGGGACCCACTGCTCGTTTAGACCCATCCTGGTAAGATCCCGGTAGGATCGTACTGCTCGTTTAGACTGATCCTGGTAAGATCCCAGTAGGATCGTGCCTAATGGGCATTTGGACATCCCTCTCACAATCCCGGATTGCTGGCTCCCAACTGCTTGCCTGCCTGCCTTCCTGATCACCCCTAATCACTTCCCTGCCAGCCTGATTGATGCCTAACTGCTCTCCTGCCAGCCTGATTGCCCCTAACTGCCCTCTCCTGCAGCCCTGGTCCCCCCAGCTGCTCTTCCCTGCAGTCCTGGGTTCTCCCAACTGCCCTTCCCTGCAGGCCCTGTCGCCCCCAACTTCCCTCCTCTGCTGGCCTGGTCACCCCTAACTGCCCCCCTGCAGACTTGATCACCCTCAACTGCCCTCCATTGTATGCTTGGTCTCCTCCCAACTGCTTTCCCCTGCAGGCCTGATCCCTCTCAGCTGCCCTCCCCTGCTGGCCATCTTGTGGTGGCTATCTTGTGTCCACATGGGGGCAGCTATCTTTGACTAAATGGGGGCAGCCATCTTGTGTGTTGGAGTGATGGTCAATTTGCATATTACTTTTATTAGATTGGACAATGGAGTAAATTATGAAGAACAAATGATAAGTTTATTTGGTATCTTTTGAATATTATTGAATTGTAGACTTGAAAATATTCATAAGCTAACTTTCATAGCTACAGTAATTTTACCGGATTAGTAGTTGTGCTAATTCAAAGAACAACATACGCTAATTAGTATAGGCCTTAGTGTTTCTATTTAATGGACACCAATTTCATTTATGATATGTAAAATCCAAGCAGGACATACTAACTTAGTTCCAGTGAAACAGTCTGAAAAGTATCTTCACTACTTATTTATTTTTTGTTAATCCTCACTTGAGGATATTTTTCCCATTGATTTTTTTTTTTTTTAGAGAGGTTGGAAGGGAGGGGGAAATATTGATGTGAGAGACATACATCACTTAGTTGCCTCCTGCATGTGCCCTGATGAGGCCGAGATCAAGCCTGTAACATAGGTACATGCTGTGGGCCGACACACTAACCATTGAGAAAACTAGATAGGGCTTCTATTATTTTTAAAAACTAGCCAATTAAGGATGAGAAAGTAAATTTTTACTGAAATAGTTTCTCTGAAACCAAGAGATATCTCAGGTCTTCCTGCTCTTGGCTCTCTAACAAAATTATATTGCTGAGTGATTCAATAACTTGGTCATGAAAAAGTTTATTCTCTAATGTCAGCAAACTATGACCTATGGACCAAATCTTGCCTATATGTAAAATTTTATTTAAACACAGCCATGCTCATTAATTTACACTTTATCTATAGCTGTTGTGGTGCTATAATGATAGCGTCAAGTAGTTGTGGATCAAATGATCCACAAAGCCTAAAGTATTTACTATTATCTGGTCTTTTAGGGAAAAGTGCTGACTCCTGCTCTATCTCTTAAGTCTTTTGTAGTCAGCTCGTGTTAACGTTCTGGAGGAGATTTATGAGGTTAGAATTTTTGTGTTGTTTCCCAGGTGCTCTATTCTAAGAAAGAATACTTTTTAAAAAATGTCATTTTGGGTTGTTAATGCCCAGCTTTCTTATCCATAAGTAAGTATAATACCACCTATGAGAAATTAATGAGAAATGTGAAGTACTTAGGCATCCAGAGAGAATTCAAGCAATGGGTAGATATAATCAGGAAAGTCTAAGTGTTTATTTGGGTGATTTAGGATGACATGTTTTTAGAGATTCTGATTTTACACAGAGCTGACTGTAATGGCCTAGTGTATCCAGGATTTTAATATAACATTACTGATTAACTTTCCTCCATGCTTTTCTTCCTTCCTCCTTCCCTGCCTTTACCCCTCTCTCCCTTTCCTTTTCTTTTATCTCTTCCTCTTAGTCTTCATACCTTCTTCTTGCTTTCTTTTTTTAAAAATCTTTATCTGAAGATATGTTTTTTTAATTGTTTTTTTTAAGAGAGAGAGAAAGGGGGAGAGAGAAAGAGAGTCATTGATGTGAGAGAGAAACTTTGATCAGTTGCCTCCTATACACATCCCCACAGGTGATTGAACCTGCAACCTAGTTAGGTGCCCTGACCAGAATAGAACCCACAACCTTTTGCTGTGCAATACAATGCTCCAACCAGCTGAGCCATCCAGCCAGGGCTCCTCTCTTTTCTTTTTGATATATGTAAGCATTGCTACTAAGTTAAGGTCAGTGGGTAGGTACTCTAGGGGGAGTGTGCAGAGAACCTAACACAGAAGAATCTCCCTTATTCTAAGTTCCAGTCTCTAGGAAGCAGAGGAACATTAAAATCTTGTAATATCCTTCACCACCCTCTTTAGCAGCCATCTACATATATGTAAAATTTACTTACACTATAGCAAATTTTAGGGTAGCTTTTTAGTTATGCCCTGAACCATGATGCCTAAGGGTTCAATTTAGGCAGGCATGTTTTTTTTCTAGAAGACAGGATAGATTATTCCTAATGTTTTGAAAGAAATCAGAAGATCTAGTGATGATAAAATCGAGCCTACCAGTCTTATATTGCAAGCACCTCTTAGTTGTTTTCTTTTTTAAAATATATTTTATTGATTTTTTACAGAGAGGAAGGGAGAGGGATAGAGAGCTAGAAACAATGATGAGAGGGAAACATCGACCAGCTGCCTCCTGCATGCCCCTTCTGGGGATGTGCCCGCAACCAAGGTACATGCCTTTGACCGGAACCGAACCTGGGACTTTTCAGTCCTCAGACCGGTGCTCTATCCACTGAGCAAGCTCAGTTGTTTTCTTGTTTCATGAAAACATAAGTTTAAAAAGCTGTTATTTTTCTTGATAGGTATTTTTAGGAGATCAATTTGAAACCTGGGACCTAGCCCTTTCTAGTTTTTATAAAACCAACAGTAATATAAGAGAGCAAGGAAAAAGAACCTTAGAACATGTTTTGTTTTAATCATCATTTATTATTATTTTGTGGTAGTTTTTAGATTTTGTAGGTGTCAGGAGAAAAGATATGGAAAAGAGGTGAATTCTAGGATGGTTATAATAGTAGACTCTTCTGTTTTAATTCAACTAAATTCTTCTATTTGTGGTTTCAAAAGGAGTTAAAGTGGGTCAGAATTTCTCAATGAATTTTTCTACCATTTTAAAGCTAATAAAATTAATTTAACCTAAATTTTATATACTACCATTCTATTAAAGGTAAGTGTCTTCCTGTTGTTTCATCTATAATAATAAAATCATAATATGCAAATTGACCGAAAGGCCAAACAGTGGAACAACTTGTCTGGATGACCACACTATGATACCCACTGGTGCCACACCAGCCAAGGAGGGTGCAATGTGATTGGTTGGGGGCCCGCCATTGTTCTAAGATCACCCTGCAGAGGGAGGCCCAGGCCACTGACAGGTGGGTTGTGGCAGGTGGGTGGAGCCTCCCTCTGTGGGCAATTGATCTGGGGCTCCTGGACCATGAGAGGGAGCAGGCTGGGCTGAGGGACCCCCTCCTCCAGTGTATGAATTTCATGCACCGGGCCTCTAGTTTATTTTATAAGAAGCTGAGATTTTTGGTAGAGGTAGATACTAATTCCTAATTCTTTTAATCTGGGAGTCACGCAGGGACATGGAATGGTTTTCTTAGAGCTGCATTTGAGTGAGTATAAAGTTAGGGTTATAAATGTTGAATATACTTTATTTTGTGTATTTATAGAAACCAGATAGCAAGATTTAAAAAGTGATTTTGTGCCTGGAAATAGGTAGATAATATGGAAGATAAGTATTGTTTAATTAAAAAAGTTTTCATTTGAGAAGTTAAGAGAGATACTGGGAGAGAGTGAGGAGCATGTAAGTCTGGGTGAAACATAACTCAAAGTCATATAGTTTTCTAGTCCATGGGAAAACCAGTAACAGATTGATTTAATTTATCAAAGGAGAAAGGAGTGGGGAGAAGAAAAAAAGACATATTTGGGAATAGTGAATTTTGTTTTCCTTTCTTTGGCTAAGCTGCTGATTAACTGGCAGCAAGTGAAGAGAACAATTAGGATTTTCTACGCTTGGGCACCTGGCTGGGTCATCAAAGAAAACAGTTTTAGTTGTTTATGAATCTCCAGAAGACCTTAAATGTTTAACTGTGACTTACATCTGTGTCTCTGTATTATGTCTACCACTATCCTCCTTAGCACTTCCATGCCAGATCTGCATCAGAATTTCTCACTTGCTTTAATTATATTCTTGTTTCTGTGGTTTATTTTTTAAGTTTTGTATTCTTTGGTATGTTAGATGACCTTTTCAAAAAGCTAATGCTAAATCTTCCTGGGGAATTGTTGGCCATATAATTATTACTTTAACATTGTGTGCATGTAATTTGTTAAGTTCTTAGATCAGAAAGTCTCAGTCTCTGTGAGACTATATGGGAAATGTAAATTGCAGTGTATGCAGTGAATTTCTCTGGTGAGTTCTCCAGTAAACCAACAACATGTATTTGCCTGAAGCAATTTATACTCTTTTACCTTACTGTTGCTTTGAAATTTAGGCCATGAATTTGGAATATTTTGTAAATTGTCTTTCCTATAGATAGATTTACCGTTATGTGCTTTATCATTTATGACGAATGGGAATACTGATAAATTCTGTTTTCTTACAGTCAAAGGAGATTGGTTTGTTAGATGTCGATGTATATGGCCCATCAATTCCAAAGATGATGAATCTGAAAGGAAATCCAGAATTATCACAGAGTAAGTAAAAAGAGATAAATAGTATGATAATAGTTACTCAGGATAGTATAGTAATTTTGAAATCAGATATGGAGCTAGGCTGCACGGGTTTAAATTCCAGCTCTGTCACTTACTGTGTAGGTTTGAAGGTTTGAGTGAATTGTTTAACCTCTTTGTACCTTAACCCTTATCTACCCTCCCTGTATATAAAATAGGGTTAACAATTGCTGTGAATATCACTCAGCTACATAATTGCTGTAAGTGTAATGCATTTAATAGTGTCTGGCACATAGGAAGTGATTAAAAGTTAGCTCATCACTATTGTCTCTTTATATTAAATGTGTGGATATATGGGAGTATTTGAATAGAAAGTATGTATCTGTATTAGAAAAGATGAAAATTACTTTCTCTAATCAGATTTTTATTGTATTTGTCTTAAATTGTTTTTTGTTTTTTTTTGAACACTCAAAACATTAGTTTCTTTCCCCATTCTTCGGTACCACCAATAGGATAGAGTAATTTTTTTTGAGTAAATTTTTAATATTTACTATTTTTGTTATATATTCTCATAAAGCTATCAAATATAAAGTTTTTTTTTCTTTTTTTTGTTTTAAATATATTTTATTGATTTTACACAGAGAGGAATTGAGAGGGATAGAGAGTTGGAAACATCGATGAGAGGGAAACATCGACCAGTTGCCTCTTGCACATCCCCCATTGGGGATGTGCCTGCAACTAAGGTACATGCCCTTGACCGGAATTGAACCTGGGACCCTTCAGTCCGCAGGCCGACGCTCTATCCACTGAGCCAAACCGGTTTCGGCCAAATATAAAGTTTTAAGAACAAGAAATGCTATGATCCAAATGAAAAATTGAAATAACTAGTAATTTTTCTTGAAAAATAGTTTTAAGTGAAATTAGTTTAACTTTTATTTCTAATTATAATGAATATAAAATGGAATAACTTTTTTTTTGGTTTCTTTTTATTTTCCATGGATCTGGAATAAAATTACTGTATTTACTAAAGAGTATTTCCATGCGTGTTTTCTTTTCCTCATTCAAAGTTAGTTATAGACATTATCTTCTATTTAAGATGCTTTTGTTTGAATTTTAGTTGCTGGAGTCAATTACAATGTTAAATTCTGGAAAATTATAAGATAATAAGGATTCTTCTTTTTAAAAAATGTATTCTTTATTGATTAAAGTATTCCATATGTCTTTTTCTCCCATTGACCTCTCCCAACCACTTCTACACACACCCCGCCCTGCCCTCAGCACATGCTCTCACCTCCCTAGTGTCTGTGCCCATTGGTTAGGCTTATATGCATGCATACAAGTCCTTTGGTTGATCCCTCCCCCTTACACCCCCATCCTTTCCTGCCTTCCCTCTGAGGTTTGACTGTCTGTTAGGTGCTTCTCTGTCTCTGGATCTATTTTTGTTCATCAGTTTATGTTGTTCATTATATTCTACATATGAGTGAGCTCATGTGATATTTATCTTTCTCCTGGCTTATTTTGTTTAGCATAATGCTCTCCATGTTCATCTATGCTGTTGAGAATGGTAAAAGTTGCTTCTTTTTTACAGCAGCGTAATATTCCATTGTGTAGATGTATCACAGTTTTCTAATCCACTTATCTGCTGATGGGTGGGTACTCAGGCTGTTTCCAAATCTTAGCTATTATAAATTGTGCTGCTATGACCATAGGGGTGCATATATCCTTTCTGATTAGTGTTTCTGATTTCTTGGGATATATTCCTAAAAGTGGGATTACTGGGTCAAATGGGAGTTCTGTTTTTTACTATTTTGAGAAAACTCAAAAATAAGATATTTTGCTGCCTGTGAATTCCTTTAAGATTTTTATGGTTTCCTATGTTACGTTTAAGTCTTTTATTTATTTTGAGTTTATTTTTGAGTATGGTATAAGTTGGTGGTTTAATTTCATTTTTTGCATGTATCTGTCCAATTTTCTCAGCACCATTTATTGAAGAGATTGTCTTGACTACATTGAATGCTGTTACCCCTTTTGTCAAATATTAACTGAGCATAATGGCTTGGATTGATTTTTTGGGTTCTCTGTTCTGTTCCATTGGTCTATAAGCCTGTTCTTGTGCTAGTATTGGGCAGTTTTGAGAATGGTGGCTTTGTAATACAGTTTGATATCTGGTATTGAGATCCCTCCTACTTTGTTCTTTCTCAGGATTGCTTCGGCTCTTCAGGGTCTTTTTTATTCCATATTAATTTTTGGAGAGTTTGTTCTAGGTCTGTGAAATATGCCATTGATATTTTAATGGGGATTGCATTGGTTCTATAGATTGCTTTGAGTAGAATAAGGATTCTTCTTAACATTTTGGAGGAAACTTGAAGATGTAATGATTACAAAATTGACCCTAGCAGTTTTATATTTTAAGACCCACTTAATTGTTTTCTTGTTTCATGAAAATATGCATTTACTAAAGCTAACTTATCCTACTTTCTTTGTTCTTTGTCCTTTTAGTGGAATTCATACTTAGTTTGAAAATATGTGAATGAGCTGAGATGTCAAACTTTTCCAAAGAAATACTAATGAATTTGTATACCTTAATATTAGTGTTTCCCAAACTTTTGACATATGTGTACCCCTTCTATAATTTTTGTAACGCTGAGTACCCCTCGTCAAAAAAAAAAGGATGTATTTTAATAACAATCAAAATATATTTATTTTTTATTTTTTGGTACATACACAAAATAATAATAAACGAAAAATAAAATTATTCATAATGAAATATAAATAAAAGTTATATTATAAATAACATTTATTTGCACACCAGACCATCTCATGTCTCACAAGACTGTATTGACTTGACTCATGAGAACGTAGAATTAGGTGCAGCTAAGCACGGTGCAGTGCATATCCCCACCAAACTCCAGTGGGGAGTTAGCGTACCCCCACCAAACTCTTCCCGTACCCCTGGGGGTACGTGTACCACACTTTGGGAAACATAGTGATAGACTCACTATGTCTGTTTCTTGATTAAAGTAATGTGAAAACTGTTGCAAAGAGCACATGAGTGATGGCAAAATGGAGCACTTGGTATCAGTCTTAAGTAGCATAATAAGTCAGTCTCTGCTATCATATGTACTTGAAGCGAACTTTAATTTCTCTCTTTTCTGTTTTACTGAAGCTGTAATCTTAAATTTGATGTTTGCAAATTGGCTGCCATTACATAGCTTTCTGGTATAGATGAGCTACTAGAAATCTGAAAAGCTTAAAAAGAATACTTGGTGTGTTGGCAAGCTGATTTTAAGTCCCCCAAGAAATAAACTGAACTATTTAGGCATTCAATTAAAGCAGGGGTGAAGAACCTTTTTCTACTAAAGGCCATCTGGATATTTATAACTTCATTCGCAGATCATACAAAATTATCAACTTAAAAATTATTCTGTTATATTTGGTCAAACATTTAATTAACTCACCCCTAATGCCTTGGTAGAGTCAGACCAGATGGTTTCACGGGCCTTATATGGTCTTTGGGCCAGACATTCCTCACTCCTGACTTAAAGGAATGTGGATCCTTTTTTTCCCTAAGTTTTAAATTTCTATTTATTTCAGAGAGGAAGGGAGAAGGAGAGAGATCGAAACATCAATGATGAGAGAGAATCATTGATAGGCTGCCTCCTGCACACCCTCTACTGGGATTGAGCCTGCAAGTCAGGCACATGTCCTGACTGGGAATCTAACCGTGAGCTCCTCCTGATTCATAGATAGACACTCAACCACTGAACCACACCAGCCGAGCAGAATGTGAATTCTTAAAAGCCCAGCTTCTAAATTATTTTCTGATTCTTAGATAAACCTGCCACCATTATACTAATTGGCATCATTTTGACATTTCTACATTTTATCATGCCAATTTATTCTTTTGTACTCTCTATTATAGCACATACAATCCAATGTGAAAATATCTAATTAACATGAAAGAAAAGCTGTGGAAGATTTGTTTTAAGCAGTTTAGATTATGGGGAGATTCAATGATTAGAATCTCACCATTGTATATGTTTCTCTCTGTTCTTGTACTTAGCTAATCTTAGGGGGGTAGTAAGACTTCAGAACTATCCCTTTCTCATTATTTAAACATATGGCAATGCAGTTTTAGTCAATTTGTTTATTTTATTTTATTTTTATTTATTTATTTTTTTAAATCTTTATTGTTCATATTATTACAAATGTTCCTCATTCCCCCTCCCCATTGCTCCCCTCCACCAAGTTTCCATTCAACTCTCTGCCCTTTCCCCATCCCCCATTGTCCTCATCCATAGGTGCAGTTTATGTTCAGTCTCTTCCCGCTCCCCCTCCCCCACTCCCCATTTCCCCGAGAATCATCAGTCCACTCCCCTTCCATACCTCTGATTCTATTATATTCACCAGTTAATATTGTTCATCATGATTTTTACTTCCCTTGGTTTTTAGATTCACTTGTTGATAGTTACGTATTTGTTGTTCATAATTTTTATCTTTATTTTCTTCCTCTTCCTAAAGAACCCCTTTTAGCAATTCATATAATTCTGGTTTGGCAGTGATGAACTCCTTTAGCTTAAATTTATTTGTGAAGCTCTTTATCTGGCCTTCAATTCTGAGTGATAGCTTTTCTGGGTAGAGTAATTTTGTTTTTTTTTGTCCTTGTTATTCATCACCTTGAATATTTCTAGCCATTCCTGTCTGGCCTGCATGGTTTCTGTTGAGAAATCAGCTGACAGTCGTATGGGTGCCCCTTTATAGGTAACTACCTGCTTTTGTCTTGCTGCTTTTAATATTCTCTCTTTGTCTTTTGCTCTTGGAATTTTAATTATGATGTGTCTTGGTGTGGTCCTCTTTGGATTCCTTTTGTTTGGGGTTCTGTGTCCTTCCTGGACTTGTAAATCTATTTCATTCATCAGGTGGGGGAAGTTTTCTGTCACTATTTCTTTCAATATGTTTTTGGTATCTTGCTCTCTGTCATCTTCTGGGATGCCCATAGTTCTGATGTTGGTTCGCTTGAAGTTGTCCCAGAGGTTTCTTACATTATCTTCAACTTTCTGGATTCTCTTGTCTTCTTGCTTCTGCGGAGGAGTGTTCTCTGGCTCTTTGTGTTCCAAATCTTAGACTTGATTCTTGCAATCTTCCAATCTGTTTTTAGGACTCTGTATAATTTTTTTTTTATTTCAGAGAATGTATTCTTTATTTCTAGTTGATCCTTTATTATTTCTAGTTGATCCCTTTTCATATCCTCATAGGTCTCGTTTATTTTATCCGCCTTTTCTAGGAGATTATGGAACAACCTTATAAGCATGGTTTTGAACTCTATATCTAGTCCCTTTTTGTCCTCCATTTCTTTCATTTGTGATCTGTTTTCTCGTCTCAGCATTTTCACTGTTTCCCTGAGTTGGTAGGTTGTGAGGATCAGCTGTGTCTATGCCAGGAAACAGCCTTATTCCACTAGACTTGGAAACCTGCAAAAGCCTCTGTGTTCAACTTGGATGGTGCGGGGTTTCAAGGTGGAGCCTACAGTCTTGGTTTCTGTTTAGCCCTGCCCTCTGAGGTTTCTGAGTCTCAGTGTACCTCAGTGTCCTTTGGCATTCACTGCAAGCTCCTTTGAGAGAAAGGCGCTTTAGAGTTTCACCCGCTACCAGACAGTCTAGTCTCTCCCCCAACGAGCCCACAACTGGGGTTCAGTGCAGTTGGAAGTGGGGTTAAGAGCAGTCCGGAGCTTATGTCTCCTTCCCGCTAGGGCAATCCAGGGGCCCAATCAACAGTCTGTCCTCTGCGACATGTGCACGACTCGGGGGCTCTGCCTTTCACCACTTCCCTGAGCCTCCACCTTACAGCTCAGATTCCTTCTATGCCACCATCTTGATTTTTCTCTCCAATTTGTTTATTTTAAAAATTCATGTTAGGGTTTGCTGCTTTACATTTATTCACATTCTCATATATATGCATAGAGTCTCTATGGGAGTTTTACCAGGAAACTGGGAATCCTATTGCTCACTTGCTATGATGTGCACTGACCACCAGGGGGCAGCATGGAATGAAGGAAGGCCCTGGGGGGCTGCAGGCAGCCCGGGAGGGAGATGAGGCCCTTGCTGGCAGCCTGAAAGCCCAGATCAGCCCTGATTGCTAGTGTGTGTGTGTGTGTGTGTGTGTAAATATAAATATAAATGTAAATGTAAATATAAATAATAAATACACACACACATACCGTATTTGCCGGCGTATAAGATGATTTTTTGGCCCTGAAAAATACGTATTTGCCGGCGTATAAGACGATTTTTTTGGCCCTGAAAAATACGTATTTGCCGGCGTATAAGACGACTGGGCGTATAAGAAGACCCCCTAACATTTCCACTGAAAATACAGAGTTTGTTATATACTCGCCGTGTAAGACTACCCCCCACGTGGAGGCATATTTTTCAGGGCCAAAAAATCGTCTTATACCTGGCAAATACGGTACCTTTTTGTTTTGGTGGAAGTGGGGTGAGGTATGGGAAATTGTAGAAAAACCACACTTTTGGATGTTATATGACATTTTAGCCTTGATTACAAGGAGCAATGTAATATTTGATTTTAGAGAAGTGAACTCAGTAATTGGAGAACAACTTAAGTTTATAATAGTTTTGGACTTCTTAGGCTGAAAATGTTCCTCTCAGCTTAAAATGACAGTAGTGATTTGAATATGTTGTTTAAAAAATATATGTTTATTGATTTCAGAGAGGAAGGGAGAAGGAGAAAGAGATAGAAACATCAATGATGAGAGAGAGTCATTGATCTGCTGCCTGCTGCACACCTCAAACTGAGGATCGAGCATATGCCCTCATCGGGAATTGAACTGAGACCTCCTGATTTATAGGTCGATGCTCAACCACTGAGTTATGCCATCTGGGCGAGTTGTATATGTTTTTATACAAAATTGTGGGAATGGAAAATATAGCTAGTTTGTAAAAAGCATATTATACAAAAACTTAACAGATTGACATCATAATGACTGCAAATGACCAATTGCCTTGGAAAATTAATGGAGATTAGAATAAAATCCATGTGCAGTTGGGAAAACTATCATCTAAGCAAGAATGCACTTTTAAAAAAAAGAACAAAGGAACAAATACCATTACTTGTCTTTTTTAACTTTCCAAATAACACCATATTCAAATTTCATATTATAGTATGGGCAAATTATAGCCCCAGAAATTATTGAGTGGAAAAGTTTTTAACTGAAATTGCAGGTGAATAAGTGGTAATTGCACACAAAGATGTGTTGCTGTATTTCACTAATGTAAATATTATTTTTGTGTGTGTGTGACCATATTAAGGATTTTTACTAAGCTTTCTAAAATGATTTTTATTGGTAGAAATAGCTGCTTTCTTTCAAAGTTTGGTGATGATAAATCATTTTCAGTATTTGTGAATTCATTACTACTTTGTTTTACTAAAGAATGTATTTTAATGTACTTAACTAATAGAGTGGGGAAATGTTAAGGCCTGCAGAGAAAGGTTACTAAAATTGAAATGTCAAGTGATTTTATTGAAGACTAGAGGCCTGATTCATGAAATTCATTCAAGAGTAGACCTTCCTTCCCCTGGCTGCTGGCACCGGCTTCCCGCTGGCACCCGGGAGCCGGGCGTCCCTCCGGCTGCTGGCAGGCACCTCGGACTCGGGCTTCGCTCGCAGCACCGCTTTGTCTGGAAGGACGCCTGGTCTATTAGAATATTATACTTTTATTATTATAGATGACATTATAGTACTTATTAATGATTAAATGTGAGACTTTTTTTTGAGTAGGATCCACTTGCCTTTTCTGTTGTTGGAGGATAAAAATTTTGAACTCATGACAATATTCTTCTCTATCTGTCTTAAGGCACTAAATATTTTTCAAATTTAGGAATTGTGTGTGGGCTTATGAGACAGAGAAATTGTGGAAAATCAGCTTGGGCAATTGACCTTTAATAGTAGCACTCAGCTACAGTAAGAACTGCAAAGAAGCAACTGAGATTTTTTTAAAAACTAATTTAAATGCATAAAGAATGATAGTGAACTCTACTTATTTCTGAAGTCATCTTGCTGTTTTTTTCCAGGGACTAGAATTAAGGGTGTTACTGAAGTTATTGAGATGGATGATTAAATTTTAATGCAGTGGAACTCTCAAAGCTTCTCATTTATAATTTGCTTCTTGTCATTGTCCTGTGGACCCTTGGGTTTCATCTGATGCTACAGTTCCTCTGATTATCTCTGGGAAAGGTTCTTGGATGAGTTCCATGATCATTGTGTTACAGGAATGGCTTTTTCTTTGCTGCTTTCCTGAATTACTTTTATAACCGTTTTTATACCTAGAATATTAAAGACAGGTGATATTCCTGACATGCGGATGGCTTGAAGGAATCTCAGAAAGTTGTTTTGGTTTGCCCTGGCTTTAGGTGCTTTTATCTTTAAAATATCTCAGAGATGAGGTCTTTGTTCTGTGGAGTCCCATCACCTTCATTTATCAAAACAGAAGTCCCTCCTTCTCTCTACTTGGTTCACTGTTTCTTGCATACATCATTGAATACCTGAACTAAATATCTGTTAGTGTGGCAAAACCCCTTTTCCTTTTTCTTTGACAATCCTGAGCTGAAGAATAGCTAGCTTTTTGTTGTTGTTGTTGTGGTTGTTGTTTTTTCAAGTCTTACTTGGTCGGCTGCAAACCATCTCAGCCAGAGGATGAAGCAAGTGAAATCATTGAAGGATGCCTTAATCACTGAACAACTAAATGTATCTTAGTAGCTACTCTCTGTTAAATTTGGTTTTCTTTCACAGGATGGCATCAAATAGTGTTGACTAGGTATATCTGTCAGGTCATATATTTTTATGTTTATGATTAGCATCTGCCACAAGATAAAACTGATATTCTCCTATACCTCTTTCACATTTTAACTTATGTCAGAGGGCTAGTCTTAAGATGTGTAGATTAGTAATATAGCACATTTGTAATGGGTCCATCTGTTAAGGCTATTTGTATTTCACATTTTTCTTTTAGCCCCTGGTTAAAAAAACAAGTAATTATACTTTTTTTTCCCCTTCATATTTCCTAACCTTTTGAGGATTTTCAATGTTTTTCAAAATTATCAACACATTTTCAGTATCTTCTCTCAGATGAGAAAAATAAAAGAACTTACTATTGTTAGGTAGTGAGAGGATTAACTTGTAATTATATTTGTAATGCTTTGTTTTTATTTATGTGCCCTGCAAAAGTTTTGCTTTTTAGAATATACCTCATTGTTGATTCATAGTTGCTTTAAGAAATTCACTAGGTACTTTAGAAACCCTTTGAGGGTACTTTACCAAAACATATACTGTTTTTTTTTAAGGTTAACAGGAAGTAAAGCATTTAAAAAGTAAAGTAGTTTAGTGAGTATATCAAATGAGTTTTGAAAGTGTAAGTGGGGAATATTTATCTATGAATTAGGAACCCTATAGGAAAAGGCACAATACCATTAATAATAACACAATATATATTATGAGGCATGGAGAGTTTTGCTGATCTAGAATTGGTGAGGCTAACTAAAGAGAGGAAACCCCAATGAAATTAGACATCTTTTTCACTTTCTTCTGGACTTCTGCTCTAGGTTTTGTGTATTTGGTCTGAGTTTATACAGGTGATGTATTGAAATGACATAATTTTCATCAAGATTAGACAGATTTTGTACACCCATGTTCATAGCAGCATTGTTCACTGTAGCTATAAAGTGGAAGCTACTTAAGTGTCCATGAATGGATGAATAGGTAAGGAAATGTGGCATATATATATATATATATATATATATATATATATATATATACAATGTAATATTATTCAGATTTGAAAAGGAAATTCTGATATATTCTGCAACATGGATGAACCAAGAGGACATTTTGCTAAGTGAAATAAGCTAGTCACAACAAAAGAAATGCTGTACAATTCCTCTTAGATAAAGTACTTAGAGTAGTCAGCTTTATTGTGTGTTGGAGTGATGGTCAATCTGCATATTACTCTTTTATTAGATATGATAGAGGCCTGGTTCATGGGTGGGCACCAGCTGGTTTTTTTCTATCTCCCCTATTAAACAATACAGCATCCACAGAGCAGAGTCTATCTTACTTGATTTGTTTCATTAATGCTTGGTATGTAGTGGATAATACAGTTAAACCTAGTGGAATCTTAGCTAATAAAAGAGTAATATGCAAATTAACCATCACTCGGCTCCACAAGCCGAGTCACAGACACAGAAAATAGAATGGTGCTTGATGGGAACTGGGAAGAGGGAGAAATGGGGAATTATTGTTTAATAGGTATGGAGTTTCAGTTTTATGAAATGAAAGAAATTATAGAGGTGGATGGTGGTAATAGTTGGATACCATTTTATATGTATTTAATACCTCTGAGTTATACACTTAAAAATAATTAAGATGGTAAATTTTATGTTTGTATATTTTACCACATTTGAAAAAAAACCCTGAATAAATTTGCTCTAGAAATTTTACTAGTACTGGACATAACAACACAGGATTTCCTCAGTATTATCTATGGTATTGACCCAGTGAATCAACTGTTCTTTAAAAGACCAAGCCTTACCAAACTGAGAGAAAATAGAATAGTGGTGTTTCATTGGGAGACTTAGTAAGCTTAGCTATAAGCCTTTTCTAATTTCCAGATTGGAAACTTAACTAATATACAAATTGTTATGAATTATATCCTAAAATTATCCTAGCTAATAGAAGAGTAATATGCAAATTGACCATCACTCTAACACACAAAATGGCTGCCTCCATGTGGTCAAAGATGGCTGCACCCATGTGGAAACAAGATGACTGACACAAGATGGCCAGCAGGGGAAGGCAGTTAGGGGTGACCAGGCCATTAGGGGAGGGCAGTTGGGGGAGGGATCAGGCCTGCAGGGGAGGGCAGTTAGGGGTGACCAGCTGGCAGTGGAGGGCAGTATGGGGGGAACCAGGCCTGCAGGGGAGGGCAGTTGGGGGCTACCAGGCCTGCAGGGAAGGGCAGTTGGGAGTGTCCAGGCCTGCAAGGGAGGGAAGTTAGGGGGAACCAGGCCAGCAGGGGAGGACAGTTGGTAGTGACCATGCTGGCAAGGGAGGTCAATTAGGGGTTACGGGCCATCAGGAGAGGGCAGTTAGGGATTACTGGGCCAACAGGGGAGGGCAGTTGGGGGCGACTAGGCCTGAAGGGGAGGGAAGTAGGGGGGGGCCAGGTCTACAGGGATGGGCAGAGGGTGCAGGCTTTGCTGAGGGACAATCCCCCTTTGCCCCCATGCATGAATTTCGTGCACCGGGCCTCTAGTAAATGAATAAGCTTCCTGCCAAGTTTCTTTTACATTAGCTGCTTACTTTATTTTCTGCTTTGGATATATGAGTAACTTAATTTGCAAACATAATGTACATATTTTTATGAATAATAAAGTTTTAATACATCTCAGCAGTTAATTATTGTGATATATCTGAGTGGCTGTCTTATACTTCCTTTTCCATTTTTTAGGAAAAAAATAACCTTTATATAGCTAGTGATTTGACTTTTGAGAATTATCCTATATAATAAGAGCCTAATATGCTAATTGTCCCCTTCGGTGGTTGTTTGGGAAACTGGGAGTTTGACCACTTGCTATGACATGTGCTGACCACCAGGGGGCGGTGAAGAACATGGTGGGAGTAGATGATGTAATGCTGGCAGCAACAGCAGTGGAGGCACTGCTGGCCCCAGTGGGCCCCAGCAGGAACCGGGACTGTGGCAGGATGGTGGAGCAAGTGAGCAGGCAGCACTAGGCCAAAAGGGTTGCGGGCACCCACTCTCTCCCCATCCCCCGATTGCCCCACCGATCACCCCCGCAGACAATGACCAGCAATGGTTGGGGGCAGGGCCGCCGCCCAGCTCCCATGTGCTGAGGGAGCCGGTGGGGGGCTAGGCCCTGATTGATCACCCCGCAGGCGGATAGTGGAGCAGGTGAGGGGGTGGCGCCAGACCAAGGTGGGGTAACAGGTGGGCCTGGGGGGCTGCGAGGCTGGGGGCGCGAGCTGGGACCTGATCTCCCCAGCCCACCCTGAGGGACCCCACCCATATACAAATTCGTGCACTGGCTCTCTAGTGTTACATAAAGTGAAATGATTGCTTACGTGTCAATATGATGGGACTGTGCCAATCTTGCCTCATATCGTAACTTTGAAATGTTGAGCATTGCTCTGCTTCCCTGTAACAAGTAGAGTCTTGAAGGGTATGTATCTGAGCCATGGTGGGAAATACAGCTCTGAGACTATCAACAACCTGGACAAAGAGAAGAAGTAGTAGTTCAGCATACTCATCATTCTTTCCTTAGACCATTCTCATTGCCAAGCTAAAATAGTACATGGATACTAATAGGAAGATCTTATTTGAGACCATTTATTCTGGAAATTGGTATTTGTAATGGGTTCAGAGAAGTAGTTTGTGAGGAAGCAGTGGCAGTAGGGTTTTGATTTTAGTCTGCTGTCTCTGAGGCCTTTCAATTAAGGAAAAGAAAGCAGAAACAGCAGCTTGCATTTTAATGGGCTTTGGGATTTCCCTTGCAATATACAGACCACATACTTTTTTGAAATGGTAGAATGTCTTCAGCTGCGTTTCTGAGAAAGCTGCACTCTTAGCACTACTAATTAGTGTATTAGGCAGTGCAGAGCTGGACTGAGGAAGGAGAAAAGGAAGAAGAGCCAGTATGAAATGTGTTGTCAAGCTGTCTGTGTTAAACGTGACAGATTGCTTGATTGCATGGGACTAGATAAACTCAATCTCAGGATAGCCTATCTGGGAGAAAAGGGGAAGAATCTATCCATTGGACGAAGGCTCACCTCAGGAAGTATTAGCTCCAAGTTCTGTACGATTGATTCCTGGCAGAGTCCTATAGAGTCTGGTGGTGTCCATACTTTGGCGTCAATATGGAAGTTTTGGGGTGGGAGGTGAGAAGCACACAGCATATAGGCCTGAAGTGAGGTATGGTCAGGTAGCTCCTCTGTGACATTGGTCAGAGCCCATATGGAGCTGGTTGTCACAGTGGGGGCTGAAATAAGAGATGACTAAGGCTTCTAATACATGAACATGGAAGTAGAAAGCTGATCATCAAAGCCTACATCTAAAAATTTGGCCTCCTTATGATTGAGGTTTATGGGGAGCATGTAATGCTGGTCAGTTTTAAATATTGGGGATTGGGACTCTGGTGTAAGGTCTAAGTTTTAACTGATGGTTATATGAGATAAAGACAGATCCATCTGTAAGCCAGTTTCTTATTTTAAACAAGTAACTGCATAATTTGATACTGCGTAGAAGCCTCACAATAAGCAAGAATGTTCTTATTGCCAGATTTGGGCAAGAATAATAACTGAAAATTGAGATATGTCTTAGTTATTAGGAGGACCTGAATTCAGTTTGGATATATTAATAGGCGCCATGGTCATTGTAAGAACATTTGGGGCTCATAAAAAATAAATGTTTATCACAGATTCTGTGGCTGATAAAGGATACACACACACATACACACATTCAAGTAAAGCATCTTTAAAAAAATTCTCTGCTTGCAACTTAACTAGTTAATACAGATTTTAAAAAATGGTTACTATTAAATGATGCCTCTTTAAAAAAACTTTTTTGTATTGATTGCAGAGAGGAAGAGAGAGGGAGAGAGAGATAGAAACATCAATGATAAGAGAGGACCATTGATTGGCTGCCTCCTGCACAACACCTATTAGGGATAGAGCCCCAAACCCAGGCATGTACCCTTGACTGGAATCAAACCCAAGACCTTTCAGTCCACAGGTTGATGCTCTATCCACAGAGCAAACCTGGCTAGGGCTAAATGATGCCTTTTTAAACCTTGTTTTAAAATTAGTAGTTGTATTAAAAGTGAAATGTTGAAGGAGGCATTATTTCCATTTATTTAGCAAACATTAAGTATCTTTTGTGTAGTGAGTAGTCTTAAATACTTGGTTCTTGGCTATCAGATCAAGGAAGATTTTCCCCCCTTCATTAAATTTTATTTAAATGGGTCTCAGAGCCGAAACCGGTTTGGCTCAGTGGTAGAGCGTCGGTCTGCCGACTGAAAGGTCCCAGGTTCCATTCCGGTCAAGGGCATGTACCTTGGCTGCGGGCACATCCCTGGTCGGGGGTGTGTAAGAGGCGGCTGGTCGATGTTTCTCTCTCATCATCGACGTTTCTAGCTCTCTATCTCTCTCCCTTCCTCTCTGTAAAATATCAATAAAATATACTTAAAAAAATAAATAAATGGGTCTCAGAATTCTGTGACAGATTTTTGGTCAAGTTGTTTCCATTAACAAGTATTAATTTAAAAAAAATCAAATTAAAAACTGACATACAAAAAACAAACAAACAAAAAAAAAACAACCCAAAGGGTTCACAAAACCTCCTTTCCAGATTCTGAAGGTTTTATGCTGCAATGTAACATTAACTTGTCTTTTACTATTAAATTTACATGGCTGATTGAGACAAACAGTCCTGAGACCGTTCTTCCACCCTGATTAAGACTGGGATGGCAGGTATTGGGGGTAATATTTACTTAGTGTCCTGAATTTTCTGGGCAGACTGGGTGACTGCCAGCTCCAACTGCCTTCTTGACCACTTTTCTGATGACACCCACAGCAGCTGTTGCTCTCATGTCAGGAACAACAAAACAGCCAGAAGAGGATAGTCAGAGAAGCACTCAACACACATTGGCTTGCCATAAATCATATCAACAATGGAAGCATCACAAGATTTTAAGAACTTTGGGCTGTCTTGCAGCTTTTTCTCAGAATGACAAATTTTTCCTTCAGCTTAGCAAATTTGCAAGCAGCATGAGTTGGGTGACAGTCCAGCACAGGTGCACATTCAGTATTAATTTTGCCTGGATGGTTCAATATAATCACCTGAGCTATGAAGCCAGCTGCTTTCATTGGTAGATCATTTTTTTCTTCTTTTTTTTTTCATTAGTAGGTCATTTTTGCTGTCACCAGCCACATTGCCACAACAAACATCTTTGACATGTTCTTGACATTGAAGCCCATATTGTCCCCAGGTAGAACTTCACTCAGAGCTTCATGGTGCATTTCAGCAGATTCAAAGAAGATTTGATCTCTGCTCTTAGGAGCTTATAGTAAGACACACTAGCTGATGATCATAAGCATAAGTAAATTCTCTAATAGAAGTGTAAGTGTGGTTCTTTGTGAACCCAGAGATGGTGACTCTAATCAAACTGGGAGCTTGGAGAAAGCTTCCTAGAGGAGGAGATTTTTGAGTCAAATTTTGAAAAATGATGAGCCAGGAGTTTGTTGTAAGAAGGGGATTAAAAATGAAGAGGAAAGTTTAGGCAGAGGGAATATCATGTGTTGAAAGCTTGCAGAATGCAGGTGGTTTGGCATGGCAGAACTGAAGAGTCTGTGTGGGTGAGTTACAAGAGTAACACGAGGGCCAGAAAGGTAGGTGAGTGTCCTGTCATAAATGCCATCTTGTGCTTGTTTGGGGAGCTGAAGTATAATTCAAAGGTTATGAGAAGCTGTGGTGGATTTTAGGGAGGGGAGTGACACTATCGGTTTTGCATTCTTGGAAGATCACCTTGGCAAATTGTGGAGGAAAGGTAATAGAACCAGATGGAAAGGAGGGCCAGTTATGATGCTGTTACAGTGATCCAGGTGAGATGTGATTAGGCCTGATTAGGCCTGTGGCAGGTAGAAATGAAGACTAAGGGACTAATTGAGAGGTATTAAAGATAATGAATGAATAGGGTTTAATAATTCATTGACTATGAATGGGAAAATGGTCTCTAGGATGGCTCCTGGATTTTTGGATTGAGTGACTGTGTAGATAGTGTGTCATTCATCAAGATGGATCTGATAGGAAACATTTTAAGACAAACAGTGATGAGTTAAAGTTTATGTTGATTTTGATGTCCAGAGTTAGTCAACAATTAATTGGAATGTGTTGAGAGTTCAGGAGAGAGCTATGGGCTAAAGATACAGATTTGGGAGTTAGCAGTATATGTATAGATGATAGGTATTGGGGATAATATTCACTTAGTGTCCTAGTCATTTAGATCAGTGATATTCAATTAGGATTGATATTGCCTCCCAGGACATATTTGGTAATGACTAGAGACATTTTTGATTGTCACCTGGGGGATCTACTGGGCAGACACCAGGGATGTTGCTAAATACCCTGCAATGCACAAGACACCCTCTACAACAAATTATTACCTGGTCCAAAATATCAGTTCTGTTGCGGCTGAGAAATCCTGTTTTAGATCATGTAACACAAATGAATGTCAAAGGGAGTCAGATTTAGGACTGAGGATGGAGTTTGGAAAATAAACTAAGATGATAAGATGATAAGATAAAGCGTGAGAAGGGGTGACCGGAGAAGTAGGAAGAAGACAAGAAAAAAAATTAGAAAATATTAGTTCATTGATTTATGCTGATTTTCCAAATATTTACACATTTCATTATATAATGAAAATTAATTTGTTAATACTATATTATTACTGATCTTATCTGACAACTATTTGAATATTGGGAAGCTGTCAGACTCATGGTGGCCAGATTAATGTTCCCAAAATTCCAATTTTACATGAAAGCTTTTTGTCAAAGGTAACAAATATTGTCAATTGTGTTATTTGTACTATCAGGTTTATTTAATTTTTATGCCACATACCCAAATCTGACAAACCTTCATTTGTCTATCAGTTTGTCTTTCAAATAAAAATGGTATTTCATGGAAAATGCATCTAGTTTAGCTCACAACTCAATCATGCAAGTGCTTTCCCTTGAAATGGCATTATAACTCAGTGTGCAGTAGGGTGCTTTATGTGCATGTCCCCTTTTTGTCATACAATGTAAAAAAAGACATATATTCAAGGGTCAAGACTTAAAAAAGTAAGTAAATTTTTCTACTTTATCCAGGACATTCTTTAATGAAGCTAATATTTATTTCTACTATAGTCCATGGTGGGTAGAAATATGATGACCACTAACTAGTACAGTTTGGTGCCGCTGCCTTCATTTGTGCTCAGGTGCCAGCAGTTTTACCTACCATTGCTTTTGGGCTTGCATCAGCATAATTGTCAACCCAGTGAAAAGCCAAATAATATCTTAATATTTTTTTAATGAAAATAGTGTTATCCTCGTGGATCATTGGAAAGGTTCTTGGTGATCTCCAGAGGACTAGAAACTGGACTTGGAGAACTGGTTTAATGGAAAGTTCTTTAACCACAAGTCAGAAGTTTTGGTTTTTAATTTAATAATGCTTATTATGAATTTCAGGAAATTATTGACTTCACTTTTTTCTTGCTTTTTTAAAGTGATGCGGAAGTGAGTGCTTTACAAATAGTTTGCATCTAAAGTCTGGAAATATTATTTTAGCAGTGGCACCTTGTAAACAAGGCTTGTAAAGTAGATTTTTTCCTTTTTTTAAATTTTCTTTACTATACTTGACATTACAGTGCTTGGAGTTGAAAATCTGTTCTTGAAAAAGTTCTAAATAATTTTTCCAAAATATAATACTTGAATATGATAATAATTAACACAGATATTGCAGTCATGTTGGAACATAGACTATAAAATTCAAAAGTTGTCCTTAAGCTTCTTGGATTTTGATTAACAAACACTTAGAAATAGCAGTATAATGCATTTTATGCTATCACATAATTGGTTTGAGTGATATCTAATATAGGAGTAAGAGAGGGCATGATTGAGGTTTGGGGAATTAGAGGATAGTTCCATGAATTTGATAGAAACTAATGGACCTTAATGGAAGTGGGGAAGTGCTGTGTGCCACAGTACAAAAAGAACATATACTCCTTAGTTGAGCATTTAAAGGTTCTCAATAAATGTTTCCCCTCATTATTACAAGTAGTCAATAGCAACAGAGGACACATAATTATAACATACTGTGATGAATTTATGTTAGATTGGAAGAGCAAAATACATTATAAGGAGAGCAGTAAGGTAGAGTGGTTACCATGGGATTTAGAATCAGAGAGACTTGCCATCAAATTCTGACTGTAACCTATGTGTTGCCTTTGTTTACTTTGAGCAAGTTGACTTAAACAATCCAAGATTTAATTTATCCTACCTAATAAAAGTAATATGTAAATTAACCAACACTCTGCTACACCCACAAGCCACACCCACCAGTCATGCCCACCAACCAATCAGAGTGAGTATGCAAATAAACCCAACCAAGATGGCTACAGCCACAGAGAGCAGGAGGGAGGCTTGGTTTTCCCAGGCAACAGAAGAAGCCAAGCTTTCCCCTTGCTCTAGCTGGCCTAAGCCTCCACTTAAGGCTACAAAGTTTCAATTATAAAAGGTAAACAAATCCAAACAGAAATGGCGGCAGCCATGGAGCAAGCAGGAGGCTTGGCTCCACTCCAGGCTACAAAGTTTGAATTGTAGAAGGTAAATATATACCAGATTCCAGGGCCTCTGCTTGGATCGCCAGGGGTCGTGGCCAACCTGCAAACCACCATAGGCCTCTCGCTCAGGCAGCCCCATGCCCCAAGGGAATCCCACCCTGATCCAGGACACCTTTCAGCGCAAACCAGTGGCCCCCACCCTTGCACCAGGCCTCTATCCTATCTAATAAAAGAGTGATATGCAGATTGACCATCACTCCCGACACACAATATGGCTGTCCCCATGTGGTCAAAGATCCTGCCCCTATGTCGACATAAGATGGCCACCACAAGATGGCCAGCAGGGGAGGGCAGTTGGGAGGCACCAGGCCTACAAGGGAGGGCAGTTGAGAGGGACAAGACCTGCAAGGGAGGGCAGCTGGGAGGCACCAGGCCTGCAAGGGAGGGCAGTTGAAGGTAATCAACCCTGCAGAGGAGGGCAGTTAGGGATGACCAGGCTGGCAGAGGAGTGAAGTTGGGGACAAACAGTTTGGCAGGAGAGCAGTTAGACATCAATCAGGCTGGCATGGGAGTGATTAGGGGGTGATCAGGCTGGATCGGGCCTAAACAGGCAGTTGGACATCCCTTGAGGGGTCCCAGATTGGAGAGGTTGCAGGCTGGGCTGAGGGACACTTCCCCCCTGCCCCGGGCATGAATTTTATGTAGGTGGAGGGGTGTATCCCTCAGTTCACCCTCTCATAATCCAGGATTGCTGGCTCCCAACCATTCACCTGCCTGCTTGCCTGGTTGCCCCTATCCGCTTCTGCCTGCCAGCCTGATCACTCCATAACCACTCCCCTGCCAGCCTGATTGACGCCTAATTGCTTCGCTCCTGGTTCGATTGCCCCTAACTGCCCTCCTCTGTTGGCCCGGTTGCCCCTAACTTTCTCCCCTACAGACCTGGTCACCCCCAACTGCCCTGCTGACCTGGTCACCCTAACTGCCCTCCCCTGCCGGCCTGGTTACCCTCAACTGCCCTCCCCTGCTGACCTGGTCACCCTAACTGCCCTCCCCTGCCGGCCTGGTTGCCCTCAACTGCCCTCCCCTGCAGGCCATTTTGTGGCAGCCAGATTGTGTCTACATGAGGGTGGCCATCTTATCTGTTGGCGTGCATCTTGCATATCACTCTTTTATTAGATAGGATGGGAATAGTTTTAGGAAGATAGTCAGCAAAATCTCCCAAGTATTTGTTTCTTCTTTAATGGAATATGATTTTGTTCAGCTACAGTTATCCTGAATGTCTTGTTATTACCCAGTTCAAGAGGTCCATCCATATATAAAAACAATCTTCTAAGATGTTTACAATCAGGTCCTTCACAGAAAAGTTTTGCCAATTCCTGTCAGATGCAATTAAGTTACTTGGAGTCAGTTTTATTCTCCTGAGGCTTACTTAAATTTTGGGTGGTCCTGAGCAGCCTTTAGCCAAGTGCTAATTTACCCGAGAACTAGACACTACGTTTCTGAGAGCTCTCCCATGTATTATGAGATCTTTCCTCTCAGGCTGCTGGGGACATAAAAACTATTCCCAGGTGTGGGCAGTCTTCTAGAACTCTCCATCGATTTTTTCCCTAGTTCCAGGAAGTTCTTGTCACCATGTGCAGATGAGTACTCATCCAAAGACTCCATCGGCCACTTCTCCAGTTCTGTTGGAGTTCTCTCTGTGTTGCTCCCTCTTATCTGATATTCTGTCCCATCACTTCTCACTGCCTTGGCTTCTCCTAACTCTGATTCTGCTTTCTCAGCTCAGTAAGGTTCCTGGACTTTGGTCAGATTCCTCCTCCCTGTCCTGCATCCTAGAAATTGCCTCCAGGGCAGTGAACCAGGGCTGCCATAGGGCTCATCTTCTTGTGTCCCTTCTTCCAGGGATCATGGTCCTGCTGTCCCATGTCTGAAAATGTAGTTTTTAATGTTTTATCCACTTTTCTGGTTTTTAAAAGTGTGTTTGTATTACAGGGGGAGGAGAGAGTAAATCCCATTCCTATTACTCTTTTATGCCTGGAAGCAAAGTTATGTTAATAACTTTTACAATTTCTTTTTTTTTTTTTCCTATTTACTCTCTAGGATACTAAGAAGTCAGATGAGCAGATAAGTCCACCATATTTATAATCACCTTTGTTTTCACAACAATTCGATGCCATAGCTACTTGTATTAATTAGTCTGAGTTCTCAGCGAATCAGAACCAATAGGATAGATTGGTAGATAGATATGTAGATAGGTAGATAGGTAGATAGGTAGATAGATAATAAGGAATTGGTTTACATGGTTAAGGAGGCTGTGAAGTTCTAAGATCTGCAGTCAGCAAGCTGGAGATCCAGGAGGGCAGATGGTAAAGTTCTAGTCCGAGTCCAAAGACCCGAAAACCAGGAGGGCTGGTGGTGTCAATTCCAGTCTGAGTCTGCTGGCAGGCATGATCACAGTGCAAAGACTGGCAGACTGTCCTTTTTCCCTCTGCCTTTCGTTCTCTTCAGGCCTTCAGTGGATTGGCTCAGGCCCACCATGTTGGGGAGGACAATCCACTTTACTTATCTAGAAACCCCCTTACAGACACACTCAAAATACAGTAAACCCTCGATTTTTCAGGAATCACTTTAACGGACTTTTTGGACTTTAAAAAAAATATTTTTTTATTGATTTCAGAGAAGATGGGAGAGGGAGAGAGTGATAGAAACATCAGTGATGAGAGAGAATACTTGATCAGGTGCTTCCTGCATGCCATTGCTAGGGACTAAGCTTTGCAACCCAGGTTTATGCCCTTGACCAGAATTGAACCTGGGACCCTTCAGTCCTCAGGCCAATGCCCTATCCACTGAGCCAAACTGGCTAGGGCCAGACTTTTGGATTTAATGGACAAAGTTTCTGTTCCTTATGTCCAATGTGAAAATTAACACTCTGTTAATTTTAAAATGCTTTTAACCAAGATTAACTTATAATTACATTAACAGGTTATTTTTTTGTGATTAATTCATTATTATTTTTAAACAAATTTTAGCGAATAGGCCATATGTTGGAAAGAAACACTGTAATAATTTCACTGATATAAATAAATATTGCATATCTACAACTAGAGTTTGTATGTTTAAATCCAAAAGTAACTGCTTGTAAACAATGTTTGGCAAATGATTAGAATGTGATCACACCTTATTGCGTGTGTTTCTGTTGTCTCATGGCATGACTTTCTGCAGCAGTTTTAACATGTGTAGACCAATGTTTGTATGTGTGTTTAGTCATGTCCCAGCCGTGTGCCTTTGCTGGTTGGTGACTGGTGAATTCATACATTTACTAGATCTATGCAGTATAAACTTAAAGTTACTGTAATGCATATAGAAAACTTTTCTGTGAAATCAAAACTTTTTATATGTACTTAATTACATAACTGTTTCTACATAAGTAAAAACACACACAGGTAAACGAACTAATTTGTTAATTTTTTAGCATACACATTCAGAAAACATACTTTATTATATAACGGACTTTCAGCTTTAATGGATACGACTTGCCCAAATTAGTCAGTTATATTGACATTTTACTGTATTTTAAAACCAAATATCTGCAAACCCCATGGCCCAATCAGATTGTCACAGTGTTAGATCTTTCAGCCTTGCCCTTCATCTAATTTGTGTGATCTTGATTCTAAATGTGTAACCTGTGATCCCTTTTCCTCCCACAATGTAGATGATTCCTGAGTTTCTAGGGAAATCTCAGTCACTTTTCAACAGAAATACATAACATGTTCACAGAAATTCTTTACAAGCATGTGGAAGAAGTGTGGGGAAACCACAGGAGACGGGATACTGTGGAGGAACAGTGACCAATTACTACCTTAGGCATGAAGAGGTGAGGGTGGGAGCCATCCAACCTGGAAGGAGACAACCCTACGGAGATGTCTGCCTTGGGAGGAGCTCTTCTGGGAGGGACCCAGCCAGCCCCAGGCCACACCACAGATGGGAAGCCAGGAAATTACCCTGAGCTCCCTCTCCTTTCTCTTTCTGATCTCCTTTTGATACAGTCCATAAGGGAACTCTTGGGTTAGAGCCATGGTTGGCAAACTGCGGCTCTCGAGCCACATGTAGCTCTTTGGCCCCTTGACTGTGGCTTTTCCACAAAAATACCAAGGCCTGGGAGTGTCTATTTTGAAGAAGTGGCATTAGAAGAAGTTTAAGTTTAAAAAATCTTGGCTCTCAAAAGAAATTTCAATCGTACGGTTGATATTTGGCTTTGTAGACTAATGAGTTTGCCGACCACTGGGTTAGAGGACAGGGTGAGCTGGAGGGGCAAATGATAGATAATCAGCGAAGACCGGGAGCTGGGTAATAGTAATTACCTGGCTTCTTTCTTCAGAAACAGAAGTGTTTCAAAGATACAAACCTAGGATTTGAAATGAGAGGAAATTCAGCTTATAGAATGTCATCTTGCCTTTCTGTTGTATACAGTCACTTCTAAGAAGTGTTCTATGTAGATTTGATTAAAGCAGAAATAATATTACATTATCTAGATTGGATTAAATTAACCAGCAGGTCTCTGTTATTTTATAGATAAGGATGGTAATATAAAAAATTAATGAATACCTGTAACCCACAATGTACATGTGCATAAGAAAATTATCCAGAGAAAACAGAAAATATTAACGTATATCAAAGTGGTTTATTCACATCTGAAGCATTACAGTGGTTATTATTTACATGTAAGCTGTATGCTACATGTCTCTTCTACTTCTAACTTAATTAATAGACATGGTTAGTTAACTTTAGGTTTAATTCATCTTTCTGAAATCATTAAGAAGAACCTTGGTAGAAATGAGGTATTCCTTCCACCAAGAGACTGAGAACATTTAGTGCATGGTATATGATGATAATCAATGAATTTGGAAAAATTGGGGAAAAGGCTGCTGTTCAGCATCTTTGGCTGTGTATGAAATTCCAAGTTTGTGGAATTATAAAAATTATGGAACCCACAGATGTGATAAGTGATGATTTGGCTTATGCCTAAACACCTGCATTGAGGAAGATTTTACTATTTTATGACAGCTATATTTATTGTTATTATTTTGAAGAAAAATCTGCCTTCCTATAACTTTCACGTTTTTACTAGTTCTGCCCTCATGAGAACCACCTAATATAATTCTTTATTTTTTTAAGATACTTTTTTTTTTCTTAAGAAAGAGAGGGAGGGAGAGGGAGAGAGAAACATCGATGTGAGAAAGAGACACAGATCAGCTGCCTCCTGCATGCCCCCTGCCAAGGATTGGAGCCCACAACCTGGGCTTGTGCCCTGACTGGGAATTGAACTGGCATCCTTTTGGTGCATGGGAAAATGCCCAACCAACTGAGCCACACCAGTCAGGGCCCTAATCTAATTTTTTCTTTTTCTATGACCTATGAAATATTTGTATACTATCATCACAGTCTTAAGTTTTATCAGCTAAACAATGTCCTACCTCATTTTTTTTCTCATATAATGCAATTTCATGTACACTTACCATTCTGGTTGTCATTTTGGCCATGGGTCACTTTTGTGGATAAAAAGGAGACACTGTAATAAAATTAAGCAAGAGCAATCTCATAGGATAATCTGATCATAAATTCCTAACTGGTTAGATTATGGTTGGTAGCCAAGCTCCAGGCATATAACTTCTTTAGTAAGAGGCTTATCTTTATCTTGAGTAAGTCCTGTCCATTGTTTCTGTGCATATATAATGGGAACAAAGCTGGAGAAGTCGTATGGGCTGGCCCTGCTAAGGCATTAGGGCTGAGTTAATTAAATGTTAGACCAAATATAGCAGGCTAATTTTTTAAGTTGATAATTTTGTGTGTCCTGTGAATGATGTTATAAATATCCAAATGGTAATCTTTTCAAAGAGTGACCGGGTATACAACCCACATTTTTAATGGGTGGCAATAAACTAGAGAGCAAAAAGGGAACATATATGTCACAGTTGACAAATGTCAAAACTATGAGAGATTTTGAAAATGAGTATGTCTAAATTAAGTTACAATGTGTAAATTCAAGTATCTCACAGTGATTTTAGTTTGTCTATTCCTTGGAACTTAGGCTGAAGAAAAAAAAATGACCGACATGCAATAGGAAAAATAAGAGATTAAGGGAATGTGATGAACCTAGTTGTTGTTTCCTAACTTCCATAACCATGGGGGTAGGGTAAGCATAAGCAAAAAGAAATAATGAAGTATAAAGAACTGATCTATCGCTTTTCCTTATTCACTGTACTGCTCATCCATTTTGTACTGGGTGATTAGAAGTACATTCACTACATCACATCAGAATATGCCTAGAAATAATGTTCAACTCTGGGCAACCTTATTTATTTGGAATACTGACAAAGCGTCAACATAAGAACATCCAAACATGCAGAAAATTTTTATAAGAATTTAATAGAGTTTATTTGAGCCAAACATACTAGGATATATCTGGAAGCAAGATCTCAACAGAATGAGAAAAACGCTTCCCAGAATAACAGTTTGCAGTTTCTTTTCTGCATTTGGAATTAAGGAGGGAAATTTAGATGAAAGTGGGAGAAGGCAGGGTGGAGAGTGTATTTCAGGATTATGTGCTCCCTTGAGGGTGTGAAAAGAGGCATTTCAAAGGCGTGTTTTCCTAGGTCAGGGGTGGGGAACCTTTTTTTCTGCCAAGAGGCCATTTGATACTTATAACATCATTCATGGGCCATACAAATTTATCAGCTTAAAAACTAGCCTGCTATAGTTGGTCAAACATTTAATTAACTCACCCCTAATGCCCTGGCAGGGCCAGACCAGATGATTTCACGGGCCTTGTATGGACTATGGGCCAGACATTCCTCATTCCTAACTTAAAGGAATGTGGATTCTTTTTTTTTCTAAGCTTTTAATTTTTATTAATTTCAGAGGAAGAAAGAAGGAGAGAGGGATAAAAAACATCAACGATGAGAGAGAATCTGCCTCCTGCACACCCCCTATTGGGATTGAGCCTGTAAGCCAGCAAGTGTCCTGACTGGGAGTCTAACCATGAGCTCCTCCTTGTTCTTAGTTAAATGCTCAACCACTGAGCGGAGCAGAATGTGACTATTTTTTTTTTTAATTTAAAAAAATTTTTTTTTAAAACTATGGGTATTTTTTTAAAATATATTTTATTGATTTTTTACAGAGAGGAAGGAGAGAGGGATAGAGAGTTAGAAACATCGATGAGAGAGAGACATCAATTAGCTGCCTCTTGCACACCCCCTACCGGGGATGTGCCCACAACCAGAGTACATGCCCTTGACCGGAATCAAACCTGGGATCTTTCAGTCCGCAGGCCGACGCTCTATCCACTGAGCCAAACCGGTTTCGGCAGAATGTGACTTTTTAAAAGCCTAACTTCTAAATTATTTTTGAATCTTAGATAAACCTGCCACCATTATACTAATTGGCATCATTTTGGCATTTCTACATTTTATCATGCCAATTTATTCTTTTGTACTCTCTTTTGCTTGGAACTCCCCTTCCCCTGAACTCCATTATTATATCTCTCTAGATTGTAAACAGAACCTAAGGTCCCTTAACTCCTCCCATTTTTCAGTCCACCAGCTTCCTGTCTTCATTTGTCCACCTAGACCAGGGGTGGGAACATCCAGCCTGAGGGCCTTATAAGGTCCATGAAATCATCTGGTCTGGCCCTGCCAGGGCATTAGAGGAGAGTTAATTAAATGTTTGACCAACTATAGCAGGCTAGTTTTTAAGCTGATAAATTTGTATGGCCCATGAATGATGTTATAAGTATCAAATGGCCCCTTGGCAGGAAAAAAGGTTCCCCACCCCTGATCTAGGAAAACACGCCTTTGAAATGCCTCTTTTCACACCCTCAAGGGAGCACATAATCCTGACATACACTCCCCACCCTGTTTTCTCCCACCTTCATCTAATCTTCCCTCCTTAATTCCAAATGCAGAAAAGAAACTGCAAACTGTTATTCTGGGAAGCGTTTTTCTCATTCTGTTGAGATCTTGCTTCCAGATATATCCTAGTATGTTTGGCTCAAATAAACTCTATTAAATTCTTATAAAAGTTTTCTGCATGTTTGGATGTTCTTATGTCGACGCTTTGTCAGTATTCCAAATAAATAAGGTTGCCCAGAGCTGACCATTATTTCTAGGCATATTCTGATGTGATGTAGTGAATGTACTTCTAATCACCCAGTACAAAATGGATGAGCAGTACAGTGAATGAGGAAAAGCGATAGAATCGGTTCTTTTTAAAAAAATATATATTTTATTGATTTTTTTTTACAGAGAGGAAGGGAGAGAGGGGGATAGAGAGTTAGAAAAATTGATGAGAGAGAGAAACATCGATCAGCTGTCTCTTGCACACCCCCTACTGGGGATGGGCCTGCAGCCAAGGTACATGCCCTTGACCGGAATCGAACCCAGGCCGGGACCTTTTAGTTCGCAGGCCAACGCTCTATCCACTGAGCCAAACCGGTTTCAGCTAGAATCAGCTCTTTATACTTCATTATTTCTTTACGCTTATGCTTACCTTACCCCCATGGTTATGGAAGTTAGGAAACAACAACTAGGTTCATCACATTCCCTTAATCTCTTACTTTCCTATTGCGTGTCTGTCATTTTTTTTCTTCAGCCTAAGTTCCAAGGAATAGACAAACTGAAATCACTGTGAGATACTTGAATTTACACATTGTAACTTAATTTAGACATACTCATTTTCAAAATCTCTCACAGTTTTGACATTTGACGACTGTGACATATATGTTCCCTTTTTGCTCTCTAGTTTATTGCTACCCATTAAAAATGTGGGTTGTTTCTTGGCCTCGTTAAGATACCCGGTCACTCTTTGAAAAGATTACCTTTAACCTGTTATGATAAATAAAATAGTACAAGTAGCCAGCCAGGAGATTCAAGTAAGTAATAAATATTGGGGGACATGTACCCTTTTATTTATAGCTATGACTTATATCATATCTAATTCTTGGTTATCATTTTGTAAAAGCAGCAGCAATAAACTACAAACTAATTTGTCTGTTGAATTTCCCTGGCAATAAAGTAAATGTAGCATTGTGGCATTGAGCCAGATAGAACATAAGAAAGTAGAGTCCAATCACTCAGAGATTAGTTGCATCTTTTGTAATGTACAAAATATCACCATGTTAAAGCAGGCAATTAAATGTGGTAAGAGGTTGCTTTAAAAATTGAGAGAATGTATGATATATTGGGTTGCTTGAAAATTCGTAGTATTACAAATAAACAACGAAACAAAAACTTAGCATGCTAGCAAGTAGAACTCTCCTGGAAGATGCCCCTATGCTCTTTGTCCTGTCTTAGTAACATGCTATCTTTAGTTATGAAACAAATCTAATCTATTAGGTTAGGTACTAAATTTAGAAAAATTTAGTACTTTGTTTTGGTACTAAATTTAGAAAAATGTTTTATAATCATTGTGATACTAGATGTTTGCATTCTTTGAAACTATATTTTTATTGATTTCAGAGAGAAAGTGAGAGGGAGAGAGAGATAGAAACATCAATGATGAGAGAGAATGATTGGTTGGCTGCCTCCTGCATGCCCCATGCTGAGGATTGAGTCCAAAACCCAGGCATGGGCCCTGACTGGGAATCGAGCTGTCACCTTATGGTTGATAGGTAGACACTTAACCATTGAACCAACCCAGCTGGGCATTTGTATTTTTTAAAAAAAATAAATCTTTATTGTTCAGATTATTACAGTTGTTTCTCTTTTTTCCTCCCATAATTCCCCTCTACCCGATTCCCACCCCACCTTCTGCCCTTACCTCCCCCCCCCACTGTCCTTATCCATAGGTGTACACTTTTTGTCCAGTCACTTCCCACACCCCTCACACCCTTTTCCTCCCAAGAATTGTCAGTCCACTCCCTTTTTATGCCCCTGGTTTTATTATATTCACCAGTTTATTCTGTTAACTTTATTCTGTTCACAAGTGATATTTTATTCACTTGATTTTTAGATTATTTTGTTGATAGATCTGTATTTGTTGTTCAAACTTTTTATCTTTACCTTTTTCTTCTTCTTCCTCTTCTTAAAGAATACCTTTCAGCATTTCATATAATATTGGTTTGGCCATGATGAACTCCTTTAGCTTTTTCTTATCTGTGAAGCTCTTTATCTAACCTTCAATTCTGTTCCAAGAAAAGTTTGTGCCGTGGACACTCTTGTTCTTTTGTTCCAAGAAAAGTTTGCGAATGATAGCTTTGCTGGGTAGAGTAATCTTGGTTGTAGGTTCTTGCTATTTATCACTTTGAATATTTATTGCCACTTCTTTCTGGCCTGCATAGTTTCTGTTGAGAAATCAGCTGACAATCATATGGGTGCTCCCTTATAGGTACTGTTTTTCACTTGCTGCTTGTAAGATTCTCTCTTTGTCTTTTGCTCTTGGCATTTTAATTATGATGTGTCTTGGTATGGTCCTCTTTGGATTCTTTTTGTTTGGGATTCTCTGTGCTTCCTGGGCTTGTAAGTCTATTTCTTTCACCAGGTGGGGGAAGTTTTCAGTCATTATTCCTTCAAATAGGTTTTCAGTATCTTCCTCTCTCTCCTCTGGAATCCCATAATTCTGAAGTTGGTATGCTTGAAGTTGTCCCAGAGGCTCCTTACATTATCTTCATACTTTTGGATTTTTTTTGCTTTTTGCTTTTCCTGTTGGGTGTTTTTTGCTTTTTTGTATTTCAAATCTTTGACTTGATTCTTGTGATCCTTTAGTCTGCTGTTGGATCTTTGTATATTATTTTTTATTTCAGTCAGTGTATGCTTAATTTCTAGTTGGTTCTTTTTCATATCCTCAAGGGTCTCACTAAATTTATCGGCCTTTTCTAGAAAGTTCTTTAAAAACCTTATAACTGTGGTTTTGAACTCTATATCCAGTCATTTGCTTTCCTCCATTTCTTCCATTTGTGACCTATTTCTTTGTCTCTGCATTTTGGCTGCTTCCCTGAGTTTGTAGAGTGGCTTTGTGTGTTAGGTGTCCTATAGGTTTCAGCTCCATTGGCTTTTAGATAGAATGTAAGTGAGGGAGAGAGAGAATGAGAAACATCGATGTGAAAGAGACTCATCAATTGGCTGCTTCCCCCATGGGCCCTGACCAAGCCTGCAACCAAGGTACTTGCCCTTGACTGGAATTGAACCTGGGATCCTTTAGTATTCGGGCTGATGCTCCATCCATTGAGCAAAACTGCCTAGGGCAAAACACACTATTTTAATTAGTTAAATATTAAATACAAGTAGCTATGGGTAATCATTTTTTTCCATAATAATGTTCCCCATAAGTTGACATTCCAGAAAGACAAATGCTACGTACATGGAGTTGAGACTGCTGAAGTTATTTTTAATTTTTAAGCATATATTTTATGTTCTCAAAAGTAGTAAATAATCTCTTTAACATTTACATAATATCTTTTATTAAATTTTGACAAGTTTGGCTCTTTGCTGTTAGAAGATTCAAATTAAAGTAGTTGTTGTTTTTTTCCCCAGCAGTAATAGTTTTTGTAAAAAATGTTAGGCATATATACAGAGGGAGTCTTTAAGACATGAATTAGTTGACATCGGTGTAAGTTCAAGTAATTGCAAATGTTTGTAAAGATAAAACCTAACAAAGCTTGTTATGGGAATGGCTTTCATTGCAAAATGCTGTCTTCATGCTTAATATCCTTTATCTACTTTTTTGAAGACTAGATATCATAAACATTTCTGTGTTTAAAAATTGTTTTGAAATTCAATACTATTCCAGATCTTTGGCTATTGGTTTAAAAAGCTAAATTGTTTCTCAAATTTTAACCTAGATTTTTTAGTATGAGTGAAATTTTTGAGGAAGGAGGTACCTCATGTATTAATACCCATTTAAGTATTTTTTTCTCTTTAGATAAATGATGGCATTTTTGAGTATTTTGAATAACTTTCCTAATTATTTATTTTATTTTATTTTTATTTCAGAGAGGAAGGGAAAGGGAGTGAGAGATAGAAACATCAATTGTGAGAATTATTGATTGGCTGCCTCTTACATGCCCCACACTGAGGATCCAGCCCACAATCCGGGCATGTGCCCTGACTGGGAATTGAAATGGTCTTGGGTTGATGCTCAACCACTAAACCATGCCAGTTGGGCATGTACCCTGATTTAAAGACCCCAATACTATATAAAATTACCAAGTTTGTAAGGTGTTTGTTTGAAGAATGAAGTTTTTCTTTGTATCAAAGACCCTGTGACTTGGCCAAATTCTGTGGTTTTTTTTTTTTTTTTTTTTTTTTTTTTTGTAGTACGTGTTTTGGTTGCAAATTTACATTTGTCTATTAAGTGTTTGCTTAGTGTCTGTCTTTCCCATAGACTTTATATTTCATGATGGAAGATATGTGTGTGTGTTTTTTTTGTTGTTGTTTTTTGCCATTGTATCCCTAGTTCCAAACCTTGGGCTTGATATGTAGTAGGTGCTCAATAAATATGTCAAATGAGTGAGTGAATAAAAAGAATTCTCTAAAGTGATGAGTGTTTATTGATCCTCCAAAATAAAATTCATTTTTACAGAAATTAATTTATATGTAGTCTTTTTTAGAGTTACAGATATTACATAAATTAATTACCTATAATCTTGAATGGCACAGAATGAAATTTTTAAAGCAGTTGTTATTCTAGAAATGCTTTAATGGCAGCTTGTAACCAAAATCACAAAACTATCCAACATAGCAAAATTTCATTACCCTTCTGGACAGTCTCCAGTTTACTGTGGGATCACAGATATCAGTGACTCTGCTTCCTATTACCTTTTTTCTTTTATCTCTTATCTATATACTCTGATACACATTCACATAAGCTCCAAAACCTCTACTATAACTGAATGGGTAGTGTAGTAAGACTTTTATTGTATATACAAAGTGTTTACTGAAAGGAGCTGACCCCTGAGTGTTTGTAAGTGTATTATCTTTTATAGATTTTATTTTTATTATAATTTATGTTTATTATTCTATAGTTATATCTTTTTATGGTAGCATTTTTTATGTTAAATCAATATTTTCAGTAGACTTCTTAAAATAGTTTTTTTATTTTTATGTTTGTGTTTTTCCCTCTTCTCTTAAAACAAATTGAGTTTATGCATTTTTAATTCTTTATTGTTGAAAGTATTACATATGTCTCCTCCCTTTGACCTCTCCCAGCCTGCACCTGCCCCCTAGTACAGGCCCTTACTCCCCTATTGTTTGTATCTATTGTTTATGCTTATATGTATGCAATTTTTTTTTTATTATTCTGGTATAAAGGCCATACTGAAACTAGTGTTTTGTCTGTGACTGTACATCTGTCTATTTTCTTTATTCTGTTTATGTTTTTAATATTGGGTCTTTTATGATGGCAGTCATAATTTTGTCTTAATATTTTTTTGTTTAGACTTTATTGTTGCATCACAATATTCACATTAACAGGCATTTAGTTATTATGAGACGTTTAGTTTAATGTGAAGCCCTTGTCATGTGCTAAGTTTTCTTTTTCTCGTCCCAGTATGTCACTTTTGGATTTGCTAACTTGCCACTGACTACTTCTCTTTCTTCACTTTCTTTGCATGCATTACTAGGATTTTTCAAATTCCAGCAGCTCCTGAATCTCTGGTATATGAGCTCACTATTGCTGCTTAAAAATGAATTTGAGATTTTTTTTAGAGCCAGGCAGATTAATAGAAGAAAATCACTTTTTATATGTCATAACATTTGATGAGAAGGAAGGTTGGGAATGTCACTATATAAACAGAAATGTTGGGAATTACAGAAATTTAGTTAAAAGTTATTAAAATAGCCCAAAACAGTCAACTACAACTTTACAGCTGGTAACCCTAGCTACCATGGTTGTAAAGGTGATTCACATTAATTACAGAATAACTTAGTTCATCAGAGCAGTGCTAAATCAGGGAACTTCTCTGGGTATCATCGAGCAATAGAAGGAAAATCTGCTCCTAGATTAGCTGATCTTCCAACTGTTGTCATCTTCGGGTCTCAAATATGTTGGTATTACCTTCTACTTCCTGCTTCTTTGGATATTTATGTGGAAAGAATGTGAGACTTAGTATGAAATGGGACTAATTGCAAATCTTTACTGCTTTTATTGCTAACTGCTTAACTTTGGGCAGATTAATTTTTTTATTTTTTATTTTCAACTACTTCATGTGATATATGATATATGAAGACTTTATATGTCATACTACTAAGTGGCTAACTTGCTTATGATAAATTATATTTTACTGCACTAAAACATATCTTGATGGCCAAAAAGAGGGTGTGCAGGTTTATTCTAATATCTATTAACTTTTGACTATATACAAAATTGTTTTGACCATTATGTAAACAGTAGAGACCTGATTCACGAAGATTTGTGTAAGAATGGGCCTTCCTTCCCTTTGCTGCCAATACTGCTTTTGCTCCTGCCTGGAGCCACCTTTCCGCCTTCGCAATCTGCCCAGAGGCCTAGAACACCTGGGGCAATGCAGAACACCTGTATTGTTGCCATAGCTGCTTGGTGTCTGTGTATGCAAATTAACCCGCCATCTTTGTTGGGTTAATTTGCATACTCCTGATTGGCTGGTGGGCATCTTGAAGGTACAGTCAATTTGCATCTTTCTCTTTTATTGGTGTAGATATGTTTTTGAGCACCAGCTGTACTAAGCAAGGGGAATATGGTATTTAGTTGGGGAGATAGGGTAGAAGTATTACAAAGATAAACAATCACATAGAATAACATTGTCAGATGCTAGAGGAGATTAGTAGAGGGAATGATTATGGAGAGCTGGTTTGGGGGCTGCCATGGATGAAGGGAATTTAGATAAGCAGAGAGGAGGCTGGGAATAGCCTTCTACTTCACTGTAAAATGGAGATAGAACTTGTTTCATAGGATTGCTGTAAGGATTCAATGAAATATCTGTGCAGTGCTGAATGACACATAATGTAATTGCTATTTTTGTTACTCTTCTAGACTGAATATAGCGTGGTTCCTTTTGTTATCTTTAAATTTGTTCCTTCACAGATGCCTGACCATCCCTTTAACTGGGAGGTATCACATTGTTTTCCTCTTAAATAACAGCTGGTTACCTGAAACATAATGTTTAAAAAATTCCGAGTCCATACTTGGCTTAAGCTGGAAAGAATGTAATCAGTGATTCGAAGTCAGGTGTAAGGTGGGCTGGAGGCCAGGAATGATGGTGTGTAAGTTGTTGGAATAAACAGTATGTAAAGCAAGTATTTATCATCAGTACCTAAAGTCCCATTATTGCCTATTTTTTTCTAGTCTTCCTTTCACTTCTTCCTGTTACATTCTACAATAGAAACTGGCAAGTATTCAGAACTAGGGTGCCAGATTTGTCTCTATACGTCTAGTTACTAAGTGAAATATGTTATTCCCTCATTATCCCCCCATCCTCCCCACATATGCTCTCACCCCCCTATTGTCTGTGTCCATTGGTTGTGGTTTACTTTTATCAGGTTGTTTTCCTAATGGAAACCACCCACATGAGACAATGAAAATCTTTTTCTTTAAAAAATATATTTTTATTGATTTTTTACAGAGAGGAAGGGAGAGGGATAGATATCGATGAGAGAGAAACATTGATCAGCTGTCTCCTGCACACCTCCTACTGGGGATGTGCCCACAACCAAGGAATTAAACCTGGGACCTTTCAGTCCACAGGCTGATGCTCTATCCATTGAGCCAAATCGGTTTTGGGGACAATGAGAAACTTGTTGAGGGAAGAGATGGGCTGGAACAGAAAGGGGTAGTTTTTATTTAGAAAAGAGGTTGGATTTTAAGAAATGTATGTCTGAATGGCTTTCAGCTTTGAGATGGGCAGGTGCCAGGGATGGGATAATAGGGTTCCAGGCTGGTACAAAGAGGGGAAAGCATGGTGAAGATAAATGACATTTTAATATAAACAGTGATAGGTGTTTACTTGTAAAAACACTAGAAAATTTTCTTCATAGTCTTGCTTTCTGCTCCATTCTCTAATATACTATATGCCCTACTTTCCACTCGTAGAAACAGTTTTATAATACTGCCTTTGACTCTCCAGGTTGGCACTTGAGTTTTGATCTTTTTCACTCTCCCATCTTTACTCATCTTTCCTATACTCACCTTCTTTTATTCTACTTCCCTTTGCTTATTTTCTTTTATTCTAGGAACACAGGTGGGTATTCTAAACCTTTCCTGGGTACTATGCTGTTTCCCCGAAAGTAAGACATTATATTAATTTTTGCTTCCAAAGATGTGCTAGGTCTTATTTTCATGGAATGTATTATGTTTCCATGAAGTAGGTCTTATTTTTGGAGGATGTCTTATTTTCGGGGAAACACGGTATTAATAGATGGAACTACAATGTCATACCCAGTCACCTGACATTCTTCTGAGAGAACAATAGTGGATGCAATTTCCTTCTTGCATCTGATTTTCCATAAGAGAAGGTCTTGTGTTCAGAAAGGAAGGAAGGAGTAGGAAAATGGATGGTGAGAAAATGAAATTACAGAATTTCACTGGCTGTCCCTTCCTACTTTTTTGTTGTTAATCCTCACCCGAGGATATTTTTTCCAGTGATTTTTAGAGCGAATGGAAGAGAGAGGTAGAGTCAGAAACATGGATGTGAGAGAGACATATTAATTTGTTGCCCTGCCAGGGATTGAGCCTGCAACCGAGACTATGAAGAAAATTTTCTAGTGTTTTTACAAGTAAACACCTATCACTGTTTATATTAAAATGTCATTTATCTTCACCATGCTTTCCCCTCTTTGTACCAGCCTGGAACCCTATTATACCATCCCTGGCACCCACCCACATCAAAGCTGAAAGCCATTCAGACATACATTTCTTAAAATCCAACCTCTTTTCTAAATAAAAACTACCCCTTTCTGTTCCAGCCCATCTTTTCCCTCAACAAGATTCTCATTGTCACTGAAATCTTGACTGGAATCAAACCCTTGATCCTTCAGTCTGTGGGGTGTTGCTCAACCACTGAATCAAACTGATAGGGCTATCCTTTCCTACTTTTTAAAAGTTATTTACCTTTGGTTAATGTGGATAAAAGTTTTGTTTTTATAAAACTGTTTTGTTCATTAATTTACTCTGTTTAAATATTCCTTAAAACTCATGAAATGAGATTGCATATTCTTGGCCACACTATCTTCATTTTTAAAAATGGACTTACTGTCTGTAATTATAAGATTTAATTTATAGTTTTTTAAAACTATAATTTAAAACTATAATTGTATTTCCGAACCTTGATGTCCAACTATATTTAAAACTCTTCATTTTGGAGCCAGGGAATAGAGTAGAAGTACAGAGGTGCTTTAGGCTTACTGTGAATACCAAGTAAATGGAAATGTCCACTACGTAACAATGGGGTCACTACAGAAAGATCTGATTCTAGATCAGAGTTATCTTTGATGTCAACTTCAAAGCAGCCTTTCTTATGCCTCTTTCTTTTTACCTAGTTTTTCAGTTAGACTTGATCACAATATCTATTCTATATTTAACTAATTCTATTTATAATTAATTTATAATATAAAAGTCTCAAAATCTGTTTGAGATCTGCTGAAGACATGCAATCCATTAATTAAATTCACACCTGTTAGGATGCTAGATCTTTGTGGTAATAGAGTGAGGAGGATTCAACAGAGAGTCATTCATTCTGTGAGGGCATTGTGGCAATTGAACTGGTTTTACTTGCAGTAAGAATCTCTTGTGCTTCAGTGGATGAGCTATCATGGAGATGCAACGATGTAGGAAATAATGATGTGTCAGGTAATGATGATCTCTTCAAAATGTTGTGACATGACAGCTTCTAGGTAATAGTATTTCGTTAGTTTTTAAGTAAGTTTATATGGAGGAATTGCTGTGTACATTAAAAAAATAACATTCTGTGGAAAAGAAACTAATTAGTTTCTGTAATCATGAGTTGTTATCCGTTCTTTCTCTATTAATTTAAAAGTTTGTCTTCAGCCTATGCCAACATTCAATTCTGATAATTTTATTATTTAAAGTAAAATGCATTGGGGCACTATTAATTTGTTTATTGATACATAGGAGTAGATAATGAAGAATGTGTCCTTTTCTTTTTAATGTATATGCTGTACTTTTTTAGGAGTTCATGTATACTTTGATGAATTCTGAAGAAACATATTTAACAACATGACTATGAATCTGCTTATTTTGCTGAGCTTTCAGTTTATAATTTATTATCCATTAAACTACAAGAAATATTTAAAGTGCATTTTTTTGTTGTGTGTGTGTATTGAGATTTAACAAAGATTTTTATTTTATAGTGTTAGAGATTTTGATATTCAGTTTTGTGGCCAGACTGTTGACTGTCCAGTGTCTTAATCTCTTCAGGCTGATATAACAAAAATACCATAGGCTGTGGCTTAAACCACAAACATTTTCCACAGTTCAGGAGGCTGGGAGGTTCACGATCAAGGCGCTAACGGATTTGAATCTTGGTTCATATGCAGTCAACTTCTCAACTGTGTCCTTTTGTGGCAGGAAAAAGCAGGAGAGCACTCTGGAGTGTGTTTTATAAGAGCACTTATCCCATTCATGAGAGCTCCTCCCTCATGACCTAATCACCTCCCACAGAGTCCATCTTCTAGTTCCATCACATTGGGGGTTAGTGTTTTAACATAAATCTTCCCTACATTGGTAGTTATTGGGGATATGTGCTGGACTTGTCCTTTGTTCTGGGTAGAGTGGAAAGAAATGGACAGATATAATAAAAAAAGATTAGTCGCAATTAAAGAAGAAGTTAGTTAACTGGAATGTAGATAAAAAGAAAATACCCAGAATACAGTACATAAAGAAAAGGGGAAAGGAGATGAAAATTTGAGAGACATGGAGGATAGTATCAGAAGGTCAAACATAGATCTAATTAAAGTTTCTAGAAGGAGATAATGGAGAAAAAAATATGATAGAGGTAATATTTAAGAGATAATAGTTAAGGATTTTCCAAGATAGAACTAAAATTCAGGACAATAGTATATGAGTTGCCTGGGAAGGAGAGTGATGGATTTGAAGAATTCAAAGGGAACAAAGTAGAGGTATTGATTCATTTTACACATTTGTTTAAATTACTGGGAAATCATTGTAAGACTAGAAATGGACGGTATGATTTCTATTTTAAAAAAGGGAAAATATAATGAGGAGAAGAATCTCAATAAAAAATAAGGCTACTAAAAACAAATTGAGGTGAAGAGAAAATACAAAATAGAATAGTAGATATGAATTCAAATATCTCAGCAAAATAAATATTATACAATTCTCCAGTTAAATAATAATATTGAAAGTGAAAAAAACTAAAAGAAAAGAAAATCTAGATAGGTTAAAGCAATATCTCACCTATTTTTAGATGTTACATCTATTGGAAGTATTAGTTTTATGCTTGGTAAATGTTTAAACTGTTGTAAATTGAGATGAATTAGTTGGAGTTAAAAGAGCAGGAGTGTATTTTAATTTGACACTTTGATGAGAACAAATAATTATGTTTATATATAATGACTCTTCTAAAAGAGATTTTTTTTTTTAAATTTCAGACAACCTAATGAAGCCTCTTTTGAATTATGGTATTGCTTGGTGAGCATATCTTTTGTACTTTATATTTCTTTTTAGAATACTGTTGATTAATTTATGTAAATGAGTTGTATTTTTGATTTACTGTTGTAGTATGTCTATGGGCTTCCTGGTTGAAGAAACTGCACCAGTTGTTTGGAGAGGCCTTATGGTAATGTCAGCCATTGACAAACTGTTGAGGCAGGTAAGAAACTTGCATTGAGTATCATTTTATCATTGGCACACTGTGGTTAATGCAGCTGCTTTTTGGAGAGCTATTAACATTTGCATTTAGGTTTCAGATGTTTTGCAAAAGAATCCAGTTGATAAGCTAAATGTATAATGAGTTATGTGGCGCCAAAATCATATTTTACTGTTATGTGACTTAATCTTTCCCATTATTTATGAGTACTAAAAACCCAGTGTCTTATTTTATATTGTTATGTTGCTCTATTGAGGCTGCAGTAAGATGGGGAAATCTATTTTATAAGTAATCTGCCTTCCTTAGATTTATGGTTAATTTCATTGTGGCCAGTATGAGTTATAAGGACAGTGTAGAAATGGCTCAGTGTAGAAAAAATTATATAAACTATAGTGCTTCAGAACAAAATAAAATTTTGTTTTACCCTGAGTTCATACGGCTGTATATTTGTGTATATAATATCTGCCCAATCAACTTCAATTAATTCTTAAGGAAGAGAACAGTTGATTGGATTTTCTGAAAATATCAGAAGGGCTATATGTTATTTATAGAAATAAATTTTATTTTTTTTCTTAGTAGCTCTGAATTTATTAGTTAATTATATTCTAGGAAAATGTAATAAGTAATTTGGATTTTCTCCACCTATTTACAGCAATATTCAGATTTTACTTTGGGTCAAGTACTATGCTATAGGTTGACAATTCTAATCATAGATATTCCTAATGTATGTATTCATATTATATATACACACACACACACAATTATTTCCAGTTGTGAATCAAGAAGATGAAATATGTCTTGAATTCTGAAACTCTTCTTTCTTCATTGTAACATCATGTCTTTCTTCTGCTGCTTGAGTCTGATAAATGTACTCTTCTGTCTCTGGACTCAGTGTTATCCTATTCCTAGTACATTTATTTAAGTCTCTTGGCTGCATCTCCTCCTCTCTTTCACTCAGTTTTCAAAATAGGTTATTTCTGTTTTACTCTCAGAAATACCCTTTCTCTGCCAATTTCTTGTTGACCTTGAACTTGATTTGTGTTGGTAATAGCCTGCCTCTCTCTCTCTCTCTCTCTCTTTTTTTAAAGGAAATTCTAAGCAAATTTCAGTTCAATTTATAATAAAAGTTAGAGTCAATAGAAAGTTGGAAACACCAGAAGGAAATATCTTATTTTGTTGTGAGAATGTTTTAAATATGAATTTCCCTCTTCTATATTAGTGTTATAATTCCCAATAGGAAATAATTAAGAATTCCTCCAAAACCTTTATGAATGACCACTGAAGGTAGAAATACTTCAGCTTTCCACAGTGTCCATAGACTTATTAGAGATTCAAGTCAGTGATAAGAGATACAGAGATATAATTTTTTAAAAACGCCCTGGCTGGTTGGCACAATGTCCTTTACACTAAACGGTTGTGGGTTTGATTCCCTATCAGGGCACACACCCAGGTTGTGTGTTTGATCCCTGGTTGGTGTGCGTATGGGAGGCAACAGGTTGATGTTTCTCTTTCAAAATCAATAAAAAACATATCCTCAGGTGAGGATTAAAAAATAAAAAAAGAGATCCAGGCCAGGCTTCCAGCTCAGGGATGTAGTATCCCCATATTTATACCCATAGCTTATCCCTAGCCAGATGTGCATGAGTTCTCTCTTTTCTACTTCAGTGTATCCTTTTTAAAATCCCAGGGGCCCTTTTAAATTTCAAATTCCAACAGGTTACAAAAGGATCTTTGCTGGTGAGCGCTTGAGGGTGGCAGAGTGAGAGCATGTGTACATGTGCCTTCAGGAGAGGGGCAAAGGGAGTTTCCCACAGAATTAGTGAGATTGAACCATTTAGCACAGCAAGCTCTTCTTCCTGGAGCCTGTACCTTTCCTCTCCCCATTTTGTTCCCCCCAGGCTAGTCACCTTTACCTTTTTCTCTCCTAAACTCCAAGGGCTATTCTTTTGCCTCTAACTTTCTAAATAAACTTTCTCTTATTAAAAAAAACAATGATAGTACAAATTAATTAAGCTTCAAAAAGGTTGTGCCTGATTTCAAACTTATATTTAATATCTGCTTTTGTAAAAGAAGAAAATGGTTTGAGAAAAGAGGTGAAAGGATCAGAAGTCTGCAGGAGCCAGAGTATATTATTAATATTGTCATTATTATTATTTTGTGGAGTGTTGGGTAAGAGGGGAGGGGCAGGATCCCAATTCCATATTCAGTTAATGTCCTGTCATAACCCAACCTCTTTTATCTACTGCTGAATAATGTCAGAGAATCCTATATAATAAGAGAGTAATATACAAATTGACCATCATTCCAACACACAAGATGGCCACCCCCATGTGGTCAAAGATGGCTATCCCCATGTGAACACAAGATGGACGCCACAAGATGGCCAGCAGAGGAGGGTAGTTGGGAGGGACCAGGCCTGCAAGGGAGGGTAGTTAGGGGCGATCAGGCCTGCAGGGGAGGGAGTTAGGGGTGGCCAGGCCTGCAAGGGAGGGCAATTGGGGGTGATCAGGCCTTCAGGGGAGGGCAGGTAGGGACGACCAAGCTGGCAGAGGAGGGAAGTTAGGTGCGAACAGGCTGGCAAAGGAGGGCAGTTAGGGGGGACCAGGCCTGCAGTGGAGGGCAGTTAGGGGTGACCAGGTTGGCAAGGGAGGGCTGTTAGGGGTGACTAGGCCGGCAGGGGAGCATTTAGGCGTTTATCAGGCTGGCAGGGGAGTAATTAGGGGGTGATCAGGCTGGCAAGCAGAAGCAGTTAGGGGACATCAGGCAGGCAGGCAGGTGAGCGGTTTGGGAGCCAGCTGTCCAACTGCCCAGTGGGAACGGGCCTAAACGGGCAGTTGGACATCCTTTTAGCAGTCCCAGATTGGAGAGGGTGCAGGCTGGGCTGAGGGACAACACCCACCCCCATGCACGAATTTCGTGCACCAGGGTTATAGTATAGAATAATTGTGTTAATTGCCACGATTATATAATTTTTGACTTTCCAATTCAGCCATGGTCTCAACACTTCAGTCATCTGATTTTATTTGTTCTTCTCAACATTTATCAAATGCTCAGCTTAAAAATATTTAGGGAATTTGATATCTGCTGGCAGAGGACCTACTAGAGATATAGAGATTGGGCTGTCTGATCATAAATTGTATTAAAGTAACAAATTACTCTGATAAGTACTGAAGATACATATTTGGCAAATGTACTACAAAATATCAGAATGGAATATAGGATGAGAAAATGGATCCATAACTTATTGTGTTGGGGTACTTAGAAAATGCCTAAAGTATTCACTAGGATATTAGAATATTAGACTGCCTATTTACCTTACAGTCTTTTGTAAGGCCACCTCTATCATCTGTGTATTTTAACAGGAGCTGAAAAGCTGATATATTAATAGGACTTGAAAAGCGTACATTGTGACCATACTCGTCATCTGAGCTACTAATTAAGGAGTGTTTTGTTTTTGCTTTTGTTTTGCTTTAAAAAGCAGACTAGCATTTGGTAAGTGTAACATCCTGTGTGAAAACTTAGTAGCTGGATAGGTGCTCTGTACAGCAGTGTACTGTAGAGGGGACAATGTTCTAGAAGTTTCTTACATGTCCTTTCCCAGTTATAACATAAATACTTGTGGTTCCATTTCATGCATATAACCAAATAGTGTTTGTGTATTCTTTAGTTGATAGACATTTGGATAGTCTTCAGTTTTTGGTTATTAGGAATAATGCTGTTTTAGATACTTGTACACGTGCTCATAAGAGTTCCATTTACTTTATATCTTTGTCAACATAGTGGTGTGAAATGGTTATCTTCTTAGGGTTTTAATTTGGGTTTCCCAGATGATGAGAGATGTTGAGCCTCCTTCATGTGCACATTAGATATTGCTTTATCTTCTTTTGTGAAGTGTCTATTCAAGTATTATACTAATTTTATTTATTGGCTCATTTTCCTTCTTGTAATTGAATTGCAAGAGTTTTAATATATTTTGGCTAAGAGTGTCAGATAGAGGTATTGGGAATATTTCTCCTAGTCTATAGGTTGTCTTTTGATGTGCTGAAGTTTTAAATTTTCATGAAATTCAGTTTATCAAAAACATTTTTTTTAATGCTTGGTGCTTTTTGTGTTCTTTAAAAATTCTTTGCCTGTCTACCCCATGGCTATAAAGATAGTCTCAGGTATTTTTTTACTCAAAACTTTTTAGTTCTGGCTTGTACATCTTGAATTAATTTTTGATGTGTGAAGTGAGGTAAAAGTCAAGGTTTATATTTTTATAGTGTGGCATAAATAGGAAATATATTTACTATTTGTTCTTAGATCTGGTACAAAACTCCTAAAACCCTTTGAATTTCCTGAGTGATGGGGGTGTTTTTGTCCTTCCTAAGGAGCCCCTTTTGGAGCACACCTGAGATCATGTTAGTGAGGTGACTTAGGTTGGGTCTCCTAGATACGTAGCTTTAGGATGGGACTTGTCACCAGGAAGACCAAGTGTTTAGAGGATTGGAACTCCCAGTCTCTCCCAATGATCTCTGGGAAGGGGAAAAGGAAGGAGGGTAGGCTGCATTATTAAGCTCTATAAAAACTTAAAAATAATTTTTAAAATTTATTTATTGATTTTAGAGAGAGAGGGGAAAGGAGAAAGATAGAGATAGATAGATTTGTTTTTCCACTTATTTATGCATTCATTAGTCTTTTACCTATAGACTTGGATTTAAAGTCTATTTTGCCAGATATAAGTATTGCTGCCCCAACTGTTTTTTCTTATTACCATTTGCATGAAATATCTTTTTCCATTTCTTTACTTTTAGTATGTATGTATCTTTTGTTCTGAGATATTATCTCCTGAAGACAACATATTCATGGGTCTTGTCTTCTTTTCTGTTCAGCTATCTTATGTCTTTTGATTGGAGCATTGAAGCCATTTATATTTGAAGTGATAATTCATAGGTACATATTTATTGCCATTTTATTTTGTTAATTATGATCCTCTGTTTTTTTGTATCCTCTTCTTCCTCCTCCTCGTCATCCTCATCCTCTTTCTCCTACTCCTCTTCTTCCTCCTCTTCTTCCTCCTTCAAGCATGCCTTTTAACATTTCTGGTAATACTGGTTTGGTGGTAACAAACTCCTGTAGTTTTTTCTTATCTGCAAAACTCTGTAATTTCTGCTTCAATTTTAAATTATAGCTTTGCTGGGTAAAGAAGGCTTGGTTGTCATTCCTTGCTTTTCATCACTTTGAATATTTAATGGAGTCTTTTCTGACATGAAATGGTCTCTGTTGAGAAATCACCTGACAGGCATATGGGAGCTCCCTTGTAGGTGACTGACTGCCTTTCTCTTGCAGCTTTTAAGATTCTTGCTTTGTTGTTTATCTTTGTCATTTTAATTTTGATGTGTCTTGGTGTGGCCATTTTTTAATTCATTTTGTTTGGGTCTCAGTGCACTTCCTGGATTTGTGTGTCTTTTTTTTCTTCACCAAGTGAGGGAAGTTTTTAGTCATTATTTCTTCAAATAGGTTCTTACTCTCTCTCTCTTCTCCTTCTGGTATCCTTATGGCATGGATGTTGGTATGCTTCATGTTGTCCCAAAGGTATCATAAACTGTCCTCAGATTTTTAAAATATATACCGTGTTTCCCCCAAAATAGGACATCCTCCGAAAATAAGTTACTTCATGGAAACATAATACATACCCTGAAAATAAGACCTAGGGCATCTTTGGGAGCAAAAATTAATATAACACACTGTCTTATTTTTGGGGAAACAGGATAGTTCTATTGATTTCAGAGAGGAAAGGAAAGCGAGAGAGAGATAGAAACCTAAATGAGAGAAAATCATTGATTGGCTGCCCTTTACATACCCCCCACTGGATATTGGGCTCACAACCTGGGCATATGCCACACTGATTCATAGGTCAATGCTCAGCTACTGAGCCACTCCAGGAGGGCATGTCCTCATTTTTAAAAATTATTATTTTTTTCTTTTTGCTGTTCTGATTGGGTGTTTTTTATTACCTTGTCTTCCAAATAGCTGATTCACCCCTCTGCTTTATCAAGCCTACTGTTTAGTCATTCCAGTATATTATTTATTTCAGATAAGACATTCTTCATTTCTGACTGACCCTTTTTTATGTTTTCTTTTGTGTCATTTTTCATGCTGTTGAGCATCATTGCAATCATTACTCTGAACTCTATATCTGATAAATTGCTTACCTCTATTTCATTGAGCTATCTGGAAAATTTCATTATTCTTTCATTTGGTGCCTATTTCTTTGTTTCCCCATTTTGTCTACCTCTTCATGTGTGTTACTCTTATCAGGTAGAACTGCCATGACTTCCTGTATGTTACAGTGGCCCTATGTAGTAGGTGACCTGTGGGATCCAGTGATACCGTCTCCCTTAGCTGGGTGCCCTAAAAATGTCCTTGTGCACATTATGTGGGTCCTCCTGTTGTCACTGAGGCTTGATTGCTAATGGTCTGTTCATGTGTGGGATTGACTCTCAGTTTGGCTGACAGACTTAATTCCCAACATACTGTGCAGGCTGCTGTGCAGGCGCTGATCACACAAAGTAGAATTCGCTTCAGCACGGTTTGGTGCCTGCTGAGATCTCCCTGTGGATATGCTGTATATGAAGCTTACTGGGTCTTGCTCTTTCGTTGTGTGAAACTGGCCACACAACAGAAGTGATCATCACAATACAAAAGGTGTATTGGTTCTGGGCCTTTTTGGAGGAACTGTAGTGCGGACATATGTCAGACTCTATAAGAGGCCCTGGGCAACCTGTGTGGAGCTATCAGAGATTCATAGTTTGTAGCTCCCTCTGCTGGGTCTGCGTGCATGTGGGAAGAAGCTGTGCACTAAAGTCTGTTTTTACTAGCATCAGACCCATGGGCAGGTCAAAGTACTCAGAGATCAGCCTTCGCCTACAGACTGTGTGCTAGGTGCAGTCACTAAAGAGTCTTAGGCTGTGCTCCTCAGCAGATCATAAGCTCTACCTGGTGGGATGAGAGGGATTTCAATGGGTGGTGGGGCTGTTGCTTTCCCCCAGGCTTATGCTGCATGAGGTGATGCTCTGCCTGAGAAAGATGGCTTCTGCAGTTAGGAGGAATGACTCAGCACAGGAATCCTCTCAGCTCTCTCCTCAGAGCCAACAACCCCACACAATTCTAGTATGCTCTCGCCTTCCTCTGCCAGAGCCAAGGGTGAATGGCTGTGAAGGAAATTTTGTGCATTGGCTCTTTAAGAGGATGTCTGTGTTTCTAGATATCTCTTCTTGGCAGACAGAAACCCTCTGCTTTTCACAGAAATATATTACAAGTGCACCTTTCCTGGTTCTGGTGGTTTGGGCAAGGGAGCTCGGCGTGGTGTTTAGACCCCACACTTCTCAGGGGTCTTCTCCCCAGAGCTGAGATATCCCTCAAAAACTTCAGCTGCTGCCTGTGAGTGCTTGGCCAGCCCTCTTGTGCCTCCGTGCCTCCTACCAGTCTTCTTGTGGCCTCCTCTAAGTCCTTGGTTATAAGGCTTCTCTCTACCTAGTTTTCAGTTATTTAGGATGACATTGCTATACTTTAGCTGTAATTCCAGTTTGGTCCTGGGAGGAGTTCAGTGTACCTTCTACCATCTTGAATCACTATACATTCCTGTATTCATACAAATTATCTGTGGAGTTAGTTGAAAATTTAGATTTATTCTCCATGTTCTATTCTCCCACTTGAAGATTTTTCTTCAGTATGCCCAAGGGAGTGCCAAGGAGTTCTTACTTTTATTATTATTTTTTAAATTTTTTTGTGAGTTCTTACTTTTAAGACTATCCTAGATCAAAATAATTAATGCTGGTGGCTCTGAAATCAGGTTTGGGTCTCTGATGGACCAGAAGCAGTGCTTTTTAACTGCTTTCAGAGGAATAATAATAATAAAAAGAGAGATGAAGATATGAATGATAGGATGCCTGGGTAGCAGCAAGAGCCCAATGGATACTAAATATCAGAATTTTTAGTTTTGCCAACTCTTGGCATGGGCAAAACTGTGGTTGGAGACAGGATTGGCATGGCAGAATGTCTAAAGGAGAAAATATCCAGGGCACTAATTAGGGAAATACTGAAGTCAAGACCTGATTTTCAGGAAGACATGTCAGGAGGCATCAGGAGTCTGGGTAAAATTGGAGGATCCAAATAATTGAAAATCACTTGTGATGTAGAAGAAGTGATTGAGTAGCTGAGAAAGGTATGGATGTGAAAAGTCATATATAAAGTGGTTTTGTTCACAGAAGGAGGGGTATTAGAAAGGTTAGGCATTTTTTTTTAATGGATGAAATATGGAAATGAGGTATTACTGAGGAAAAGCAGTTTATATTAAAGTGAAAAAAAGACAAGGATCAAGGTACCTCATAGTAGGGTGGTAATAAGGTTGCTAGTTAAGTTTTTGAGGATCAGATACACACTGAATACTTTTTCATAGTATGGGTATGTTCCAATTGCTCACACTGAAAGTTATTTGTGTGTATATGATATTTAAACTGATCTAAGTGAGAGTCCTCTACTTTTGTTTGATAAATCTGGCAAACCTAGGCAGAAGTGATGTTTCATAAAACACAAAGGAAGGTGGGTAAAATCAGATTGGGAGAAGGTAAACATGATGATGGAATAGAACTGAGTTGTTTGAGATTGAAAGTATGAAGTAATATTAAGGGAACATTATTTAGTTAAGAGTGGCAGGTGGGAGTAATTGAAATTAGGTGAGCATTAGAGTGAGAGGTGGGGCAAAGGATTATATTAAAGTGGAGGAGCCCTACCAGGATTATTCCTTTTAATTTGGTGAAGGACAGTGGTTTGTCGCCTTCTTTTTACCAACAGCATCTTCTGAAAGTGACCTGTTTTTGTGGACACAGAAGCAGTAGTATAGGGAGTCTCGGCTTCAACTTGCCAATGTCTTGTCGTCGTTGATCTGCATAATTTTACCCCACCTTCTTCCAACTTTATCTGCTGAAAGGAAGGGAAGAGATTGATGAATAAATATGGTTATGTTCATTAAAGCATTTTGTGATGCATTATGAGAAAGCAAGCTAGGCCATAAAAAGAAGGTAAACTTTATGATCAATTAGGAAAACTAGACATAAAAGCTACAATGTCATTTTGAGTACTAGATTTGTCGGTATGTGTTCCTTTTTATTCTCCTGATTTTGAAACACTTTTCTCTTATTTTCAATTTTCTAAATAACTAAAGGCAAAATATCTAGTACTTTTTGTTCAATGAATAGCTAATAGTTTAAAATTTTTCTGGTATTAAGATTCCTGAGCACTACTTATTTTCTAAGTTGTGCTCAACATAGACATAATTAGTTTAACTCAAATGTGGAAGTCTTTTCTTAGAAACTTTGAGTTTGAAAATGTGGGATAGAGGAAATATAAGTGTAGTTACTAGAAAAGGACCTACAGAAAGGAAAACTTCAAAGGCTGGTCTGGTGTCAGCACCTGCTGTGGTCACAGTGTCAGCCCTGGAGACCGGGGGTTTTGGCAGCAGTTTCAGTGCTTTTAGTTCAATCTCCAGTATCCCCAAATGTGAAGCAGATGCCAGTTTTCTTCTCTAGGGTTTTGATAATGGCATATAATGAGTTGGTTGTTTCCTAGCAACTAAAGAAGCAGTTTCACTTTAGCTGATCCTGCAATAGGAATGAGACGTTTTCCCTTGATATTTGGTATTAGTGATTTCCCTGACAATGGAATTTCAGTTCTGAATAAGGAAAGTTCTCAGCCTTTGGTTTCCTAAAGAATTTTGCTTTTGAGTGTAGGCTAAGCTCTGCTTAATCTTGTATAAAATGGGGAAAAAAATGAACCCCTTAAGCACCTCATGGGAAGAGCCAAAGGAAGTTGGATACATCATTTCTCAAATGGCAAGTGATTATACCAGAAGTAATTATAGGTGTATTTTACCCAGTGTTTAACAGCATAACTAACAACCAAATTCTTTCCTGTATTTAATGTTTGAAGTAATAGAGGTTTAATAAATGTTAATATTTCATTCCAATCCCTTCTGGCCTGCAATGTTTCTATTGAGAAATCATCTGCCAGTTTTATGGAGCTCCCTTGTACATAACTACTGGTCTTTCTCTTGCTGCTTTTATGACTCTCTGTCTTTAACCTTTGCCATTTTAATTATAATGTGCCTTGGTGTGGCACTCTTTGGATTCATTTTGTTTGGAACTTAGTGCAATTCATGACTTGGATGTCTTTTTTTCTTCACCAGGTGAGGGAAGTTTTTAGTCATTATGTCTTCATATAAATTCTCAATTTCTTGCTAATTTCCTTCTTGACCCCTATGATGTGGATATTGTTAAGTTTTATGTTGTATCAAAGTCCCTTATACTATTTTCATTTTTAGGTCACTTTCCCCCCACTTTTTGATGCCCTGATTCTGTGTTTTCTGCTACCTTATCTTCCAAAATGCTGATTCAGTTCTCTGCTTCACCTAACCTATTGTTTATTCTTTCTAGTGTATTATTCATTTCAGAGATCATATTGTTTATTTCTGACTGGTTCTCTTTCTTGATTCTACTAGGGGCCTGGTGCATGGAATCATGCACTCAGAGGAGGGTGGTCCTTCAGCCCAGCCTGTGTCCTCTTGCAGTCTGGGAGCCCTTGGGAGATGTCTGACTGAGCCAGCAGTCGGACATCCTTAGAGCTGCCACAGAGATGGGAGAGGCTCCTGCCACCGCTGCTGCGCTCACCAGCCACGAGCCTGGCTTCTGTCTGAGTAGTGCTCCCCCTGTAGGAGCACACTGACCACCAGGGGATAGCTCCTGTGTTGAGCGTCTGCCTCCTGGTGGTCAGTGCATGTCATAATGACCAGTTGTTCTGCCATTTGGCTGATTTGCATATTAGTCTTTTATTATATAGGATGTCCTATTTTATGCTTGTTATTTCTTTGTTGAAGTTTTTACTAAGTTTTTTGAATTCTGTATCTGGTAAATTGCTTGTCTCCAATTCATTTAGCTCTTTTCCTGGAGATTTTGTCTCTTCTTTCATGGGCAGCATGGTTTGGGCTGCCTAACTCATTTTGTCTTTGTTTCTCTGTATTAGATCTGCTATGTCTCCTAGTCTTGGTAGGGTGGCCTTATATAGTTGGTGTCCTTTGGGATCCAGTAGTGTAGTCCCCTGAGCTGCGTGCTCCTGGAATATCTCTGGTGTGAGGTATTTAGCACCACCTGTTGCAATTGAGTCTTGTTTCTTTGGTGCATGGGGTCACCCCACAGGCTGGCTGACATTGAGAACTGACCCCGACTCCAGTGTATAAGCTGCTGTGCAGGTGCTGACAACATGAAGTGAAATTTGCCTCAGCAGGGTCTGGTGCTTGCCATGATTGCCCTTTGAATATTCCACTAGTGAAGTTAATCAGATGCTGCTCTGATGTTGTTTGGTTGTTTGAAGCTGGCCACAGGGTGTGTTGGTTCTGGGGTTTCTTGGGAGTGCTCTGGTGCAGGTCAGTTCCACATGCTGTCTGTGACCTGCCATGGCAATCTGTTTGGAGCTACAAAGCAATCCATAGTTTGTGGTTTCCTCTGCTATGGATTGGGCCTAGGTAAGCATGTAAGGACCAAGCTGCACACCAAGGCCGGCTTCCACCAGTACCGAACCCAGGTGCAGGTCAGCAAAAGGCCCAAGGCACCCTGAGATCCTCCTACACCTTCCTTTCCCTTCCTGTTGGGCGCAGTCACTGAAAGTGCCTCTGGCGGTACTCGAATTACATAAGGTATGTTCTCAGTGAGTCACCACATAGGGGAAGTGGTGTTCACCAGATTGGTACATGTTCACACTCGGTGCCAGTGGTGGGTCTGAGGCGAGTCAGCAAAAGTCCTAGGGTAAATCAGGTCTAGCTGCCACCCTCTGGGTGCCTGCAGACCTTCCTATTGGGGTGGGATATCATGGAGTCATCAGGATTAGGCCAGCAGAGTTTATCAGTTCCAAACAGACAAAGATTTGGCTGTGTGAAGGATTAATTCTGTCTCACTCTGGCGTGCAAGGGAAAAATGGCCCCTATCCTAGAGTAACACAATCCAGTTTGTGCTATATTCTGCCAAGATCTGGGGAGCCCAAGCTGAGTTGGGCAGAGTTGCCAGAAGTCAGCTAGTGAATGTTCTATATGGAGGAGGCACAGGTCAGTCTTATGGGCAAGTGGGGTAAATGGCCCCTGGCTCTGGAGCCACACAACTCAGTCACCGATACCCCTGAGTCTGCTCAGATCTCTACATTCTAGTCCCAGACAGCTGACTCCTCCATAGGGCGGAGCTAAAGGGAGCCCAGGAGGTAGATCTATTGCTTTACCCCAGGCTGATGCTGTAAGGAAGGAAGTGCTTCACCCAAAAAGATGGTATTTGCGGTGTGCCTGGTTGGAACAAGAATTTGTGCACTGACCCTTTAAGAGGGCACCTGTGTCTCTTTTTGCTGGACAGAATCCCCACTGATTTTCACAGCCAGATGTTATGTTGACATCTCTTTCTGCCTCTGGTGCTCTGGGCTACTGAGCCTGGTGTGGGGTCGGGAACCCATGCTTCTCAGGGGGGAGTTTGTGCAGCTGAGATATCCCTTCGGATCCTCTGCCCTTTCTGCCAGCCTCAATAAGACTTCTGTAAATTCTTGGTTATAACACTTCTGTCCACCTAGTCTCCAGTTGGTTATTCAGGTTAATTGCTCTATATTTTAGTTGCACAATAAAACCTCAATGTAATGGACTAATTCAGGCGAGGGGGTGTCCATTAAAGCTGGAAGTCCATCCTATATAATAAAAGGGTAATATGCAAATTGACCCTAATGGCTGAATGATGCGCTATGATGCGCACTGACCACCAGGGGCAGATGCTCAATGTAGGAGCTGCCCCCTGGTGGTCAGTGCACTCCCACAGGGGGAGCGCTGCTCAGCCACAAGCTGGGCTGATGGCTTTGAGCACAGCAGTGGTGGCTAGAGCCTCTCCTGCCTCCTTGGCAGCGCTAAAGATGACTAATTGGTGGCTTAGGCCTGCTCCCTGTGGGGATCTCTTTGTACATCCCCCGAGGGCTCCTGAACTGGACATCCCCAGTGCATGAATTTTTGTGCACCAGGCCTCTAGTTATATAATAAAGTAGGTTTTCCGAATATGTATGTTAAAAAAATGATGAATTAGTTTACCCGCTTTTACTTTTGTAGACACGTCAGTGTAGTTAAAATTAAGTATGTATGAAAAGTTTAATTTCACAGAAAAGTATTCTATATGTATTATAGTAATTTTAAATTTATGCTGAATAGGTCAGGTAATTGTGTGCATTCACCAGTCACCACAAGTAAACAAATGCAGGTGGCTGGGCCTGGCTTAGCTCACATTGGAACATCTGCCTGCATGTGTGAGACAACTACTACAGAAAGTCATGCCACAGGACCACAGGAACAATTACTGAGCGTCTTACGGTGTGGGCATGTGCTAATCATTCACCAAACATTGTTTATGAGCAGTGACTCTTGGATTTAAATGTGTAGGTTATAGTTGTAGATGTGTAATATTTATTTATGTTGGTGACATTACTACAGTGTTTTTTCCAAAAAATAGCCTGTTTGCTAGTATTTGTTAAAAATAACATGGCCCAGGCTGGTTTTCTCAATGGTTAGAGTGTCGGCCCATGGACTGAAGGTTCTTGGATTCGATTCAAATAAAGAACATATACCACGGTTGCAGGCTCAATCCCTGGCCCTGAGTGTGAAAGGCAACCAATCAATGTATCTTTCTTATATCTATGTTTCTCTCTCTCTCCTTCTCTCCCTCTCTAAAAATCAATAGGAAAAAAATATCTTCTGGTGAGGATTAACAGAAAAAAACAAACAAAAATAATAGTGAAGTAATAACAACAAAAAATAACCCATTAATATAGTTGTAAGCAACTCTTGGTTAAAAACATTTTAAAATTAATAGGGTGTTAACTTTCACATTTGATATATGGGCTGGACATTTTGTCCATTAAATCCAAAGTCTATTAAATTGAGATCTGCAAAATTGAGGGTTTACTGTAATTCTAGTTTGGTCCTGGGAGGAGGTGAGTGTAACTCACCTACTCCACTGCCATCTTGGCTCCTATCCTATATAATAAAAGCCTAATGTGCTAAGTGTCCAACTGTTCGACATGCACTGACTACCAGAGGGCAAATGCTCCAACTGGTAGGCTAGCTTGCTACTGGGGTCCAGCCAATTGGGACTGGGTGAGACAGGCTAACACGCCCTGGATCCCTCCCACGGTCCCTCCCCAGACCTGATCTTGCAGTGGTGGGGTCCCTTGGCCTGGCCTGCAACCTCTCACAATCCAGGACCCCTTGAGGGATGTCAGAGAGTCAGTTTCAGCCTGATCCCGGCAGGCCAGACTGAGGGACCCCAACACTGCACAAATTCATGCACGGTGCCTCTAGTCTTTAAATATTAGTAACATGTCTGTACTCAATTGAATCCTACATGGAGGCATGAGAAAATTATTTCAAATGACCTTATTTTAGTCATTTATCATTTAAACAGTTTCTAAGGACATTATCTATTTTTTTCCTTTGACATTATATAACTAATATAAATTACCTCCTTCATCCAGATTTATAGTATGATATATTAAGTTTTAGAAGTTCCCAAACACTTAGGCAAAGAGATAAAATATTAAATGATGTTCTTAAGATAATTAAGTTAACCATATCTGAATATACCTAAGAAATTTATTGCCATGAAAAAGATTCATAGACTATGCATTAATTATAATTGAAGTAATTGACTGTATTCATTGTCAGTTTTGGGCATCTGACCTTCTAATCATTCCTCTTTGTGATTATTCATCACTAGGTACTTATCAGGTCTCATATTTAAAAATACTTTACTAGGCCTTTGTGAAGCATTAAGGAATTTAGAAACTAGTTAATCCAAGTGGACAGGATAGTTGTCTTTTAGGCACCTAAGAAATAATTGTATTAAAATTCTTTAACCATGAAGCAAGTTTATATATAAGTCAGCTATTGCTCTTAGATTTCTTTGGGACCTTAATCTGAGGCTAAAGAGTCAAATATGTTAAGCCTAGTTTTGAATTCTTCTTTACCTTTTAAAGCTGTATATTAGTGAATATATAAATAGGGATATAACTAAAGCCCAGTTCTTTGAAATATTTTTCTGAGAGTATTATTTAGTAAATAGCTCATTTTGATTAATCTAGCAGAGGTTTGGATAACCATGTATTTATTCATTCATTTAACAAATATTTATTGAACTGGTGTCAGATAATTATTGCACTGCTTTTAAAATGTTATTGGGCTTTTTGTCATCTTCAGCAGCAGACATTTACTCCCTATTTACTATGTTTGGGTCATGGATGTGTAAGACAGTTCAAAATTGTAACATAACACTTTCAGTTACAGACTATTAACTTATAATCATAAACAAGTATTTAGATATGTTAAAAAGTTTGATGACTTTCAGATACTGTTTTACAGTGTTTTACTTAAGGCCATCTAATTTGGAACTTAGAGAACAAGGCTGAATATTACATAGTGTTGTCTATTCAAGGTGGTGGTATTGTTACAGGATATCAGATTTCAGAGATTTCATTTAGGTTCCATGTCAACAATCCAGTGTGGAAAAAGAACTAGGTCTCAGGAGTTAGGAAACAGCCTATGAATAGCAATTGCTGGTTATTTTTTTCCTACTGAAATGCTCCTCTTTTTCTGATGATTTTAAGAAATGACTTACACAAGTACCTCCATCTCACTATAATGACTGATTACTTATATATGCAGGTTTAGGTATTATGATGTTCTCGTTTTACATATTGCTATTGTACAGATGTAAGAAGAAAACTCTTATGTGTTCTTTGGCTGGCACCAATGGTCCCCAACCCCCACCATAAGTCATATATGCCAAATTTCTCAAGTGTTAGAGCAGATCTGGTTATTACTTCATCAGTTTTTTCTTGTGTTCTGGTCTCTGTTAACACAGGTGTAGCGACACTTTTCACTTGATAAAACTACTTTGTGATCTGAGGGTTTAAAGGGTAAATAATTAAGAAACAATATAAATAAAACAAAGCAAGGGAAATGCTAAAAAAAAAGAGAGTTTTTGTTTTCCATTGTCAACCACTGATAGTCTCACTTCTTGTTCTGTGTAGTTTTAGATTGGAGCAATTTTTAAGGCCCTGACTCTCAGGGCTTCTCTTCTAACCTAACACTCAGGGAAGGCCTCCTACTGCAGCTCTGTGATTATATGCACTGAGCCAGATTCTCTTGTGCTCTGTATCAGTGGTCAGTCCTAGTTCTGGTACCTTTGGAAGATGTAGGTACTTGGCCATTCTTGGCCATCAATTTCTTGAATGTCTTCCTTAGGTTTTAGGTATTTTAATCACATTTTACTCTGTTCTGGATGCAGGAATTAGCATTTCATCTCCCCTTCTCCCATTTGGTACATCATTAGCTACTTCTTCATACTGGCTCTCCCCTTTGGTAAGGTTAGGCTTCTTTGTCTATACTTGTGAACAAATTGATTAAGGGAGAATCTGTATTATAGAGAGTTTAGCCTATATATAAAACTAGAGACACAGTCCCTACAAGGTTGCCCTCACTTCTGATACCAATTTCAAATTTAGGGGTTCCCAAGATCACCCTTAGTTTTAACAATTTGCTAGAAGAACTCATTGAAAGCAATTATACTCATTGATATGGTTTTTTTTACAAGGAAAGGAAACATTAAAATCAGCCAAGAGAAGAAGCACAAAGGGCAGTGTCCAAAGAATTACCAAAAGGGGAGTTTCTGTTATTTTCTCCCTGTCAAGTAAGGCACATTGCTTTCCTGGCACTAATGTGTGACACTATGCATGGAGTATTGCCAACTAAGGAAGCTCATCTGAATCTTGGTATTCAGAGTTTTTATTGGTACTCTCTGACATGATTATGATTGATTGTCCATGTGACGGGTCTCAGTGTCTAGTCTCCAACCCCTCTGAGCATAACCAAAATCCCTATCCTAAATATTATTATTATTATATGGCTAGCCCAAAGCTCCAGGCAAATAAAGACCTTAGAGATTACTTTCTAGAAGCTAAAGTCAAAGGCCAGTTTTTTTGGGGGAGGGCCTATTTGAACAAGATTAAATATTCTTTACTATACAGATATAATGTGAATAATACTATTTTCCAGAATAAATGTATATCCAATGCTAAATTTGGATTTAAAAATATTTAATTAAGTTTATTTGGGTGACATCCTATATAATAAAAGCCTAATATCGGTCTACTGGTTGGCTGTTCAACCAATCAAATCATAATGTGCTAATGATATGTAAGGCCACTCAACCTCTTGCTATGGCATGCACTGACCACCAGGGGGAAGACACTCTGACTGGTAGGTTAACTTGCTGCTGGGGTCCAGCTGATTGGGACTGAGCGAGATGGGCCGAACATGCCCTGGAGCCTTCCCGCGTGGTCTTTCCCTGGCTGGCCCACTTCTCGTGTCACTCCCTAGCCCTGATGATGCACTGGTGGGGTTCCTTAGATTTGCCTGTGCCCTCTGGCAATCCAGGACCCCTCAGTGGATGTCAGAGAGCCAGTTTCGGCCCGATTTGCAAGCCAGGCCCAGGGACACCACTGGTGCATGAATTTGTGCACAAAGCCTCTCATTGGTTATTAAAATTATATAGATTACAAGTGTACAATTCTATAATACATCTGTGTATGTGTTTTGTGTTTGCTAGTCAAAGTCAAATCTCTTCTCACTATACTTTTGACTTCCTTTACTCTTTACTACCTCCTCCCATGCCACTTTCCTTCTAGTGGAAAAGATTTATTCATATTGTTGCAAATGGCAATAGAAGACATGCAAATGACCAACAGACATGAAAAGATACTTAACTTCACTAGCTATTAGGGAGACGCAAATCAAAACTACAGCAAGATGAGAAACTTAAAAATGGTGGGCGAACAGGTAGCAGTGCTACTCACCTCCTTCTAGGGCCAGCTCAGAAAAGCAACTAAGTGGGAGAACATCCACCCTGAATTAACAAATTGGACACAGCTAGGGAGATAGTTTTCAATAAGAAGGGCAGAAGACACCTAGATAACACTGCTTGCTAGCCATAACCCACATGGAACCACCACTGTGCCCTGGCAGTGTGTGACACAGTACCTCCCAGCAGGCTCCCAGATCTCAGCAGGGAGCACTTCCAGAGTGACCTCCCACACCAGGCCTCCTCACCAGCCTGCCGGGACACAGTGTCCCATGATCTGGCTCCAGACCCCGCAGTGAGTGCATGCCAGGGGACCCTGTGCCCCTCCTCCACCCTGGGTCCCAGAACTATGCTGACAGTCTGACCCGGCACTCACTCCACCCTGAGCCCTGGGACCTGCAGCCAGGGTGACCCAGAGCAACACAGTGTGAGCCCCACTCCAGGCCACAGGACAGCGAGGACTGTGTGACCCAGAGTAACACTTGCCCATTCCATACCAGGGTGACCCAGAGCAACCCAGCTCATGAGCCTCACTCCAGGCCACAGGAAAGTGAAGACTGCGCAACCCAGAGCAAGCTGCACCCGCTCCACCCGAGCTCATAGATAGACTAGCTAGGGCTGCTCGGAGCAACCCAGCACCTGCCCCACTCAAGCCACAGTAGAGTGCTGCCGGGCCACCCTGAGCAATCCAGTATGCCCAGCCAGGGGCCACAGGTCTGCATTGCAGGTGCGCTGTCAGAGGGACCTAGGGTGCCACCCTGCCACAGGTGCTGGGGCCACACATCGAATTGCATGCCAGAAGGCTTTGGGTTTTCACAGGGATTTGCGCACCAGAGGAACTGTACACGCACCCCCACCGCCCAAAGCAATCTAAAGATTCAATGCACTCCCCATTAAAATGTCAATGGCACATTTCACAAACCTAAAACAAACTCTCTAAAAACTCATATGGAATAATAATGATAATAATAATAATAATAATAATAATAATAATAATAATAGACCCCAAATAGCTGCAGCAATCCTGAGAAAGAAGAACAAAGTTGGAGGGGTCACAATGCCAGATATCAAGTTATATTACAAAGCCACTGTTCTCAAAACTGCCTGATACTGGCACAAGAACAGGCATGTAGACCAGTGGAACAGAGCAGACATTCCAGAAATCAACCCAAGCCATTATGCTCAATTAATATTTGGCAAAGGAGGTAAGGGTATACAATGGAGTCAAGATAGTCTCTTCAACAAATAGTGTTGGGAAAATTGGACAGATACTTGCAAAACAAAGAAACTAGACCACCGATTTACAACATACACAAAAATAAACTCAGATTGGATAAAGGACTTAAATGTAAGACAGGAAACCATAAAAAATCCTAGAAGAATCCATAGGCAGCAGAATATCAGACATATGTTGTAGCAATATCTTTACAGATACAGCTCCTAGAGTAATGGAAACTAAAGAAAAAATAAACAAATGGGACTACATCAAAATAAAAAGCTTCTGCACAGCCGAAACTGGTTTGGCTCAGTGGATAGAGCGTCGGTCTGCGGACTCAAGGGTCCCGGGTTCGATTCCGGTCAAGGGCATGTACATTGGTTGCGGGCACATCCCCAGTGAGGGGTGTGCAAGAGGCAGCTGGTCGGTGTTTCTCTCTCATCATCGATGTTTCTAGCTTTCTATCTCTCTCCCTTTCTCTCTGTAAAATATCAATAAAATATATTTAAAAAAAAAAAAAAAAGCTTCTGCACAGAAAAACAATGAGAGCATGGGAGAACATATTTGCCAATGCTATCTCCGATAAGGATTTAATTTCCAAAATGTATAGGGATCTCATACAACTTAACAAAAGGAAGACAAACAACCCAATAAAAAAATGTGTAAAGGACCTCAGTAGACACTTTTCGAAAGAGGACATACATAAGGCCAAGAGATATATGAAAACTTGCTCAAAGTTACTAATCATTTGAGAGATGCAAATCAAAAAAACAATGAGGTACCATCTCACACCTGTCAGAATGGCTATCATCAATAAATCAGCAAATGACAAGTGCTGGCGAGGGTGTGGAGAAAAAGGAACCCTCTTGCACTGCTGGTGGGAATGCAGACTGGTGAAGCCACTGTGGAAAACAGTATGGAGTTTCCTCAAAAAACGAAAAATGGAACTCCCATTTGACCCAGTAATCCCACTTCTAGGAATATATCCCAAGAAACTAGAAACACCAATCAGAAAGGATATATGCACCCTTATGTTCATAGCAGCACAATTCCCCATTACTAAGATCTGGAAACAGCCTAAGTGCCCATCAGCAGATGAGTGTATTAAAAAACTGTGGTACATCTACACAATGGGATACTATGCTGCTATAAAAAAAGGAACTCCTGCTATTTTCAACACCATGGATGGACCTGGGGAGCATTATGGTAAGCAAAATAAGCCAGTTGAGGAAAGATAAATATCACATGATCTCACTCTTTTGTAGAATATAATGAACAAAAGAAACTGATTAACAAAAATAGATCTAGAAACATAGAAGTATGGAACAGACTGACAAACCTCTGAGGGAAGGTGGGGGGGTGGGTGAGAGGGGTAAGAGATCAACCAAAGGACTTGTATGCATGCATATTAGCATAACCAATGGACACAGACAGTGAGGGCATGTGCTGGGGAGAGGGGGATGGGAATGGCCAGGGAGAGGTCAATGGGAGAAAAAGGAGACATATGTAATATTCTAAACTATAAAGAATTTAAATAAATAAAAAAATCTACAAGAAGATAGCACCTCGATGATTCTCTCATTGATGTTTCTAACTCTCTATTCCTCTCCCCTCCTCTCTGTAAAAAAAACAACACAATAAAAGATATTTTTTTAAAAAGAAGATAGTACCTCATAACTGTTAGTATGGCTATTATCAATAAGACAAGTATTAACAAGTGTTGGGGAGGTTATGGAGAAAAAGGAACCCTCATTCACTGCTGGTGGGAATGTAAACTGATATTGCCACTATGGAAAATGGTATGGATGTTCCTTAAAAATTCGGAATAGAGTTATTGTATGACCCAGCAAACCCTCTTTGAGATATCTACCCTCCCACCCCCCACCCCCAAATTTGAAAACTTTTATTTATAAGGATACATGCACCCTGTGTTCATTGTAGCACTCTTCACTGTGGCTAGACATGGAAATAACCGAAGTGTCCTTCAGTAGATGATTAGGTAAAGAAGATGTGGTACATATGTATATTATGAAATACTACTCAGCCATAAGAAAAGATGAAATGCTGCCATTTAAATTTGGATATTAACCTAGTCTGTTGGAAACACTGTTACTGAAAAATTTTAGGTAATGTAACTCGGACCATAGAGTTTTCCAGCCAGAGAGGCTACTGAAACTGGTTCTCTTGGACACCTTGAGGACTACTAATTCTGTTATACCCTATATTCCTTTCACTCTTGCTAATTGCCTAAATCTAAGCCTCTCTGGTCATTAACTTTTTTCTTATTCTTTTTTATACCATGTAGGACTTCCTCCTAAACCTAAACTGTGGAGAGGGGCAACAGTGTTTGGACAGGTTCAAGCCTCGGACTAATGACAGTGCACAGTCCTCTCAAGGCCACATGGAAGTCCCAGCCTGGAGGGCAGAGCCTTCCGAGCACAATTATAAGCCAACAGCTATAGTTGTAAGCTTGAAGCTATGGTCTTAACCTATGGAGTGATGTTGGCTTGATAGCATTCAGGTGCAGGTAATTGAATAGGATCAAAACCCATGAGAATGTTGTAAACATCTTGACCACACCCTTACTTTGCCTCTTGGGAGCTGGCTATAAAATAAAGACACGGCTTGTAGTCCGTGTTGCTGACCTCTTCTAGCCAGTCCTCCACCCCTGCCCCAGGCCTCCACCACACTGTTGTCTGTGGCCATGGGTTATGCATACAAGTTCTTTGCTTCTCTTCCCCCACTGACACTTCCTGCCTTCTTTCTGAGATTCCACAGTCTGTTCCATGCTTCTGTATCTTTGGATCTACTTAGCTCATCAGTTTACTTGTTCATTTGATTCCTCTGTGGGAAATATTTAAAAATCTTCTTTGTTATTCTGAATACTTCTTTCTACCTCCCTCTCAGCTTTTATTGGATGATGCCATTTTTCTGCTTCATAAGGAAAATTAAAATTATATGGTGCAACTTTCTCAAGTCCCATCTGGCCCACTTACAAATTACCTGTATCTGAACTCATTCTTGCCCTCTTCCCTTTTGTGTTTTTTTATTAACTATTTCACATCAGCATTTAAGCATGCATGTGGCAGATGTAAAAGTCATTCCCAGTCTCCCCTACTGCTTCAAAATAGAGTTTGGAAAATCAGATAATTTCTCAGCTTCCCTTATTGCCCAGAGTGGCCATGTTCTAACCAATGAGATATAAGGGAAAGTCTGATGTGGGGGTTGGCTCTAGTCTGATGTTTTACTTCCTTACAGAGGGCCAGGGTTTGTTCTTCCCCTTTCTTTCTGTTAGGAATATGTTGTAAGGACATGATGCCTGGCAGTGGACACCATTCTGTGGCAGAGCAGGGAGAGAGAAAGAGTGATGACATTACTGATATTCTGGAAAAACCCTAGAGTCGACTACTTTTAGACTTTTTCTTCAGTGAGCAATAAATGTTCTAATGGCTTAAGCATTGTTAGGTAGATTTTCTGTTTCTTGTAGCTGAAAGTGTAAGTTTCTCCCAATTAAAAAACAACAACACCAAAACACAAGCAACTCCATTTTGATTCCACTTGATACCAGTTTAATTTTTCTTCTTCCTTGCAGCCAAGCTTCTTGAATTTACTAAATCTGTTTCTCACTCTGTCATCTACCATCTACTTTTGTCTGTAGTCACCTCCACCATGCTTTAACTAGGGTCACCAGAGATGTCTTTATTTTTTTTAAACCTTTATATATATTTTTAGTTCTTATTTTAATTGATCTCTCTGCAGTATTTGAACTATTAACCTTAATCCTGAAATACTCCTTTTCTTTAGTTTCCTTAACACCACATTCTCCTGGATATCTACTTTGTAATCTTCTCTTTCTCATTCCACTTTATAGTTTCCACTTTCTATACTCATTTTTAAAATATAAGTCCTTAGCACAGGTATAATCATCTACTTTTCTGAGGCTTAGAGACCCTTTATGGTTCATCTCTTCTGATCTTGTGCTTTCCTTGGGCAATGCCATCGGTCCTGAGACATATGTTCATTCCTGAGTTGTAGAGACACCCTTCACATGTGTATCTGCCTACTAGATATCTCTGCTTGACTGTCTCATGGATATCTCAAAGTCATGAAGTCCAGATTGGAACTCATCATTGTCTCCCATACACCTGAAACGAGGCTTGTGGGAAACACATACATCTATTTGCTTGTGACAGGCTGAAATTGTGGTGTCATTCTTTTTTTTTTTGAAAACGTTTAGACATTTATTTATTTATTTATTTATTTTAAAAATATATTTTATTGATTTTTAACAGAGAAGAAGAGAGAGGGATAGAGAGTTAGAAACATCGATGAGAGAGAATCATCCATCAGCTGCCTCTTGCACACCCCCTACTGGGGATGTGCTCGCAACCAAAGTACATGCCCTTGACCGGAATCAAACCTGGGACCTTTCAGTTCCCAGGCCGATGCTCTATCCACTGAGCCAAACCGGTTTTGGCTCGTGGTGTCATTCTTGACTCATCCTTCTTCTCCCACTCTTCATATTTATTATGTCCTGTTCTCCCATCTCTATTGCTGCCCCTCCCCAGTGCAGTCCACCCGAATCTCTCCCCTGGGAGAGCTATAACACCCCACATCTACAGCCCTGTATAATCTGAGATAGTCTAATTTGTCTTAAATGCCAAACTTCGTCATGTTACTTTCCTGATTTAGACTGGTTGCAACTTGTTTTCTGGACAGCAGTTCAAAAAAAGGCTCAGCTTATTCCCTAACTCCCATTCTGCTTCAATTGTCCTAAACTATTTGCTTCTCCTGGATTCATTTTGCTCTCTCTTGCTTCTAGGACTTTTCTCATGCTCTTTCTCTTTCTGGAATACTCTCTTCTGTAACTCCATCTCCACATGCAGGTATTAGCTTCCATGTCACCTCCTTTGGGAAAGCCTTCTTCTTTTTTTTTTTTTTAAATATATTTTATTGATATTTTACAGAGAGGAAGGGAGAGAGATAGAGAGCTAGAAACGTCGATGAGAAAGAAACATCAGCCAGCTGCTTCTTGCACACCCCCTACTGGGGATGTGCCCGCAACCAAGGTACATGCCCGTGACCGGAATCGAACCCGGGACCTTTCAGTCCGCAGACCAACGCTCTACCACTGAGCCAAACCGGTTTCGGTTGGGAAAGCCTTCTGTGCTAACCCCTCTCCCCACACCAAGAGCTCTCCTGTGCTTGCAGTGCCTTGAAAGGGCCACACACTCTCTTGTCTCAGGGCCTTTGTAAGTGTTGCTTCCTCTGCCTTTGGTCTCTTTCCTGCCTTCACCCTATTGTTACTCCAGAAAATGTTCAGTGGTGGTCTTACATTTCCCCCATCATAGCTAAAAAAATTTTTTTCCTGTTCACTTTGTGAAATTTGAAACAATTTTGTTGTATTTTTGTAATTTAGAATTTTAGAATTTTGAACGGATTTGTCTTCTTCCCCCTTAATTTAAATCTTCACAAACAAAGCAGAAGCCTAAACCTGTCTTTAGCTTTCTGCTTCTCCAAGCAAACTGACCTTGTCTAACTTGAGAGTCGATTATGTACCAGAAATCAGCTGATACTGTTTGCAAAAATGAAAATAAAAAAATAAAAATAAAATGGCATTTGCAGCTTTCAGCTCCAGCCATTGAACCTGACAAATTCTAACATATTTTCTCTTGGTTGCCTTTTACTTCTTTTTCTGTTTCCATGGAGATGGACATCAGATCATAGAAACATAGTAAGATACTGGTGGCTAATTGCTGTTGCAGCTTTCTGAATTCTCTTTGTGGAGTGATTATTTTAGTGACTGTATGGAGTCTGTGGTAGTTAGCCAAAACATCTAAGGCAGTTTCTGTGTTTGAATGCCAGCTGCTGTTCCCAAGTGACACTAACTAGTATCCTAAAATGTATTTCCTGTTTCAACTGTCAAGAGAAAATAGATTTTAATTTAAGAACTGTAATCTTGTCAGAGAGAAGCACCACATTTTAAGCCAGGAGACCTGGCCCAAGTCCCAGATCTGACATTGTCTCACTGTTTGACCTTGGTCAATTTTGTTATATTTATTGAAGGAGCCCATTGATGCTACTTAGCTGTGGGGCATAAAAGTGTTCTTGAGAAAAGACTACCCCTCTACCAGGGTGTTTTAGTAGAAAACATAGAAATAATGTATACAATTAATTTTAGTAAGGAAATCAAACCAGGATTTTAAAGATCTAAAATGGGAAAATGCTTTTAATTCTAGCCCTTTATTTTCTCCTTCTGTAAAGTGATCAGAATAAGGCTTGTCATATGGCTGGAAATCCTGGGTTAAATATTCTCCTTATAATGTACATGAGGTTTCCCAAGACAGATACAACCTATCTTATGGTAAATTGATTAAAATTATAGTTGAAAATTTCTATTCATTTGCTATTTAATAACGGAAGTTATTACATTGCTTGTCTAACTTGTATTTTATTCACATCTAGAACATAGGAGGATCTGCCTTCGCCATATGCTTCTGTAGTATGCTTATCTATACCAGGTCAGGATTTCCTTGTAAATCTAAAATTAGAACTTGGAAAGCTAGGTATTGCTGAGCCACTTCTTCAGCATATAATGTCTGCTCTGTATCAAATGAACATGAGTATTTGAAATTGAGTCTGAGCAGAATAACTCCCTTTTTGCACGACTATACAGAATAAAATACAGGTTTATACCAAACTCCCACTTATAGTTGCTTGTATATAGAATAAACCATATATGAGAAGACATTATAAATAAATTAAATGGCAAATAATCCATTTTACATTTTGTAATTGTAAATTTTTTTTAAAAGGAAAAAAACCCCAACTTCCTTTATTCAGTTTGCTGTGAATTTAGTTTCCCATATCACACTTGAAGTAGACCAGGGTCCGGTCATGTCAGAGTCCCTGTTTGTGACACAGCTCCAGGCTTCAGTAGATTTACTCCAGGCCCCAGTGCTTTAGAGCAAAAGCTTATTTTTAAATAAAAAATATTCTATAGTTCAGTAAACTTACCAGAGTTTCCAAAACTTCTCTCAAGATGAGAATCACCTGGTGGAGTTGTTAAATACAGATTCCTGAATCCCAACTAAGAAGTGCTAAACTAGAATTTTTGAGAACATATAGGTAAAATTGTATACTTAACTAGTGCTCTAAGCTTAGAGCAGTTCTTTCATCATGAGAGAAGTTTGAGGAACACTGATTAGACAATCAGAAAAAAAATTCATAAAAGTAATTATAATGGCTCATTACCACCCTATCAAAGTAAGCCTCTGTTGTCTTTTTGGAATGTTCCTTTAATTTTGAAGATTCTACCAGTATATAAAAACAAAATCAGGATAATGCTATAAGTTCTGCTTTGTAGCCTACTTATTTCATTTACCATTTTATGAATATTTTACCCTAATATTATATAGTATTTAAAAATGATTTTAATAAATAGTATTATGCTGTCTTAAGGATTCTGTTATTTATTTAACTTTTAAGGTATTAATAGATATTTAGATTTTCTTACAAACAGCTTTGAGCAGGGGCCTATAAACTCTCTTTATTCCTTCAGTTAATGTAGAAAGTGCCTAAAATTATCTGGTTTTCCAAGATGGTACCTCAGTTTTTACTCTGATTTATTGTTGTCAACCCTATCCAATCATTTTATCTCCAAAATGTCTCTTGAATTCATTCTTCATTTCAGGTTTCATGTAGTCCCAGCCTTCACCATCTTATTTGGAGTAACTGCAATAGTTCCATCATAGCTGGTCTTCCAACCTCTGGTCTCTTCTTTCAGTGTATCAGTGATTTGTGGTCAACTTGTTTTGCCAAAGCATGGATATGCTCATATATTTATTTCCTGGGTTTAAAATATTTGATGTTTTCCCATTGTCCACTGCATACAATTTTTCTCTTTAGCCTGGTATTCAACGGCATTCCTATTTTGGCCCTATCTAATTCATTTAACCTCATTTCTCTCGTCTCCCTTCCACATTCCACATATCCCAGGCAGCCTTCCCTGAACACATTAAGGTGTTCTCACAACCCTTCATGTTGTTTGTGCCCTTTCCATTGCCTAGAATGTACTGTTCTCCACCCTCTTTAATTTCTTACTCCCTTCCTTCAAGACTTCAGCTCACCGTGTGTCCCAGGGCGCCCTGTGCCCCGGGTGAGCCGTGTGTCCCAGGGGTCCCTGTGCCCCTGGTGAGCCATGTGTCCCAGGGGGCCCTGTGCCCCGGGTGAGCCCTGTGTCCCAGGGGAAGCAGTGGGACCCAGCGGGAGGGGCGGTGAGAACCAGAGGAGGAGCGGACTCTATTCGTGTGGTCCTGAGATAGCCACCATAAAACAAGCAGACTGCCAAATGAGGAGCGGATTCTATTCATGTGATCATGAGATAGTCACCATAAAACAAGCAGATTGTCAAATGACAGCAGGGAGGGGAAGGAGACCTGGGGGGAGATAAGAGAACAACCGAAGGACTGGTATGCATGAATACAACCAATGAACACAGAACTCTGGGAGGGTGGGCATGAATGGGAGGTGGGGGGGGGGGGCAATGGTAAGATATGTACACAATATAATACATTAATAAAAAAAAATTTAAAAAAAAGACTTCAGCTCAAATACTACCTATCCTGTAAAACTCTGCTGTACAATATAATAACTATACTAGCTATATGTTGTTATGATAATAAAAATTAATTAAAATTTAAAATTTAGTTCCTCAGTCAAATTAGCCACATTTTAACTGTTCAATAAACACATGTGTTAGTGGCTATTGTATTAGATAGCACATATTAAAGAACACTTTAGTCATTGTAGGAACTTCTATTAGTCATTGTAGGAAGTTCTATTAAAGCCTTTTCTAAAATAATTGATTTCTTCCTTAAGTTTAATTATTTTTAAAAGCCATTAAATTCCATTATGAATAGGTGAGGGACCTAGAATATGTGGCATATAGTTGAATTTCAAAATGAGCAAATGAATAAAATACGATGAGTTGTGGAGAATCATAAGAAGTGGATTCTACACTATTGCCTCCTGAGTTTTTGTTTCATGAGAGAGCAGACATTTAGGGTCGCTTGTTTTATACCTGGAATTCTTACCTCCTTTATTTCATTTTCATAATGTTTTTATGAGGTAGAGTAATTTTTTTCTGTCTTGTAGATAAGGAAGTAGAAGCACAGAGAAGCTAAATAGCTTGCATAAGGTCTCATAGCTGGGAAGAAGCTCATTTGGTTACACTTCAGCTGTCTCTCCTGTAACCTCATTTGAATTGTTAATACAGTCAGTGCCTCTGGGGTAGCTCTGGTGATTCATGTATTTTGTAATTATTTAAGACCAGAGCATATAGGTTTTTGGTTTTAAGAAAAACCAACATCTTGAAAAAATATTAAAGAAGGAAATTATAATGCCCCACTGTTAACATTTTGTGATCAACTGCTATGGCCTAGTACTGCACCTGGGTTGATGGGATCTAACCAGAGCAGGTTAAAGAAAAACCACAAATTCTGTAAGGAGTAGAACTCCAGAAGCCTTTCTGAGACACTTAATTACTCTATGAAATGCAATTACCATCTGCCACTGGCTCTCTCTTTCTGTCTGTGGCTCTAGTTTTTAAGAACTTCCAAAGCCCAACTTGAGCATTAAAAAATCCACACACTACAGATAAGACAGTAGAGAATGATTAGGGAAAGCTTATCTGAGAAGGTGATACTTAAAGCAGATTTGAATAGGAGGAAAGAGCAAGCTAGCCAGGCATTTGGGTAAAGAGCATTTCAAGCAGAGGGAACTAGTACAAAAAGTGAGCAGGGAAGTCGGGGACTAGATCATCCAGGATCTTATAGGCTATGATAGTTTTTTGGGTTTTATTCCACAGATGATGAAAGCTATTAGAGGTTCTTGAGCAGTGCAGTGACATGATCTCATTTTTGTTTTAAAAGGACCAATTTGATGGTTTGTGACAAGAATATGAGTGGAAAGGAAGGGCAAGAAGAATGGAAGAGCCTGTTAAGAGCCTGTTATCAGTACTCCAACAGCCTTGTAAGATAGGTTTTATTATTTTCTCCATTTTTAGGTTAGAACGCAAGGGCCTAGAGAGGTTAAGAAGCTGTTCACTGCTACAAATCTGGTCTGTTTTATTAATCCCTCCCATTATGTTATACTTCCCAACTCCCATGAATGAGTTTTAAGAACTTCTGGCATTGTATACTATTCCAATATAACTAAATATGTATATAAACTTCAAGTGGATGTTGCCTTTCTTAGATTGTTTTCTTATTTTTTAATATATTTTTATTGATTTCAGAGAGAGGAAAGAGATAGAAATATCAATGATGAGAGAGAATTATTGATTGGCTACTTCTTGTATGTCCTCTACTGGGAATCAAGCCTACTACCTAGGCATGTGGCCTTACCAGGAATCAAACTATGACTTCCTGGTTCATAGATAGAGTCTCATCCACTGAGCCACACAGCTGGGCTGTTTTCTTATTAAATAGCAACTTGTGCAAACACATAGTACATAGAATTTGTTAATGAAATAATTCAGTGTATCTGTATTAGAGAGTTATATAGGTAGGACAAGAATATGTATATTCTTATTAAAAGACATTTGGTATTAGAGTGCTTTTATATATTAGGATAAGATTCTTCTTTATGCAACTATATACTACTCTAAGATTTAGCTTCATTGTAACACTGGTTCATGGAAGTAATTGAATTAAAATTCAAAAACCAGCACCATTTTTTAGGTAACATATTAAAGTGAAAAGGGCATGAGTTTAGGAAAAGAATATGATCTTTGAAAAAATTCCTTTAATTTTTTGAGCTTGATATATATATATTTTTTCATTTCCAAAGGAAAGCTACTTCATTGGACTGTTCTGGTAATTAAATACAATAATACATCTCAACTGTCAATGATATTGCTTTTTATATAATGGTTAGTAAATGTTATATTCTTTTGTATTAAAATCAATATTGTGGTTTTGAGAAGGATAGTTCTAGAAAATGTAGGCATTACTAATTCATAGCCTATTTCTATATATAAAAGGCTAATATGCAAAGTGTCCCCTTGGGAGTTCAACCGTGAGATTGGAAGTTCAATCGCTTGCTATGACGTGCGCTGATCACCAGGGGGAGGCCTGGAACATGGTGGGCCACCAGTGGTGGTGGCCGGGCGCTGAGGGAGCGAGGGAAGGAGGAGGTGGAAGGAATCATGCAGTGGCGGCTCATGTGGTGAGGGAAGGAGGAGGCAGGGAGGCGAGGAACCTGATTGGCCCTGTTTGCCAACCAGGCCTAGGGACCCTACCAGTGCACACATTTTGTGCACTGGGCCTCTAGAATTCTTATAAAACCTTAGAATTTTTACTCATTTCCTTCCAACCTTAAGAAGGGTTGTATGAGGGACTGATGAAATTATTTTAGCTTTTAGGAGACAAAATTCAGAGATGAATGATAGTTGTCTTTAAATGTATAAAGGCCTGTCATGTGGAACAGGGATTTGTTCTTTATGACTCAAGAGAGCAGAACTATGATCAGAGGGTGAAAACTACAGGGAGGATTCTTTTGTCTCATTAAAATAAAGACTTCAAAAAATAGAACAAATGTTCATTGAGAAAGGTGTGCATAGCTGCATCCATTTTTTTCAGAATATGTGAAGCATTGAAGGTTTTTTATTTAGTTTGAAGATTTCTTCAACCTGAGAATCATTATTAGAACATAAGCTACATAAAAGCAGAAATCTTGTCTTTCTTGGGTATCACAGTATTCCCCATGTCTAATGCTATACTTCACATATATATATATATATATATATATATATATATGTATATATAATTATTTTTATTTTTATTATTTTTATTTTTTAGAGAGGAAGGAAGAGGGAAAGAGAGATAGAAACATCAATGAGGAGAGAGAATCATTGATTGACTGGCTACTGCACATCACACAATGGAATCAAGCCTGCAACTCGGGCATGTGCTCTTGACCAGAATTGAACCTTCAGTCTTCAGGCTGATGCTCTATCCACTGAGCCAAACCGACTGGGGCTAATACTGTACTTTATACAGTTGTTGAATGAATGAATGAATGAATGAGTTGTTCTTGGAGGTCATCTGCATACTTCTGTCCTCCTCTTTGCCTTAAGTTCTAATTTTTGGTTAATGGTTTGAGTTTTTATTTGAGTTAAAGATAAGGGAAACTAGGGGAATTGCTGCTTGGTAAGAAAACAGAGGAGTCAGTGGAAGGTTTTTCAACAGTGGCACTAGTTTTTCAACTAGTAGGTCCTTGCTTACGTTGGAGATCCATTAGTATGGTGCAATGTAACCCGGCTTTTGCCATAAGTCAGAACTCACCAACGTAAGCACCTACATTACTCACATGGAGCACATACACAGTAGTAATGGAGTGAAACAGTAAAAAAAATTTAAAGAAAGATAACAATTCCTGACCTTTACTTGTGGTAAATAAATAATAAAAAACATAAAGCACATATGTACATATGTTGAAATGATGGAACTTTTTTTTATAATGGGAGATGGTGATGTAACCATGTAATGATGTATGTCAAGACCAACGGAACCTGAGGACTGCCTGTATTGATATTTTGGGCCAGGTGATTGTTTTGGGAGGGGTTATTCTGTATATTGTAGGATTTTTTTTGTTTTGTTAATTCTCACCTGAGAATTTTTTTCCCATTGACTTTTAGAGAGAGTGGAAGGGAGGAGGAGGAAGAGGAGGAGATTGAGGAGGAGGAGGAGGAGGAGGAAGAGAGAGAGAGAGAGAGAGAGAAACATCAGTGATGAGAAAGAATCATTGATCGGCTACTTCCTGCACTCCCCCTTCTGTGGATTGATCTGCAACCTGGGCATGTGCCCTTGACCAGAATCCACCCTGGAACCTTTCAGTCCACAGGCCAACACTCTATCCATTGAGCCAAACCAGTTAGGGTGTCATTGTTGAATTTTAATATACAGAATTTGCAAACATATTGTGATGTAGTCATTTCTAAGATATAGTAGTCTCACCAGGCATTATTATAAAGAAGCATCTGTCAGCAATTTCATTATAATCCCTAATTTATTTTTAAGGAGTTCCTGACTTGTCTATTTCTAAATTGCTTTGGGCTGAAACCTAGTTTAGAAGTTGTCAGCTGAAATTCAAATTTTATTGTATTATGGAGGGAAAAATTGAAGCTAGTATTTTTGACTCCTTTGTGTCACAGAATTTAAAACTCTCATATTTTTACTGAGTACAGGTGCTTTTTACTAGATATTTATTTATTTTCCTTAAACCCAAGTGAGAAAATGATAGCTGTCAGCCACTTGTTTCTTTTCCTATGCCATGCTATAAATTTTTTTATAAGTTTATTTGAAAAGTATTCACTGAGTAGATGCATTAAGTATTTTGTTAGAACCATTTTAGAACATGAAAGTGCCTTTACAAAGCCTGTAAAAAATCAGATCCAGGTCTACTGTGATCAGAGAAACTTGCAAAAGCATCAGCTATAATGAGATTCTGGAGACAGTTCTGTAGTTGAGAAAGTAAATAACTGTCCAGTGATCAAGAGTTGGGATTCTTCTTCTTCTTATCCTTCTTGGAATGGTAATACTCTGCATCACTAACCATGTTAATTTGTATTCCTTCCTCTTTTATTGTTAAATATCTTTATTGCTATCAGTATTCAGCTATTATATCATTTTTTTCTAATTATTTTTAAAATCCCTTGAAAGCCAGAGTAGTTACTTATTTTGTACTTGAGATTTTGGTATGCTTTTATGAAACTGATTTTCTGTACAAAAGGTAAACTTTAATGTAGAATGTTATTCAAAACTAGAGGCTCAATGCACAAAATTTGTACAAGAGTAGGCCTTGACCGCCCTGGCTGCCTTGTCCTTCGCAGCCCTGGCTTCATCTGGAAGGTTATCCGGAAGGTCATCTGGGCAGTCCTTCCTTCCATTCATCCGTTTGGTCGATTTGTATGTTTTTATTATTATTAGATGTAAAGTATTAAGCAGTTTAAGGATCAGAAATTAAATGAGTTCATCTATATATATAAAAGCCAAGTGACTGGAATGACTAGAATGACCGGTTGCTATGATGTGCACTGCAGCAACCAACCTACCCAATCAGGGCCCCAATTGGCCTCTCCCATCCCAATAGGGGGCGGGGCCAGCTGGCCAACCACCCATGGCCCCTCTCCCCCCAGCCAGCCTTGCCCCTATTGGGCCCCCACATTGGGGGCAGGCCCAGCTGACTTCCTGAGGCTCCCCAGCTGGACCCCACCCATGCACAAATTCATGCAGCAGGCCTGTAGTTTACTTATAATTATTCAACAAATATGTATATCTCATTTCCTATATACCAGGCACTCTTTGCAGAAGATGTAATCTATAATAATAATATGCTAATTAGATTGGACATCTTTTAAAAAAATATTTTATTGATTGTTTACAGAGAGGAATGGAGAGGGATAGAGAGCTAGAAACATCAATGAGAGAGAGACATCGACCAGATGCCTCCTGCACACCCCCCACCTGGGATGTGCCTACAGCCATGGTACATGCTCTTGACTAGAATCGAACCTGGGACCCTTCAGTCCGCAGACCGATGCTCTATCCACTGAGCCAAACCGGTTTCGGCAGATTGGACATCTTTCCTGACGATGCTGGGATCGGAGGGAAGCCAGCCTGGGTCCTGGGTGCCTGTGGGAAGCCTTGGGGAAGCCATCCCAGGTCCCGGTGCCTGTGGGTGGCCAGAGGAGGGAAGCAGCCTGGGTTCCAGGGTGCCAGAATTTTCGTCCATTGGGCCCCTAGTCTATAATAATAAAAGCGTAATGTTCTGATTAGATTGGACAACCGAACAACCTTCCAGACGTCTTTCTGAATGTCCTTCCGGATGAAGCCTTGGTAGTGGGGGCCGAGGCAGAAGTGGTTAGGAGCAATCAGGCATGCAGGTGAGAAGTTAGGGGAGATCAGGCAGTCAGGCAGAGGTAATTAGGGATGATCAGGCAGGCAGGCAGAGACATTAGGGGCAAACTGGCAGGCAAGTGAGTGGCTAGGGGTGGTCAGGCAGGCAGGCAAATAGTTAGGGGCAATCCAGTAGGCAGGTGAGTGGTTAGGGGTGGTCAGGCAGGCAAGGAGTCCAGCATTAGGAGTCAGTGGTCTCAAATTGCAAGAGGGATGTCTGACTGCAGGGATCAGACCTAAACTGGCAATCGGACATCCCCCATGAAGTCCTAGATTGCAAGAGGGTGCAGGCTGGGCTGAGGGCCTCTCACCCCCATGTAGGAATTTCATGCACCAGGGCTCTAGTGATAAATAAAACAGGCACAGTCCCTACCCTTCTATATAATCTAATAAGGGAGTTAGATAATGTGAAAATAAGCAAATACAAATTCAGTAGCACTTCTTTGTCTGGCTAGGATGGATCAATGGTTGGGTGTCAAGCTATGAACCAGGAAGTCATGGTTAGATTCCCAATCAGTGCACATGCCCGGGTTGCAGGCTCGATTTCTAATAGGAGCTTGTAGGAGGCAGCCAATCAATGATTCTATCTCATCTTTGATGTTTCTATTTCTTTCTTCCTCTCCTATACTGTGTGAAATAAAAAACTTTAAAAAAATATCATGTATTTATTTTGGTCACATTTAATAAATAATATTCCAAAGGCTTATTTACCCTTTTGTAAATGATCTATAACACAGAAACTTACTTTTATTTTTATTTTTTTGAAACTTACTTTTAAATGTATCTATTTTATGTTTAGTGGAACACAAATATTAAAACAGCATATTACTTTAGCCACATGTAAACTCTTATTTGAAATCTTTTTGCATATACACACGTATTTTTTAAATTAGTAATTGCTATTATCTTAGAAACTTGGTTTTTATATATTTTTCTTGGATTTGGCCATCTTAAAAGTGGATTTTACTCCAATAGATTTTCAGTAGAATTTCTAGGTAGGTGGTCCTTTTTTTTTGTAGTGTTTATACTTTTTAATTGTTTGCTTTTCTTATTGCATTTTGTAGCATCACCAGTTGAATTTAAAATAGGGACAGTGTTAGTAGGCATCCTTGTCTCATATATGATATGATGGCAGTGTTTCTTCTTTTTCACTAAGTATGGTATTTGATATACATTTCTGTAGATCATTTCAGTAAGTTAAGGACATTTTCTTTTATTCCCAGCTTACAGATTTAATGATCTAGAACAAACAAGATTCTGTTTATGCAATGTGCAGTCTAGATAGTTTAGACCAAAACTCCTTCTAAGGACAACTAAAGAAGCTAGATAAAACATGAAAAACAAATTCTTAGAAACATCTGAGAGAAGATGAGAACTCATAGAAATGAGCCCACTTTCTCAAAACTATTTAATTGTAAGGATTTTTGTTTATCATAACCTACCAGTTTTAAAGCTGAGTTCTGCTTTCAGGTGTCTTACAAGACTGAAGGATAGGTTATATGTAAAAACCTGGAGTCTGCCAAGAATTGTTTGCCACTTACTCTGAGCTGGAATCATAAAATAGTGAGCCCTCAGAGGAGGAGTGAACTGATTTAACTCAGTCCTCCTAAGAACTTGCAGCTCTGCTTCCCATCATTTGCTAGATCAGGGGATTTTAAGTCCAGAACTTGGATTAAGATGGTCTTGGGCTGATAGCTCTAAGAGAAGCAATAACAGTTCTCAGTGGAAGAGGATGCTGTCATCCAGTGAATTAATTTATTTTTTCAAATACATTGCCAAGCACACAGGCAATACAACTGAAAAGAGAATTGGTGAACCAAAACATAGAAGAAACAATTCACAGTGCAATGTGGAATGTTAAAAAGTGGAAAGTGCAATGTTAAAAAGTGGAACACTTTGTTCATGAGACACTCACAGACTGCTGTCACATGTCAGCTTACAACTGGACAGCTGAGACTGAATTTCTATAAATGCTGTGCTCTGAAAGTCCATAGCCAAATAGCACTGCAACATCTACACTCTTGCAGGTAATATTCGGGAATAACACTACTCCTTTTACAGCCTTCCTCAGAAAAGAGCAACCCCAGAATTTATTCTGAATCTCATCCACAACTTGGTCAAATATGTGAGCTGAGGATGGAATTTAGAATTCAGGCTGACTTCCATTCTAGTTCTTTGTGTTTAAGGAAAGTGGACCCAGGTTCTAGTTCTGTTAATACTTATGCTGACTTCACTCTACTCCCTCCTTCAATTTTCTCAGTTTCAAAAGTAGTTCAATTAGACTCTGGGCAACTCATTTAACTATTCTATTTATATTTGTGATCTTTTAAAAATTAGAAAAAGTACCACTTGAAGCTTTACAGTCATATGCCGCATACCTATCGTTCAGTCAATGATAGTCTGCATATACAATGGTGGTTCCATAAGATTAGAATGGAGCTGAATTTCCTATAAAAAATGAAAGAATATATGGTTCAGGAGGATTTTGTTTTTCTTTGATGGGAGCAGTATCTGAGGGATTTGGCAATAGATTTCCTCTCACTCACAGCACCTCAATTTTGACTGCACAGATTACCGTATTTGCCGGCATATAAGACGATTTTTTGGCCCTGAAAAATACGTATTTGCCGGCGTATAAGACGACTGGGCGTATAAGACGACCCCCTAACATTTCCACTAAAAATACAGAGTTTGTTATATACTCGCCGTATAAGACTACCCCCCACTTGGAGGCATATTTTTCAGGGCCAAAGGGTCGTCTTATACGCCGGCAAATACGGTACATCCCATTCAATCAGCCACTGACATGTTTCTGCACAGAGGAGCCTGTCCCCCAGTACTGCATGTTCAGAGGACCCCGGCCTAGCTGATCATGTTCAGAGTACGCTGCTGTAGCTTCTTTGTTGAGGACTAAGATCCTGTACAAGGACCACAGGAACTACCTTAACAAGTAGTAAGAGACACTGCCACTTTAGTAAAAGCTTTCTGTGCTGGTGTAGAGCCAGCGCATCACTGTATTTGGAAATATTTTTAGCTTGTAATGATGCAGAGCATAGATAATTTTTATTCCATTATTTCAGTGCCAAAGAGAACCCTTTGTGTCAGATAGAGTCTGTGGAACCAAACACAAATCTTCCATTTCTACACCCTCTTCCATTCTAAACACCCTTCTTTAAAAAAACGAATACCACAAAGTTCCTTAGTCTGACCACAAAGTTCCTTAGTCTGACCACGAAGTTCCTTAGTCTGACCACTGCTCCAAATGTAATAGCTAAAACCTCATTGCCATGACAATCCTCTGTGTTGTCCTTCCTTTTGGAGTCAGATCCAAAAACACTAGTACATCATTGAGATTGATGTCCGGGAGCTTACTGCCTATGTTTTTCTCTAAGTGTTTTATGGTTTCAGGTTTTATATTCATGTCTTTAATTTGTTTTGAGTTAATTTTTGGGTATGGTGTAAGATAGTGGTCCAATTTCATTCTTTTGCTCATGGCTCTTCAGCTTTCCCTCTGCCATTTATTGAATAAACTGTCATTTCTCCATTGTATGTTCTTGCCTTCCTTATTGTAAGTTAACTATATAAGCATGGGTTTATTTCTAGGCTCTCTATTCTGTTTCAGTGATCTAGGCATTTTTTTTCTGCCAATAACATGCTATTTTGATCACTGTAACGTTGTAGTATAGTTTGAAATCAGGGAGCATGATATCTCCAGTTGCACACTTTTTTTCTCGAGACTGACTTGGCTTTTCATGGTCTACTGTGGTTTCACTCAAAGTTTAGAATTATTTGTTCTAGTTCTGTGAAAGTTGTCATTGGAGTCAGAATTTTGTTAGGGATTGTATTAAATCTGTATATTGCTTTAGGTAGTATGGACATTTTAACAATGTTAATTCTTCTAATCCATGAATACAGAATATCTATTTGTCGTCTTTAATTTCTTTCATTAATATTTATAGTTTTCAGTTACAAATATTTCACTTCCTTGATTACAATTATTCCTAAGTATTTTATTTTTTAATACTATTGTAAATGAAATTATTTCCTGATTTTTTCAATAGTTTATTGCTCATGTATAATATGCAACTGATTTTTCTGTATTGATTTTGTGTTCTGCAACTTGGATTTGTTTATTCTAACACTTTTTTGGGGGGTAGTCTTAGGTTTTCTTTGTATAATATCATGTCAATTTCAGACAGACACTTTTACTTCTTCCTTTTTGAATTGGATGCCTTTTATTTCTTTTTATTGTCTAATTGCTTTGACTAGGACTTTCAGCACTGTGTTGAATAAAAGTGGGGAGACAGGCACCCTAACTTCATCCAGGTAATAAAGGAAAAGTTTTCAGCTTTTGGCCCATTAAGTTTGAAGCCAACAGAGGCAATGATGGGGCTTAAAGAGAAGACAGTGGAAGTGATGAAGCTGAACAAGTAATTAAAAGAAACTTAAATCCAGTCCAATAAAAACTGATAATGGGGGAAACCAGGCAGCTAGTCACTGAAAAGTTATTTGTCCAGGCTGAAAATAAATTCTCTCTGGAATACCTCACCAATAAGACTGAGAAGTATAGAAAGAAACTTGAGAAACTTGGGACAACTATTTACAAAAATAGTGGGAGATTGAATGAAGGAGACAAGAACTAGCCTCTAAATATGGGAAACAAACTTCAGAGCTTAAAACAGAGTCCTTTTAGAAAGAAAACAACCAATGCAGTTTGAAGCAACAGTTGCAGGCAATGAGAGACTTTTTTCTATTAAAGGAGAATAGGAGAGAGAAGTGCAGACATTACAGGAGGAGCTAAACTAATCTCAAGCCGAGACAGCTGCAAAAGCACAGGCAATCAAGGCCCAGTTCCCCCAGGAAAAAGCATCATTGAAGAAACACCGGAGTGAGCCAGTTGGGAAAGAGAGAAAGGAACTTAAAAAGAAGGCCCAGCGTAGAAGCATACTTATGAATTCTACCACAGGTTCTGCAGAGAGAATAGCCATCACGGAAGGAATAACCTGCAGCAATCTAGGCAATGCCATAAGTTCCAGGCTGCTCAAAGCCTGTTACAAAAAATCAGAATCAGCCCTGCCATTGTGGCTCAGTTGGCTGCAGCATCGTCACTTACACTGAAAGGTCGCAGGTCCTATTCCGGTCAGGGCACATATCTAGGTTTCCAGTTCTGTCCCTGGTTGGGGTGCATACAAGAGGCAACCAATCAGTGTTTCTCTCCTTCTCCCCCTCCTCTCCCTGTCTCTCTTCCTCTCTCTCTCCTTCTCCCTCTCTTTCTCTCTCCTTCCCCTTTTCCCTCCCCTTCCCCCAATAACTCTCCCTAAAATCAATATCTTTGGTGAAGATTTTTTAAAAATTCGGAAGGAGCAGATATAGCAGGAACAGTGGTACATAGAGTGCTTAATTCTAGAGAGGCAACCACTATAACAGGGTGCTCCAAAGACCATAAGAACCCCTGCCCTAGGCACCACATCAAGGGTTAATCCACAGCAATTCCCAAAATATTACTAATTAAATAAGGATTGGAACAAGTATTCTTAGGAACTGCATAAACCCATATGGCAAGGAAGGCTTTTTGATCTCATTGCTATGGTAAAATATACATCATGATGTGTCAGTGTGAAGGATTAGGTGTTTTTTCCAGCCATACTGCTAGATATTTGTGTGACTAGATTCCTTTATTTAGGTTTCTCTTTAATTAGCTCTTGTTAGTTAACAATATGTTCCTCAAACCTCCAGATAACCTAACATCATTTGCCAAACATTCATACATTGAACCAGGTCGAGAAAACCGCCTTGAGGAAGCGACAGGAAAAGAGTTATGTGATTTATTTTACCTAATTGAGTCAGATTTCTTTATGGAAAAAGCACCTGTAGCATCTTAGAAGACTTTATATAGTTCCTTTTGCTCTGTAAAAAACCAATATCAGCTTATCTGTATTCCTTTGGCCAACACGGACAGAAAGGCAAAATGTTCTTAAGCTTTTTTTTCTTTTTAGTTTGTGCCAAAAAGTGGTCTTACTTCATTTTTTTACATGTATCTGTTAAATATTCCCAACACCATTTCTTTAATAGACTGTCTTTATCCTATTGTATGTTCTTGCCTCCTTTGTCATATAGTATAGGCATGGATTTATTCCCTGTTTTGTTGCATTGATCTATGTGTCTATTTTTATGCTGTTTTGATTGCTATCGTCTTATAGAATAGTTTAATATCAGGTAGGGTGATACCTCAACTTTTGTCTTTTTTTCAAGATTGCTGTAGCCAATTGGGGTCTTTTGTGGTTTCATATAAGTTTTTGAAATATTTGTTCTAGTTCTGTGAAAAATGTCATTGTAATTCCATGGAATCTATAGATTGCATTGGGTAGTATGGACATTTAAAAAATATATATATGTTTTTAATTGATTTCAGAAAGGAAGGGAGAGGGAGAGAGAGAACATCAATGGTGAGAGAATCATTGATCAGCTACCTCCTGAATGACCCCTATTGGGAATCAAGCCCACAGGCCAGGCATGTGCCCTGACTGGGAATTGAGCCATGACCTTCTGGTTCTTAGGTTGATGCCCAATCACTGAGCCACACCGCCAGTCAGGATGGACATTTTAATAATGTTAATTCGTCCTAATGAGCACAGTATATGCTTATATTTATTTGTATCTTTTTCAGTTTCTTTCTTCAGTGTCTTATGATTTTCTGAGAAAAGGCCTTTTACATAGTCGATTAAATTTATTCCTAGGTTTTTCTGTGGGTTTTTTTATGCAATTGTAAAGGGATTGTCTTCTTAGTTTCCCTTTCTAATATTTCATCATTAATATAAAAAACGCAACAGATTTCTGTATATTTATTTTGTATTCTACTTTACTGAATTCATTTGATCTAGTAGTTTTGTGGTGGAATCTTTAGGTTTTCTATGTACAGTATCATATTATCTGCAAATAATGGCAGTTTTACTTCTCCCTTTCTAATTTGGAAGCTTATTACTTATTCTTATCTGATTGCTGTGGTGAGGACTTCAGTACTATGTTGAATAAGAGTGGTGAAAGTAGACATCCCTGTCTTGTTTCTGATCTTAAGGGAAAAAAAGTTTTTCCCGTTGAGTATAATTTTAGCTGTGGGTTTGTTATAGATGGACTTTATTAGCAATTTTTAAAATATATATCTTTTTGGGCAAGGGAAACAGAAAAATAAACAAATGGGATTACATGAAATTAAAAAGATTTTTGTGTGTTTTTTTAAGATGAAGTAGTCTATGGATGTCACATTAAATTAACTGATGGTTTTTTTATTATTGATTTCAGAGAAGAAGGGAGAGGGGAAAAGAGATAGAAATAAATATCAGTGTAAATTGTCCCCTTGACCAGGGGATTGAGCCTGCAAACTGGGCATGTGCCCTGACTAGGAATTGAATTGTGACCTCTTGGTTCAGATAGTGACACTCAACCACTGAGCTACACTGACCTAGTAAAACTAAAAAATTTTTGCAACAGCAAAGGAAAACATCAACAAAATGAAAAGATAACTTGCTGAATGGGAGAAGATATTCATCAAAGAAGCATCCCATTAGAGGTTAATATCCAAAATTGATAAAGAACTCATACAACTCAATACATAATCCAATTTCAAAATGGGCAGAAGACTGAATACACACTTCTCCAAAAAGGACTCACATGCCGAAACCAGTTTGGCTCAGTGGATAGAGCGTCGGCCTGCAGACTGAAAGGTCCCAGGTTCGATTCCGGTCAAGGGCATGTACATTGGTTGCGGGCACAACCCTGGTAAGGGGTGTGCAAGAGGCAGCTGGTCAATGTTTCTCTCTCATCGACGTTTCTAGCTCTTTATCTCTTTCCCTTCCTCTCTGTAAAATATCAATAAAATATATATATTTTTAAAAAAAGGACTCACAGATGGCAAATAGGCATATAAAAAGATGCTCAACATCACTAATCATCAGAGAAATGCAAAGTAAAACCAGAACTATCACTTCACACTTGTCAGAATGTTATCAATAAATCAACAAACAACTGGTATTGGTGCGAGTGTGGCAAAAAGGGAAAATTTGTACACTGTTGTTGGAAATACATATTGGTGCAGCCAGTATGAAGTTACCTCAAAAAATTAAAAATGGGACTGCCTGGCTGGTGTTGCTCAGTGGTTAGAGAGTCAGCCTATGCACCGAAGGGTCATGGGTTCACTTCCCAGTCAAGGGCATGTGCCTGGGTTTCAGGTACCTGAGTTGCAGGTTTGATCTCTGGCCCCAATCAGAGCACATGCAAGAGGTAATCAATTTGGTAAGCTATGTACACATATAATACCTTAATAAAAAAAATGGTGGGAAAAAATAAATAAAAGGGGATTAATTAGAGGAAATAAAAAAAAGAGGTAACCAATTGACGTGTCTCTCTCACACCAATGCTTCTCTCTTGTTTTGCTTTCTCTCGTCCTCTCTCCTTCCTTTCCACTATCTTTAAAAATATCCTCAAGTGAGGATTAATAACAACAACAAAAATGAAACTACCTTATGACCCAGTGATTCCACTTCGGGGATATATGTGAATACCTGAAACACTCACTGATCAGAAAGAAAATATCCATTGCTGTGCCCATTGCAGCGTTATTTACAATAGCCAAGATTTGAAAACAGACCAAGTGTTCATCAATAGATGAGTGGATAAAAAAAGCTGTGTTATGCACCTTTGGTGTGGCTCAGTGGTTGAGCATCAACCTATGAACCAGAAGGTAACAGTTTGATCCTGGTCAGGGCACAGGCCCTGGTTGCAGGCTTGATCCCCAGTGGGGAGGCATTCAGGAGGCAGCTAGTCTTCAGTTGGTTATTCAGATTAGTTGCTCTACTTTTTGCTTGTAATTCCAGTTTGTTCCTGGGAGGCGATGAGTGTAGCTTCCACCTACTCCACCACCATCTTTGAGATCCTCCTATTGATTTCTGAGTTTTAGGTTCTTTATCTGTAAAATAAGGATATTGGGCAAGATAATTTCTAGGGTCGCTTCTAGCTCTAAAATTCTCCATTTTACTGCCTTAAGATGAGGAAATGTTGGCAGTGGCATGAACAGCACCAGGTATTAGACTGGTGTGGTCAGAACAGACCTGGGTTCAGCAGCATCGGTACTTGAGTTCTGTCTAGGAAAGAATTCAGAGACCAAACTCCAACTATGAGGGAACATCTGTATATATAAAAGCCTAAGCTACCATTAGGACTGGTCAACCAGTCACTATAATAATGCACTAGTCATCAGGGGGCAAATGGGCCCTGACCAGTGGAAGTGGGGGGCGGAGCTGGGGAGGTAGTGGTGCCAGGCTGCCATCCAAGATGGGTGCCAACGGGGGCCCCCCTCATTTGCCCTGCTGGTCACCCCACAGATCGGCCCTGATCTCTGGCCAGTCCTAGGGATCTTACCCGAGCATGAATTTCATGCATCGACCTCTAGTATGTCTATAATCCAAATCCTTATAATTGAGTAGATGCTCATTCATATTAAAAATAGGGGAGGACCCTAATTGGGTGGTTCAGTTTGTTAGAGTGTCCTCTCACTCAACAAAAGGTTGTGTGTTTGATTACTGGTCAGGGCACATACCCAGGTCGTGGGTTTGATCCCTGTTTGGGGCACATATAGGAAGCAACAGTTTAATGTTTCCCTTTCACATTGATGTTTCTCTCTCTCTAAAAAAAAATCAATAAACATATCCTTGCGTGAGGATTAAAACAAAATGAAATGAGGGGAGGTTTAATAAATAGCAGTGCCTGTAGCAACTAAGACAAATCAGAAGTGTTATGTACAGTAGGTCCTCGGGTTATGCCAGAGAGCCGTTCCTACAGGGTGACATAACGTGATTTTCACTGTAAGTCGGAACCCACCTACATAAGCACCTATGTCACTCACATGGAGCACATACACAACAATAATGAAGTGAAACAGTAAAAATATTTAAAAGAAAGATAATAATTCCTGACCTTGTGGTAAATAAATAATAAAAACATAAAGCACATGTGTACATACGTCAAAATGACAGAGAGGAAGGGAGATGGCAATGTAACCACAAAACAGTGTATCTGGAGTCTGACATAACCCAAGAGCTGCCTGTTGTCTGACTAATAAAGTAAAAAGTAAACCAGTCTCATATGTAGCAAAAGAAAAATTTAGGAACGATTCTTAAGTGACAATTTTCTTTCATCCTTTTATTGATAGAAACTTATATATGAGTGTGTGTTAGGCATAGAATGATATGAGCTTTCTTTTGTTAGCAGAGTATATCCCTGTCATGAGTGCTTATAGAAAGAAGTTTTATAGTAGTTGGAAAGTTGGATTAGACCACTCAGTCTTTAAGGGTTTGTGATTGAATTCTCCTTCCTGCTCCTTACCTCAGTGGCAATTCCCTCAACAACTTTTTTGGAATGCCTCTAATATGTAAATTATAACATTTTGTAAAGATATAATACATTGCCCAAACCGGTTTGGCTCAGTGGTAGATCGTCAGTCTGCGGACTGAAAGGTCCTGGGTTCGATTCTGGTCAAGGGCATGTACACTGGTTGCGGGCACATCTGTGGTAGGGGGTGTGCAAGAGGCAGCTGGTCGATGTTTCTCTCTCATCGACATTTCTAGCTCTCTATCTCTCTCCCTTCCTCTCTGTAAAATATCAATAAAATATATAGTTTTAAAAAAAGATATAATACATTAATTCCTAGGATGGTAGTCAGAGTAGATTGTAGTTCAATATAAAAATTAATTGTAAGTTCTTGGCAAAATTCAGCGAAATTTCCAAAGGAAATATGATCATTCTATAAAATAAATTGTTAAATGGATGAAATAGTTTTTAGCTTTCTTGTTCTTATGTAAAATGCTCCCCTTTTTAAAAAGTTTGTTTTGTCATTTTGGCCTTTGGGTAAAAATGCTGTTTATTCACTTTTTTTTCTGTGAAGAAATCTCTCACAAATATTTTCCAGTTTACATAAACATCATAGTCTCACTATCTTTTAAAATAGTTTGAAGGAAGCTTAGTTATCATTTAATCAAAGGCACTATATTATAGATAAGAAAACTGAGGACCAGAGAGGTTAATTAACTGACCATGGTGATATAGCTAGTTAGTGATACGAATGATTGGAATTTAGATGTGCCAATTTCCAGACTAAAATTCCTCTATTTGCTGAAAGATATCTGATTTTTTGTCTATACCAGCTATAGTCCTGATTTTTACCAGATTTCTTCTTTGCAGTGCTCTGTGTTTTTTTTAAATCATAGTAATTAATGTCTGAATCAGAATTTAAAATCCAAAAGCTGCATTATAATAGCTCAAACTTAAAATATAACTGCATATGGAGCTACAGTTTCTCTTATTTGGTTTCCTATTCAATATGATTTAGATCTTTAAAATTTTATAATAAAATCCTCTAAGCCAGCTTTAAAAATTAGTTCAGTAGCTCTGGGTATTTTAAAAAAATCTGTTCTTAGTCTTCATAGATTGTTTACTTTGATTTAAACAATTACTCCAGACTAGATGAAAGAAGATAAAAAGGTTAGCCAAAGAACATATATGCATAAGCCATAGACACACACAGCAGTGTGGTGATAGCCAGAGGGAGGGGGCTGGGGGCTGGATGGAAGTGAGCAAAGTGGGGGAAATGAGGAACACCTGCAATAGTTTCAGAATTAAAAGATAAAAAACAATTATGCCGCCTAATTTTCTTGTGTAGGTGGTTAATAAAATGATACTTATTGGTTTAAACAAAACCAGAATTTAATGGTAGATTATTGAAAAATTAAAATATTCTTTAATACCACAAAGTCAGGAAATTTACAGTCAATATATCCATAATTACCAGGACAGGCACTTACTTTACAATATAAAAAATCCTTAAGGGCCAAAACCGGTTTGGCTCAGTGGATAGAGCGTCTGCCTGCAGACCGAAAGGTTCCAGGTTCGATTCCGGTCAAGGGCGCGTACCTTGGTTGCAGGCACATCCCCAGTGGGGGGTGTGCAGGTGGCAGCTGGTCGATGTATCTCTCTCATCGATGTTTCTAGCTCTCTGTCTCTCTCCCTTCCTCTCTATGAAAAATCAATAAAAAATATATATATTTTAAAAATATCCTTAAGGGATCATGTATAGGAAGAATACTATGTGATGCCATAACAAAATATCCAGGAATAAAAGAAACATTATAATGAACCAGGGGAAAAAAATTAAAGGAAATGAATAATTTTTCAATTTCTTATTTTATATTATTTAAATAATTTTCTGGGAGGCTACAGATTCTATTTTATACTAGAGGTCTAGTGTGCAAAATTGCACAGTAGACCACTGCTCTACCCACTCACCACTGCTCGCAGCGCTTGAACTATCTTAAGGATGTTTGAGAGTGAGTTTCCAATTCCACTCCTTTTTCTCTAATGGTTTTTCTGCCTCTCCCCCCTTCTCCTATGCTGGTCAGGAGAGCCTCTGGCTGTACCCCCTCAAGGCCTAATCAGGGAAAGAGCCTTTAACCTTGGCTATAAAATCACCTGTCTAATCACTGAGCTTATTAGGCCCCTCGGAGTCCAGATGCATGAGTTACCTACGTCAAATAAACATTTTTGGGGTGAGTGTAAAAATTTAGGTCTCTGATATTGAGAGGAAAAAACTATTGCCTTAAAATAGTGACAACACCTATTTCAAATATTGTAATGAAAATATGAAAACAAAAACCACATAAAAAGGCCTCAAAAGTGTTATTTTACTTTGAAGACAGTAATAACTGAAAATAACAGGTTTCTTTCAGGCCATATCCTAAAAAGGTAGCTGCTTTTTTATGTCTTAGGCCTATACAAAGGCCTAAGACCCCTAACCCCGCCTTCTGAAGATTTTAGGTTAACACTTTTATCTTAAAAACGGTGAGGTACCTAATTTTTTTTAAAAAAACCACCCACATCCCTTTCCTCAACCATATTGTCACATCATCAAAGTTATCCTACCTAATAAAAGAGTAATATGCAAATTAACCATCACTCTGCTACACCCACCAGCCACGTCCACCAGCCAATCAGAGCTAGTATGCAAATAAACCCAGCCAAGATGGCTACTGGCCACAGAGAGCAGGAGGGAGGCTTGGGTTTCCCTGGCAACAGAGGAAGCCAAGCTTTCCACCTGCCCTGGCCTAAGCCTCCACTCAAGGCTACAAAGTTTCAATTATAGAAGGTAAACAAATCCAAACAGAAACGGCTGCCACCACAGAGTGAGCAGGAGGCTTGGCTCCGCTCTAGGCTACAAAGTTTCAATTGTAGAAGGTAAATATATCCAAGATTCCAGGGCCTCTGCTTCCGGTCAGAACGCGTGGCCAGCTTGCAGATCACCACAGGCTCCTCGCCTATGCCACCCCATGCCCCAAGGGAACCCCCACCCTGATCCAGGTCACCCTTCAAGGCAAACCAACTGGCCCCCACCCATGCACCAGGCCTCTATCCTATCTAATAAAAGAGTAATATGCAGATTGAGCATCACTCCAACACACAAGATGTCTTCCCTGATATGGTCAAAGATCTTGCTCCCATGTGGACACAAAATGACCACCACAAGATAGCCAGCAGGGGAGGGCAGTTGGGAGGGTCCAGGCCTGCAAGAGAGGGCAGATGAAGGCAATCAACCCTGCAGGGGAGGGCAGTTAGGGGTGACCAGACCAGTAGAGGAAGGAAGCTGGAGACAAATGGGCTGGCAGGGGAGTAGTTAGACATCAATCAGGCTGGCAGGGGAGTGGTTAGGGGGTGATCAGGCTGGCAGGCAGAAGCAGTTAGAGGCAGTCAGGTGAGCAGTTGGGAGCCAGCAATCCTGGATTGTGAGAGGGATGTCTGACTGCCCTTTTACTAAATAGGCAGTTGGACATCTCTTTAGGGGTCCCAGATCAGAGAGGGTGCAGGCTGGGCTGAGGGACAACCCCACTCCCGTGCATTAATTTTGTGCACAGGGCCTCTAGTATTTTATAAACAGACTTGATGTGTTACACACATGCAGAAAGTACACAAAGTGGGTAAATTACTTTGCCTTAGAAGTATATATTTAGTAATCATTTAGTTACATTATTTTATTTTTGTGAAATGAGAAGTGATTGACCAATCTTTTCAAACAGACCCACCAGATGATAAATATCACCATATGTTTGATTCACAGTACATTTGGGCATAAACATTTCAATTACAGCTTTGTGTTTAGTGTAAAAACCTTTTCTTGTGTGCGTGTTTTTGCTACAGATCCCTTGCTCTGGTTACATTTTGAAAACTGTCTATTACAGATAAAGCACCTTTCCAGTTACACTTCTGAGAAACAGATGTATTTATGCACACAAAGGTGTGTGCACACCTTTTCATGCACAAATTCCATATGATGCTGCGCTGTGCTCCCAGCGCATGCCCACTGCATGTGTGTGGCCTCGCACCGGGGTCCCAGAATAAACAAGCTGCCCCTGAACGTATGGAGCCCCGCTGGCCTCCCCAGCAAAGTTAACTGGCATTGCTACACCAGCTGTGGCGCGAACCTCTCCACCTCCCTGGGGCCTGGGGCTGCTTGGCCCACAACTACTGGAGCCACTCCGCCTGGGGCTCCATGCAGGGGGAGGGGAGCGGGGCAGCCAGTGCCTGGAGGTGCCTCAGAGTGTTCTAGCAGGTCTTTCTTTATTGTTAAAAGACTGTATCACCCACACCCAGCCTCCAGTGCCTCCCCAGCCTGGGCAAGAGGCCACTGGCTGTTTGCAAGTGGACCACACCCCCAGTTGTGGTGGGGTCCCCTCTGGGGCTCTGGGCTGGCCTGGATGAGGGGCCGCTGGTGGTTTTCATGCCCCCAATCATGGTGGGGGTCCCTGCTGGGGCATGAGGCCGTCCTAAGGGGCCAAAGGGTGTGTGTGTGAATAGGGTGGGGTTGGCTAGCTGCCCCACCCTCAATCGGGGTGGGAGAGGCTGATCTGGCCTCAGGGGGCATCATAGTGACCAGTCTTTGGTCGTTACGGCGTTATGATCACTGAGTTTTTATTATATAGATAGTAGTTACACTTTAGTTGTGGGGATATGTTCCCCACATAGTACCAAACTCTCTGTATACTGTTTTTTTTCCTACACATGCATATCTAAGATGAAGTTTAATTTATAAATTAGGCACAGTAAGAGTTTAGCAGTAACCTATCTAATAAAAGAGTAATATGCAAATTGACCATCACTCCAACACACAAGATGGCTGCTCCCATGTGGTCAAAGCTGGTCACCCCCATGAGGGCACAAGATGGCTGCTACAAGATGTCTGGCAGGGGAGGGCAGTTGGGGTTACTAGGCTAGTAGGGGAAGGCAGTTGTCGGGGGGACTAGGTCGGCAGGGGAGGGCAGTTGAGGGCAACCAGGCCTGCAAGGGAGGACAGTTAGGGGTGACCAGGCCTGCAGGAGAGGGCAATTTGGGGTGACCAGGCTGTCAAGGGAGGGCAGCTAGTGGTTACTGGGCCAGTAGGGGAAGCAGCTAGGGGTTACCAGGCCAGCAAGGGAGGGCAATTAGGCGTTACCAGGCCTGCATGGGAGGGCAGTTAGGGGCAATTGGGCCAACAGGGGAATAGATGTATTTATGACTGGGATCGGGCCTAAACGGGAAGTCAGACATCCCTCACAATCCAGGACTTCTGGCTCCCAATAGCTCACCTGCCTGCCTGTCTGATTGACCCCAACTGCTTCTACCTGCCAGCCTGATCACCTCCTAACTACTCCCTTGCCAGCCTGATCGAGGCCTAACTGCACCCCCTGTCAGCCTGATTTCCCCTAACTGCCCTCCTCTGCAGGCCTGGTCACCCCCAACTGCTCTCCCCTGAAAGCCTGGGTCCCCCCCAACTGCCCTTTCCTGCGGCCCAGTCGCACCCAACTTCCCTCTGTTGGCCTGGTCACCCCTAACTGTCCTTCCCTGCAGGCTTGATAACCCCCAACTTTCCTCACTTGAAGGCCTGGTCCTTCCCAACTGCCCTCCCCTGCTGGCCATCATATGGCAGCCATCTTGTTTTCACATGGGGCTGCCATCTTTGACCACATGGGGGTGGCCATCTTGTGTGTTGGAGTGATGGTCAATTTGCATATTACACTTTTATTAGATAGGATACTATAATGAAAGTTATGTGAATGTGGTCTGTCTCTCTCAGATAACTGATCTGATAACAGAGGGCTACTAAGTGACTAAAAGACAGGTAGCCTATACAGGCAGGATGGATACTGTGGACAAAGGGATTCATGTCCCAGGATGGGCACAGCAGGAAGGCATGAGATTTCACCACACTGCTCAGAATGGCATGCAGTTTAATACATCATTTGTTTATTTCTGTAATTTTCCATTTAATATTTTAGGATCGTGGTTGACTATTGATAACTGAAATCAAGGAAAACAAAACCACAGATACTGTATATCTATTTTATCATATATTGGGAAATTAATACAGTTAGCTATGTTCTTGGGGTAATGAAGCTGTGCTAGCTGAGAATAGTGATGCTGCGCCACATTCTGTGGGAGTCTGTGTGCTTCCATCACACAGACCAGGATTCATATCCCAGCTCCGTCCCACCAACAGCCTGACCTTGGGTATCTTTCTTCCCTAACCCTCTGTAGTCTTATCTATAAAACAGAGATTATAATGCCTGCTTTACAATGTAACATAATTATGAATGTAAAAAGTATTAGTGCCTACCTTATAATAGGCTCTCAATAACTACTCATTCCCTTCTGTCTCCTTTACCTGTCAATTACAGACCCACCCTCCACCTCTTCCCTGTTAGCTCAATTCTACCTGATGGACAGTAAGGCCTGATGAACACCAAAGCTCAAAATTCAGATCCAGTTGAGTTTCCTTGAGATCATCAGTAGCATGCAGGAAGCACACTGGATAGACTGGTCTCCAAGAGCAGTAGTGTCGCTCACGTTCTGTAGCATCCTTAAAAACCACCAAAACTAGTGGACAGTGACCACGGATTCTCTTAGGGGGGCTCCCTGTAGTTTTTATGGCAGCTACAATCCTGCCCCTTCATTACCTTGAATATTCCCAAATACAATACTATTTCTAAGGATTTTTTAAAAGAATATTATAGTTTTCTAGTTTTCCTTATTAAAGAGATTACATATATAAATATATTTTATAAACTATCCCAAATTAGGTTAATAAAGTCATTTGTTACTCTTACTAGAAAAAAAATCTGAAGCTTCAGCCTGGGTGTGTAGGTAGAGGTTTTTAATTTTTTAATTTGTTTTACTAATTATTAAAAAATAAAAATGTCTTTTTTTGTTGTTAATCCTCACCTGAGGATATTTTTCCATTGATTTTTAAGGAGAGTGGAAGAGAGAGGGAAAGACAGAGAAATATCGATGTGACAGAAACACATCGATTGGTTGCTTCCTACACAAGCCCGGGCCAGGGCCTGGGCCAGGGAGGAGCCTGCAACCAAGGTATATGCCCTTGACTGGAATTGAACCCAGAACCCTTTGGTCCTCAGGCCAACGCTCTATGCACTGAACCAAACCGGGTAGGGCAAAAAAAAATATATATATATATCTTGATTCTCTTGACTCAAGTTTGTAATGTTTAAGACTTTTTGGTAGCAGTCTTGTTCTTCATTAACATCTACTTTTTAAGTTATGAACATATGAGTAAGCAGTTGGCTTAAAGCAGGACGTAAAAACTTAAAAAAGGTTCCCATAATTAACTGAAATATTTTTGCTTTTTTGGTAGCATCATTTTTATAAGGTTTTACAGTTTCAACTGTACTGGATTTACATGGGCTTGTCTTGGAATTGGATAATCTTTTAAATATTATTTCAGAAACGGGGTATAGAGTTACCAAAGATTGGCCTATGCATCAGCTTTTGGATAAGAAGTCCTTTGTGAATTGATGCTGTCTCCAGATTGTCAGAGCCCATATGCTCTGATAGAAAACTAAGGAAATGGGAGATGGTGATAAAAAAAAGTTTTGTTTTTTCCTTTTCTCTCTCCAACACGATTGATACCACTTGGTTGGTAGTGCCTTTGAAGGGATTTATTCAAGTAGTCTAACCCCTTCAAAGCCCCTTATTTCTTTTTCTATAAAAGGAAGATATTTAAAAATGGGTTAGAGAACTTTATCATCTGAAAAGGAAAAAGTAGTGGGGAAGAACATTTACATCATTGTTGTAATTTGATAGATGTGTTCTCATTTTATAATTGGCTCAGCTCTTATCAAAATAGTCTTAAAGATAAGTTTAACATACTTTGCTGCATCACTTTTAGCCACAAGTCAGTAGGCCATCAACTCTAGTATATAAATCTTTGCTATTTATATTTTCATTGTAATATTTATATTTAAATAATTTCACCATTGTATTAATTTTCTTTCTGCAATGAACGTAAAATGTTGCATGATTTTATGAATAGTTCACTGGGCAGAGAAAAACTGTGGTTCAGACTTAAAGAAAAACGCTTCATGCTCTATTTTAGATTTATATTGTGTATAAAACGTGCTTCACATGGCAAAATTTTCAGTAGTATAATACAATTGTAAGGGACAACTTAACTCAGAATCACTCAACGAATGTTGATTGAACACTGCTTAGGCATTATGAAGGGGATGGGATGTGGAGATTCATAAAGGATGGTCTCTTCTGTCAGGGAGTTTATATTGAAGTTGGAGAGATAGTTATGCATAGACATAATTACTCTAGAATTCTTACAACTTGAAAACCCATTCAAACCCAGGAAGTTAGTTGAATCAAAAGTCTGAGGATCTTGGTAATTTGCCTGAAAATTTTGTCCATGGGTCCGAGACAAGGTTAGCTGCATTTTATATGCCAGTAGTGGCATGGTTTATGTCTGGGATTCCAAGAAAAGCACAAGTACTGTCTGTTTGTTATTAGTATAGGTCTGTGCCTAACTGGATTGGAGAACCAGGTAGTCAGGGACAGATGGCAGAAATTAGGTATAAGATAGACTTAGCAACAGATACATGGTCAGAGTTAGGCACAAGGACACTACTTTGAGATATACTAATTATTAGTCAAGTAAGCATAAGAGTCCAAACTGGCCGAAACCCATTTGGCTCAGTGGATACAGCGTCGGCCTGTGGACTGAAAGGTCCCAGGTTCGATTCTGGTCAAGGGCATGCATCTTGGTTGTGGGCACATCCCCAGTAGGGGGTGTGCAGGAGGTAGCTGATTGATGATTCTCTCTCATCGATGTTTCTAACTCTCTATCCCTCTCTCTTCCTCTCTGTAAGAAATCAATAAAATATATATATTTTTAAGGAGTCAAAAATGACTATTCAGTCAGTAATTAAGAGAAGACAGGAAGAAAAGAAGATATGTCTGGCTCAGCCCAACTTCCTTTAAGAATTTCCTCTATCACCTGAGGAATATTCCAACCACAGTCTGAATGGGTTACCTGGATACAGCCAACTTTCAAACAATTTAATCTAGATTTTGTCCCATTTCTCCTGCTTCATATTTCTCTTATGTTCTTTAGTTGCACCTTTTTCTTTCTCTTAGAAGTTTAATTCTTCCTGGCTACTACTTTGGCTCTAGCAGGCAGTACTATGCCTCTCTTTCTTGGCAGTGATTTTCTTCCCTGATTCCCCAGGCCCAAGGTCCACATGATGTTCTTTTCACCTGGCTCACATTGACCTTGCTAGTTGACCTAATATGGCTGGGAGACTCTACCTTTGCTTTGGAGAAGCATATATTAACTCTATGGAATTTAAATACGACCCGTTTAATGCAGATGATGGAAACTGCTACTCTGGAAGCTGACTGTGGCAAACTGATTGGGACAGCCATGAAGCCAAATAAGGAAGGCATCTGCGGACCCTTTCTTTTCAACACTTGCAGCTTAGTTTATTTGACCTTGTGCTCCCAGCATCTTCTGGGTGAAGCTTGCTGCTGCTTTGGTCAGCTTCTTACATAGAAGTGTTCACAGAATAAAAGAGTCCACCTTCTTTTCTCATTCATAGCACCACATTCTTTATAACTGATGTCCAGAAAAAGATAAATTACCACATCTGCTCATATATCAGATATACTTTTATTTCCCAGTCATTTGGAGAAGACGTATTAGCCTAAAATTATCCTGGTCAGTGCTGGTTTTGAATATTTTTGTCTTCATAAGATTGACAAAAAAAGAAACAATAATAATTTAACAGAGATTTAGTTCTAACCTCACAACCTTCATCTGTTGGATATGTTAATAAAGTGAAAGAGCAATATAATATGCCATTGTGGATATCAGGTTCCAGTGCTATCATTGTCTTTTGGGTTTTATTTTGTTTTTTTACTTAAAAACTGGACTGAATCCCGAATTCTTCTTGTTTCCTCCAATATCTCCCTATGATTCTCAAAACATGTTCACAATTTTTCTCCTATCGTTTGACTAGAAATCATTGAGAACTAAATTGCCTTTTCCCAAAGCCATACAAGCTAAAGATGGACAACTTGAAATAAAATTCAGAAAAATCACCACATTAGCATATGCTTAAACTATCTTAGTAATTGATGCTATATAAACCACATAGAGAGTTTACATGAGTACCCGATGATAACATCAGATACATCAAACTACAAATGCTTTTAGCCTTAAATCTAGAAATCTTTACTGACAGCCTTACAAACTCAGAAGCTGGATTATAATTTGCTCTGATCATTAATCTTTGGTTTTATTTTATTTTCATAGACATAGCTCTCATTAAGTACCTGATATGGAGTTTGACTTGTACAGTCAGTCTTTTAGCCAGCTGTACTGCTCAGGCTCTAAGTCTTCAACAGATCATCTTAGAGTCCTGAGTACTTGGGTTCTTAGATAATGGGATTGGTTTCGATTACTAGCTGGCAAAACAAGGAGTAGTTTGTGCAGGGTTAATACAACATTATAAATATCTCTCTTTTCCTCGATCAGCATGGCTAGAGAGCGGACAGGAGTCCTGAGTAGGGATGACGGGGGATTGAGAAAATGAAAGAGACAGACACAGAGACAGTGGGGAAAGCTGGGACCAGTGGGACAGCTGTCATCTGATGGAGAGACATGGATCCAGAGCCAATATAGCACATTTATTTTATACAGTAAGATACCAAGAAGTTTTACTCAAGTTTAAAATAAAGAAAATATGTGCATTTTTGTGGCTTCTTTGCAATCATCACTTCCTGGTGGGCCCAATGATTGTGTTTGTTCCAGGTGCCTGGCTGGATTTAGATAATGAAATCTACACCCTGGCACCTGAGCTAAAGGTCAGACTGACAACACACATGCCTCTGGAAAGGTATGTTTCCAGGGCATGGCTCTGCCAGGTGCCACTGGATTCAGACTACAGTCAGCTCAGGGGCCTTTCCCAAGTGCTCTCTACATAACATGCTATGCTATGACACCATTAGCAACTATGACTGGCAATAGGAGTGCCTATTATCCAAACAAGGTAGGATAAGTGCCATTATCAGCTTCTCCTGCTGTACATGGATAAACAATACTGATTTGATAGAAGTTAATATCCTTGAGATATACAACCAAGCCAAATGGTTACACTTGTTTGGGAAAACCTATTCCAGCTCCCAGGATATATGGAATATAATAAAAGGGGCTCTTCTGATTTTCACTAGGTTCCTCTACCTCTTAGGATTTCTTGCCATTATCCTTTTACTGCTCATCCTTGGGCCCTGCCTCCTGAACTGTCTAGCTTCTTTGTCTCTAAAAGAGTTGAGGCAAACTATAGATGATAATAACCCAGGGATTAATGGGTAGGGCTACAGCCAGGAGATATTAAACCTACTTAAAGCTAGCTAGGGGAAGGTTTCACTTCTCTAACAGGACCCTGACAACAACAACTCTTTTATGAGAGAAGACATATCTTCAACACTCAGTATCCTTCAAGAATGTGAGTGAAAACAGAAAAGGGGAAAATTTGTATCCCACAATAGGCCTATGTGACCTGGCTAAAACCCCTACCTTTCCTTAACTCTGTTCGTCTCTGAGACAAGATGGCCTACAATTAGTAGCTTTCTCCCAAGAATGAGACAGTTAAAAATGGCTAAGACCAAATGGCCACCAAATTGAACTCCATACAACTTCAAACCTCTTTATATCTGCAGAACATCTCTGAACTACCTTGGTAATTATACTTGAAGATTAATCTGCTGAGTTTGGCGCCTCAGAGGGAGCTGAGAAAGTTTTACCAGGATTGGAGTTACTGTGAGGCCAGTGAAACTTAAACTTGGGGTTCCACATTTGCCTGGGCTTCTCGCACATGCTGGGAGTTGTAGAATGTCTCAGGTAGGGAGAGGAAGCAGGTTGTAGTCAGGAAGGATTTCTTTGTAAGCATTTCAGGTCAAGTGATCTCATTAAGTCTTCAACATTTTATGGTGATTTTTTTCAGGTTACAAATAAATACTTAATTTTGCATTTCTAATTTTGTGTTCTTAGAGAGGACCACACAAATTATATATGCTTTAGGCTACACAAAATCTGGATCTGCCACTGGGATTTAATAAATGAGCTACCTGGGTGTTTTGCTAGTATATGTTTTCCTACATTTAGTAACACACAATTTATATGAGTGAACAAACACTAAGTAGAATCTAGAGAATCACAAATAATTCTGAAATCAGTGCTTTGATGACTCTTATGAGGGAACTGGAACTTCCTGGCAGATGATATATTTCCATCTTAGTATTGATAAATGCTATGAAACTGGAACTTGGATATTGATATCAGTTCAGTTTCAAGAAGGCAAGCCTTTGTGGAATGCCTACTGTGTGCAAGGGGATTTAAGGCCAGGCTATTTTTTTTTTGATAGTTTAAATTCATTTTAAGAGTGATTTGAAATTAATTGCCTTATTGTCTTAATAGTGAAGTGTTTTTAGTTCCTTGGAGTCTTAATAACAGTTCTCTTTTAAGAAATCAGAGCCAATGTGATAAATAGGATTAAATACCAAGGAACAACAATGATAAATTGTTGGTACCAGTCATTTGATGTTCTCTGAAACAGACTTGTCTGTCTATGTTAGGAGTTTCAGTGCAGAGGAAATAAAATGAAAACAATCATTTTTCTTTGTTTATAGACAGTTTCATAGATTGTCGTCATGGGTAACTTTGTGGTAACTATTTTTCAAACCAAGAAACCTTATATTGAAAACAAACTATTTTATGTTCATCATTTTGTCATTCTCTTAAATATATCATTAAATAAGTATCAAGTACTATCGTTTGAGAAATGTCATTGATTTCCTAAAAGGTAAGTCAATATATAATGTCAGATACTGTAAAGTTTCACAGAAAAACAAAGTCAGAGGAGTCAAGAGATTGATGTGGGGGAGGGGGAGGGGGGTCTGTTTTAGAAAGACAGTACTGTCTTCCTAACTATACCTTGAGTGTGCCGAGCATACCCTATTTTAAGGCCTTTGTGCTTGCTGTCGCTTCTGCCCGGAATGCTGTCCTTCAAAAACTGCATCTGTTATTTTCTCACTTCACTCAGGCTCTGACCACCCTGTCTATGGAAGCACCTTCTGCCATTACATTTCCTCCCTGCTCTTCAAGTATTCATCTCCATCTGACGTTGGGAACTGAGGAAATTCAAAGAAATTCTTTGATAAATCTTTTGCCATCTGATGTCTTACTACTTGCTTTAAAAAAAATTTTTTTATTGATTTCTTACAGAGAGGTAGAGAGAGGGACAGAGAGTTAGAAACATTGATGAGAGAATCATCGATCAGCTGCCTCCTACACACCCTCTACTGGGGATGTGCCCGCAACCAAGGTACTTGCCCTTGACCGGAATCGAACCTGGGACCTTTCAGTCCCCAGACCGACGCTCTATCCACTGAGCCAAACCAGTTTCGGCTTACTACTTACTTTTTGAAATTCAGGAATTGAAAAGATTTTAAAATAATTCTTGCTATTTGATCTGGATATCCGAATCAGGAACCAAATAATTTTGTATAGTAAGGGATACTTGTTATTTTCTTCATAGTACATTTTACTCTCTCATTTATTTATCTCCCTCACTAAATTGTTAGTTTCATGGTGGGTGGGACTTTGTTTTCTTCACTGCTCTATCCCCATCACCTGAACAGTGCTTGACACTGAATCAAGTCCCAATAAATATGTGTTGAATAAATCTGTTGCTACATGAATGAGTCCATTTGAACCAATATCTAAACTCTAATTTTAGAAAATAAATGATTGTATGGAAAAGGTTTATTTCACATTATTAAGTTTGAAGCAAGATGTGGGGTTATATACACAGTATGATTTCCACTTAAATTCTTGAAACTTTGCATGTGTTCTTTTATTCATTCATTTCTTTAAAAAAATGTGTTTATTGATTTAAGAGAGCGATGGAGAGGGAGAGAGAGATAGAAACATCATTAATTAGCTGCCTCCTGTGTGCCCCCTACTGGGGATTGAGTCCAAAATACAGGCACTTGCCCTTGACTGGAGTCCAACCTAGGACCCTTCAGTTTGTCGGCTGACACTCTATCCACTGAGCCAAACCGGCTAGGGCTATTCATTCATTTTTTAAAAAAATATTTTTTATTGATATTTTACAGAGATGAAGGGAGAGAGATAGAGAGCTAGAAACGCCGATGAGAGAGAAACATCGACCAGCTGCCTCCTGCACACCCCCTACCGGGGATGTGCCAGCAGCCAAAGTACATGCCCTTGACCGGAATCCAACTTGGACCTTTCAGTCCTCAGACCGACGCTGTACCACTGAGCCAAACCAGTTTCGGTTCATTCATTTCTTGAAAGAAATTTATTAAATATCTCCAGTGTGTCCATTCTGTGCTGGGCATTCTAATCCAGCTGCAGTTTCATGAGAAGATAGATCATGAAACAACATGAAATGAACTCGACCCTTTCCCTCATCACTACTCTCCAGCTATGTTGATCTTCATTCAGTCACTCACATTTACTAACCTTCAGCATGCACAGATTATCCCCCCTCCCCCGCCCATTGATTTTTTTAGAGAGAGTGGATAGAAGGGAGAGAGAGAGAGAGAGGAGACACATTGATTGGTTGGCACCCACATGCCCCTGACCAGGGCCAGGGACCAAACTTGCAACCCAGGTATGTGCCCTTGACCTGGAATCAAGCCTGCAACCCTTCAGTTGTTTCGTTATATGCTTAATATGTGTCTCTATATATTATAAATTCTGTGAGGCTTGGGACCATAATACCATTTAATTATCAATACTTAGCTCAATGCCTAATAAATAGTAGGTACTCAATAAACATTGGTTGAGTGAGTGAATTAATGGATGAATGAGAGAAGTATATAGTAGGAATACCATATCTAATATAATGAAAGTTAGGGGAAGTACATTTCAAGCTAGTATCTGAAGAATGAGGAGAAAATAGCAAGTGAAGAAACCAAGCAGTGTGTTCTGGAGCTTAAGCTCTGACTTTATTTTAAAAGCAATAGAAGAATTTTAAACCAAAAAGTGACTATCATATTGCATTTTAGGTGGACTTTTTCTCATTGGTGTTAGGAACAGACTGGATGGGCAGTGCTGGAGCAGAGATATTGGTTCAGAGGACTTAGTGGCAGATGGTTGTGGCCTCCACTGGGTTCTTGGCAGTAGGGAAGGGAGAAGTGGGTGACTGGGATGGCAAGGGAAAGGGAGGAGTTAGGTATGATTCCAGACTTCTATGTTAGGCAACTGAGAGGATCCTAGGGCTCACCATTCAATGGAACTCAGAGCGAGAAACCATCTTAGGAGAAAAGAGCCTGCCTATATTGAAGCTGAGCATTAAGGACTTGGTTATATAGCTGACTTTTCTAGATATAAGTACTTAGTAAAATACATGGAAAGAAATCATCAAACTATTATAGTATTGGAAATCTAGTTATATCTCTAAAATTTTCTTAATAACTTTTGGTTTTCATTATTTTTGTTTTATAATGGAAAAATAATAAACTTTAGAGAATTCTGTTAGGATCCGCCATAGGAAATGTTAACATTTTTATCCAAAAGACAAAAAACGAAGGCTTTCTTAATAAAATACGGGTTATTCCCGATGAAAATAAATGATTGGTCCTGAATAGAAGCCCATTGTGAAATGGGTTCACCATTAGTGTATGTGTGTGGTCAAAGAGGAGGGCTTCATTTGGAAATTTAACCTTATCATTCAGAGGTCTGCTAGAGTCAGGTACATTGGTTAATTCCTTCCTTCCTTCCTTCCTTCCTTCCTTCCTTCCTTCCTTCCTTCCTTCCTTCCTTCCTTCCTTCCTCCCTCCCTCCCTCCCTCCCTCCCTCCCTCCCTCCCTCCCTCCCTCCCTTCCTTCCTTCCTTCCTTCCTTCCTTCCTTCCTTCCTCATATATTAATCCTCACCATGGTCCCTGACTTTTAGTAATGGCTCAAGTGAAAGCTATTATTTAGATTTGTTACTAATATATTTATTTTTACTGCAGTTGTTGTTATACAATGATGTCATTTGTGTCTGATTGATTTTTAGGTGGATTGGGGTCACCTGGACTATTTAGTTATTGACATGCCACCAGGAACTGGAGATGTGCAGTTATCAGTCTCACAGAACATTCCCATTTCAGGTAAATCTCAATGTTTAAAGTGGTTTGTGCTACCTTTGATGCTTTGCTGTTTCTTTGCAGAAAGACAAACTTTATAACAAACATATTTATATCTTAAAAAAGCATAATCATTTATAAATTTTCCTTTACAGATAAAATTCATAAATAGAATTTTTCAAACTATTACTAGAACAGTTATGTTTTCAGAAACATAAGACACTTTGAGAGGTGGTGATGTAAATCTGTGCTCTGGAAAAGCAGTAGCACTTAAGTATTATTTAGGTAGAACATGGCTGTTTTGGGTTCACAGCTCTCCAGCATTGACAGTATAGTGCCCGATACAGGGTGAGCACTGAGTGAATATTTATTGAATACATACTGATGAATAAGAGTGAATTTTAGGAAAATTTGGACTTTTGGTGAATATAATTATGGGAAAATTTTACATTATGCTAATTATCTATATCATAAAAGGTCTGTGGTTGTGACGCCATGACAGTGTCACGACCAAACAAGCAGCAGCGGGTGGGGGGATGGAGGAAGAGAGAAAGGCGGGGGGGTACGAGGCACCGGCAGTGCTGTCAGCACCATCCATGGAGCATATGAGGTGTCATGGGGTGGGGCGCTGGCAGCATCCACAGAGTGTGCAAGGCATTGTGGGGTGGTGGGCATGGCCTGATGGCAGACTAGGCCTAGGGGACCCTACACATGCATGATTTAATTGTGCACTGGGTCTCTAGTTTAATATTAAAGTCAAGAGAGCAAAAAACATATTACCTTACCTCAAATACACAATACTTCATTATAGTAGAGGTTATTTATGATATGGAGTTTCAGTATTTCTCATTAACTTTTATGTTAAACGAGAGGCCTGGGTGCACTAAATTCTGCATGGGTGTGGTCCCTAGGCCTGGCCAGTGATCAAAGCTCGAAGCATGAGCGTCTGGTGTGGAAGGGCAGGTCCCAGCTGACCTCTGGGCCCTGGGCAGCACCTGGGCCCCTGTGTGGCCCCTCCGTCTGAGTCACAGAGCCTGAGTCCCCACGCAGAGGTGCGGTGAACATTGCCAGATGCAATGGGCCGGGGCACATTGTGGGCTTTGGGCTGCCCAGGGGTGCCAGATGGAAGCCGGACTGGCAGCGTACTCTCTCTCTCAGCCAGACTTGCAGACCAGCTCCTGTGTGAACCCACAGGGAGCCAGACTAGCCCCTGCAATCCCAGCTGCAGCCCAGCTCACCTGGAAGCCCACTGGGGCCAGCAGCACCTCCACTGCTGCCCACTGCCAGCACGGCATCACTGAGGCCCATCATGTTATGTGCCACCCCTGGAGGTCAACACATATCATAGTGAGTGGTCAAACTCCCAGTGGAACTCCCAGTTGAGGAGACAATTTGCATATTAGGCCTTTATTATATAGAATCTGTTTCTAAGTAAATCTTTCCTAGATTCCACTGAAGAAATATTTGTTAATCTCACATATATAAGGACTTTGGGGAAAAGAAGGAATATTTAAGTGTTTTTGCAAGTTAGTTAGATATTGGTAATAAATAACCAAGAGTTATCACTAACATTTAATCATCAAAAGGTTTAGAATCTGTGTTTTTGATAAAATATACACATTGCTTGAAAATATCAATATAGCATATTAATATGAACATTTTTTATGTTTAAGTATATTTGTAACCTAGTGGAGCCTAAGACTTTTTCTTTAGTGAGGCAAGCTATGAAGTATGAGATGGGAGTAAGTGAAGTAACATAAGAAAATAATTCTTCCTCTTTATAATCTTCCTCTTTATAATTATAGCATACTAAAGAGCCTGCTTTTTCTTCTTAAAAGAAGTATTGAGACATATTTCTCAATCTTAAGAATACTCACTAAATGTTTATTGAATAAAATGTGTTTCTGACACTTTGAAGTGCTAGTGCAGGTGTCCAAAATGCTTACATTATTCATGTGAATAATACATTGATAAAATTGGACTAAATTATCCTTTATTTCCTGCATTGTGACTTGGTACCTTTAAAAAGTTTAATTTGCTTCACACAGATAAACTCAAGTCCCTGAGCAATTTACCTTTGTTCATTCAGAAAAAAACTCTTCTGTTTGGACAGGATTTATGATTGTATCATTCTGTTTAATTTGTACTTAAACCCTAAAACCAACAATAGGTAGATTGGAGGTAAGATTGTCTCTCCTTTGAGGATTTCTTTTTTATATCCTATAACTTAACCAGCATATTTCTTATCCCTTTAATCTAATGAAAAGTCTGCCTTGTAATAGGTGATTGATATTATTATAGGAGAATAAAAAAGCAGTATTTTTTATTGCAGTAAAGTATACAATAACAGTTTAATAGCATTAAATACATTCACATTATTACATAATGATCACCACCATCCATCTCCTGAACTTTCTCATCTCCCCAAACTGAACCTATGTACCCATTAAACACTAACTCTCAATTTCCTCCTCCCTCTAGTCCAGCCGTGAACAAACTACAGCCCGAGGGCCGGATCTGGCCTGTTCGGCTGTTCTATCTGGCCCTCGGAGCCAAAAGAGTGGAGGGTTCTCTTGCTCTCCCCTCCGCTCCTTCACCAGCAGCCCAAGATGAGAGTGCCAGCATGGTCAGGTTGCTTTTGTTCCGGCCCTTCGGTCCAGTTTAAGAACCCATTGTGGCCCTCGAGTCAAAAAGTTTGCCCACCCCTGCTCTAGTCCATGGTAACCACCATTATGTTTTCAGAAAATAGTCTATATGAAGATAAGGAAATGGGGAATGAAGAAATTATATAAATAAAATATTAATTTAATATTTTACTTATATAATTTAAATAAAATTATATGTTATATAATTTTATATAAATTATATAATATTATATATATATAATTAAACAAAAACCTGACATTGATTTTAAGATTTATTAATATAATTTTAACCAACAAATGTTTACCTATGAGAGTTAGACACTAAGCACTGTAGAATATCCAAGGATAATTAGATCTTCAAGTCTTTACCTACACTAGAGTTCTGTATCTTCTGTATCTGTGATCCTCAGACCTTTTTTCTGTTTTTGAGAATTTGATGAATATATAGATTTTCTCCAAAAAATATATTTGTACCTACAGAAATGCTATTTTTATGTATAATTTCAGGGGGCTCACAGTCCTCAGATTAAAAGTCCCAAATTCTAGGAGATAGAGCAAGGGGACTGGTAGGGGGAGGGAGTGGCTGGTAAGAAAAGAGCATGGATGGCTAAAATGTAGAGTTTGAGAAGTGCTGTATGAGAGATATGGGGGATCAGGGGAGAAGAGATCACGGGTTTGAGGGGAATTGTAAAAACATGGAGATGAGCCTTAAAGAATAAATATGATTCACTGTAAAGTATTCAAGATGATACCTAGTTTGCTTTGCTTTTTCTTGGCCTAAGGTGAAGAAATTTGAAAATGAAACTTCTAATGTTCTATAATCTTATTACAGAAACTTAACATGTATTTCACCTTCCAAATCTGGTCCATTAAAAAAAAAAATAGGGCCAAGTACTATAGAAACTTTTGAAAATGCACAAACTTAGTTATTTCTGGATTATAAAACTAAAATATTGTTCTAGTATCTTCTAAATTTTCTATAATAAATGTATATTTTTATAATTAAAAGTAAATAGAAAGCACATATTCTTTAGGAACAGTAGATTCCTGTGTATATTGGTGATGATTGCTTATATTTAATTAACTGATGTTTAATGATAGTCTTCTATATATTAATTTTTTAATTATCACCGGTGTTATCTCTATTTTCTTAAATCTTTGAAGGATTAAGTAACTTTCCCAAGGCCACACATTTGCAGTGATTTATAGCTGAAGTTCACATCAGTTCTGGTAGAATTTATAGTTCATACTCTTAACCTCTACATCAAACTGCCCTCATAGAAAATACAACAATATTTGTCTTGTCATTGTTGTTGGGTTTTTGTTTTGTTTTGTTTTGTTTTGTTTTGTTTTGTGTGTGTGTGGTGTGGTAAGGGTCTACACAAATTTAAAAAGAGCTATAAGCACTGACTCGTTGTTGTTTAAATATATTTTTATTGATTTCAGAGAGAGGAAGAAAGAGAGAGAGAGAAACATCAGTGATGAGAGAGAATTACTGATCGATTGCCTTCTGCACACCTCCTAATGGGGATCGAGCCCACAACCTGGGCATATGCCCTTGATTGGAATTGAACCTGGGACCCTTAAGTCTGCAGGCTAACACTCTATCCATTGAGCCAAACCAGCTAGGGCAACTCATTGGTTTTTTGAGTTTAGTCCTAGAATATTCAAACCCACTTAGGTTGAAATAATTCTATTCTAGATACTTTCTGATCAAAATAAATTTGTCTATGAATATTACTAAACCTGTGTACCTCTATTTACTGAGTGAGTATCTAACCAACAGTCTATAGTGGTGTTTACTATATTCAGGTTTTTGACTCTTAAGAGATTCCTTACCCTAACTGGTTTGGCTCAGTGGATAGAGCATTGGCCTGCAGACTGAAGGGTCCCAGGTTCAATTCTGGTCAAGGGCATATACTTTGGTTGCAGGCACAATCCTAGTAGGGGATGTGCAGGAGGCAGCTGATCAATGTTTCTCTCTCATCAATGTTTCTAACCCTCTATCCCTCTCCCTTCCTTTATGTAAAAATCAATAAAATATATATTTTTTAAAAGATTGGAGAAACCAAGATGGCAGCATAGGGTAGACACCCGAATGCAGCCTACCACAACAAATTTGAATTTAGAACTGGAAAACAGGGGAGGCATTGCCCTGAAGCACCAGATGGCTAGCTGAGAGGAGGATCTGCTCTGGTCTCACTTTGCCAGGGCACCGCCACCAGCGTCCTCCCCAGCTGCTATGGGCGCTGCAATCTTTGTCATGGAGTGGTGGTTAATTTGCCACAAAAAAATAAATATTACTCTTTTATTAAGTAGTATTAAAATGAATGTCAACAGAAAAACTATATTTTCTACAGTGATCTAAGTATTATATTTATAATTAGAAAAAAAGAGTAAAAAATAAAATTATCTTTCCAAAATGGATGTGAGCGGGAATTGGTGGGGGGTACATTTGATTGTGTGTTAGTTCGTGAGGTTTGGTTTTATTCAGACCAATGTCATTTTATAGCTAACATATCTAAGGACATACCAAAATCGAGCCAATTCCCAGGACTTATAGGGAAGGATACCAACCAAATAATTGCTGGCCTGGTTTGAATCGTGGCTTTCATTAATTTATATAATCTGGACCAGCCTGTCAGAATTATGTTGCCTTTCTAGGCCAAAGTGAATTATATACCCTCTAATTATGAATGTAATTTTCCTTTCCTCTTGTTTGACTTCAGAATTCTTCTTGGTACTTTTATGTTCTACTTTTTCTTATGCCCCATCCTATATAATAAAAGCCTAATATGCAAATTATCCCCTTGACTGGGAGTTTGACCACTTGCTATGACATGCAGGGGGCAGTGCAGACCATGGAAGGCATCTGTGCTGCGGTGCTGGCAGTGGATGGCACTGGAGGTGCTGCCAGCCCTGATGGGTCCCGACAAGAGAGGATGATGGTGGGATAGTGGAGCAGATGAGGGAGTGGTGCCTAACCAAGGCGAGGTGCCAGGTGGGGCTGGGGGCGGCAAGGCTGGGGGCACAAGCTGGACACCAGCTCCCGCCCCCAGCCTCACAGCCTACCCTGAGGTACCCTACCTGTGCACAAATCCGTGCACTCAGCTTCTAGTATGTCATAAACCACGTAAGTTTTTAGACTCACATTTGAGTTCCCCTTGGAACTTTGCATATTGCTACTTTATTAGATAGGATGTCTACTCTTTGCCATTTTTCCCAATCCCCAGTTAGGAATCATTTCTTCCTCCTTGAAACTCACATAGAATTTTATTTGGCCCTTCGCATGTTCTCCAATCAAAACCTGCATAACTGTGTTATCTGCTGTACCAGACTGTTACTCTCTAGTGGGCCAAATCTCTGTTTCGATCATTTTTGTATTTCTCACAGTGCCAAATTCAGTGCCTCTGTAACCACTCAGGAAATGTTGAATCAATGAATGTTTTATCTGTGTGTGTTATCTTCCCAGCTAGGCTGTAAGCTGCTTGCATGCAAAATTTTTTCCCTATTTATCATAGTATTTTTTAGAGTACTTTGGACTATGGGTTATGGAGTGATAATGGTTGAATAAATGACAAAGCTAATTGACTAGTTATGACAGTTCATCTGAATAGATTTGTCCCCCTTTATCTTTTTGTTGCCCCCCTACCCCCCAATAATCTTTCTACCATCCTGCTAACTCATTCCTGTGATCTCTGCAACCCCAACTGCTTTTACTCAGGAGGTTTTTTTTAAAACTGTGTAAGTTAAATAAAGCATTTATTAAAACTATACATTTTATGTCACTCTCCCTTTGAGAGAAAAATACTTACATTTGGAAATAAACCTATGTATTTATGCTGTTCTTTTTCCTGTACTATGTACAGTATCTTTGTGGTGAGTTGATATATTTTAGTATTAACTTTGTTTTGGTTTCTGAGATATTTATGCATGCGGGCACCTGCTATGTGGTGTCATACAGGCTCTTATTAAATTACTAGTGAGAATCACTAGCATTATTCCATTGTACTAGTAAGAAATTCTCTTATTTACTTGAAAGGATGTTTAGCCAGATACTACCTATCTCTCTGACTTTTTATCCTCACCTGTGGAACCCCTGGCTATCCCACTGACTTGTAAGGATCAAATGAGAAAATGAATTTAAAAACTCCATGTTAATGAATGCTATTTTTAAGAAACCACTTGAACACCTTGAGTTTGTTTTTTTATTTTGTTTTGTTTTTGTGAGGGTGGTGTGATGAAATGCTATGAATTCCATTGACTGTCCACTTCTCCAAGCCATGGTGAAAATGAAATTAAATGTTTTATACTTGGAGAGACATCCTTTTGGAAAATTAATGGAGACAGACCTGTACTAGCAAAAATAGCCTCTTTTTGAATGCTAATTAGCAACTTTTTGTATATGTTCCTTAGGATGGATGACAGGCTCATTGTAAGAAGAAACTTCAAAGGAAAAAATTATCTTCTTATTTGTGTTAAAAGTATTGTGTAGTAACAACAGTAGTAAATGTGTTGACAGCAATATTAGAGTCTAATGATTTAAATTTGAGCTTACATGTACTACTGAACCACTACATGCTACAAATACCTGGTCGTTGTGGTAACTGCTGGACGGAAAGGAGACAGGGTAAGGATGGGAAGTAACCAAGTGCAGTCTTCGCAGTTGTTCTTGTCTTGTTGACCTTGTCAAGGGGAAAAGAGAGTTGTCAGTGCAAGTTTCGTTTTTATTATTTTTTCTTACTACTTTTAGTTTTTTTTGGTGATAGTTTGCTGGGTTTTTGCTTGTTGTTTGTTTGTTTAGCTTGTAAATTAGTTGTTGCCATATACTGAATTGGGTAGATTCCAGGGTTGACTTCTGTGTTTTTGTTTTTTTTTAAACACTTAAGTGCTCTTTCAAAGTAGAAGAGGATTGCCAATACTGGTTTGGCTCAGTGGTAGAGCGTCGGTCTGCGGGCTGAAAGGTCCCGGGTTCAATTCCGGTCAAGGGCATGTACACTGGTTGCGGGCACATCCCTGGTAGGGGGTGTGCAGGAGGCGGCTGGTCGATGTTTCTCTCTCATCGATGTTTCTAGCTCTCTATCTCTCTCCCTCCCTCTCTATAAAATATCAATAAAATATATATATTTACATTTGTAATAATCTGAACAATAAAGATTTATTTTTTTAAAAACCAAAGTGATGATTAGTAAGAACCTACAACCAAGATTTACTCTACCCAGTAAATTATCATTCAGAACTGAAGGTCAGATAAAGAGCTTCACAGATAAGAAAAAGCTAACGGAGTTTATCAACACCAAGCCAGTATTATATGAAATGCTGAAAGGTATTAAAGGAGAAGAAGGGGAGATGGCGAGAAGGGGAGATTGGGAGAAGGGGAGAAGGGGAGAAGGAAGGAGAAGATAAAAATTATGAACAACAAATACATATCTATCAACAAGTGAATCTAAAAATCAAGTGAATAAAAAATCAGATGAACAGAATAAACTGGTGAATATAATAGAATCAGGGGCATAGAAAGGGAGTGGATTGATAATTCTTAGGGGAAAGGGGTGTGGGGGGTATGGGAAGAGACTGGACAAAAGTCATTCACCTATGGATGAGGGGGAGGTAATGGCAGAGGGAAGGGTGGGAACCGGGTCGAGGGGAGCTATTGGGGGGAAAAGGAGAAACAGTTGTAATAATCTGAACAATAAATATTTATTAAATTAAAATAAATAAATAAAATTCTTTAATGTCTTAAAATTCAATGAATGGTATAATGGCCAATGGGCAATCAGACTATTATGAAAAACTAGTACTAAATCCTTTAAACATTTACATGTAGCAAAAATACAAGGCCGGGTAATATGCTAATTAGACCGAATATCCTTTTGGACAAAGCCACAGTGGCGGGGGGGGGGGTGGGCGAAACAGAGTTTGTTAGGGGCAATCAGGCCAGCAGAGGAGAACAGTTAGGGTCAATCAGCCACCAGGGGAGGGCGGTTAGGGGTGATCAGGCAGGCTGGCAGGTGAGCAGTTAGAATCCAGCAGTCCTGGATTGCCAGAGGGATGTCCAACTGCTGGTTAAAGCCTGCAGGCATTAGGCCTAACTGGCAGTTGGATATGCCCCTAGGGGGTCCCAGGTTGGAGAATTTCAGGCCAGGCTGAGGAACTCCCCTCCCCGCTCCCCCGCCCCCCCTCCAAAAAAAAAATTGCACCAAGTCTCTAGTTTATAATATAAAAATGTTTGTGCTTGGTCATGGATGTTAGATGTTTGATCAGAACCCAGAGTATAGCTCTGAAGAATGTCTTCACATCTTAAGTATGACAGCATTTGGAAATGGAGCAAAACTTTTCCATATAAAGTCTCAGTCTCTTTTTCTTGAAATATACCTGGTTAAGTAAAGTTAGGAGTTAAGTAAGCAGGAAGAAGCAGTTTTCCTCTCTGGAGTTTGTATTAGAGATAGAATGTTTATGAAAAGGAATGTGTTCAGTTATTGAACAAATGGCCTTTGGTGGTGGCTCACTGTGAGCATGGGCAGGCTGAGCTATTTGCACATCTAAAAGAATTTGAAATGCAGTTTTAAATTTAAGCAAAAGAGCTTTCTTAGCTGTAGAGACATTCATGTACAACAACTAGGCTCCCCAAAGGTGTTTATTTATCAGCATAAAGATGGATTAACACTGGGAAGAAGTGAGGATTTTATCCTAATTTTACTGGAAACATTATAAGTGGGGATGAGAATGTGTGTGTGTGTGAGAGAGAGAGAGAAGGGGGGGGGAGGAGAGAGGAGAGTTAGTGTGAGCATGAGAGAGCTGTTAGGTTCAGGCTCAAGCTTTTTAAAATCTTTGAAATCCTCACTTTCCCCCTATTGGAAGGCAGTCTGGATAGCCTTGGTGAATTCATTGTTAACATCATTAAGGTGAAGTTATTAGAAGCCGATTACCTGTTGACCCAATTATTATTTTTTTTTTTAAATACCATATTTGCCAGCGTATAAGACGATTTTTTGGCCCTGAAAAAAAATATGCCTCCAAGTGGGGTGTAGTCTTATACGGCGAGTATATAACAAACTCTGTATTTTTAGTGGAAATGTTAGGGGGTCGTCTTATACGCCGGCAAATTCGTATTTTTCAGGACCAAAAAATCGTCTTATACGCCGGCAAATATGGTATATTTTATTGATTTTCCACAGAGAGGAAGGGAGAGGGATAGAGAGCTAGAAACGTCGATGAGAGAGAAACATCGACCAGCTGCCTCCTGTACATTCCCTACTGGGGATGTGCCTGCAACCAATGTACATGCCCTTGACCAGAATCGAACCCGGGACCCTTCAGTCCACAGACCGAGGCTCTATCCACTGAGCCAAACTGGTTTTGGCTGTTGACCCAATTATTACAGAGCTAATCATTGTCCCTAAATAACACATATGCCTCCAGATTCCTTTGATGAATTTGAATTCTTAATGTGCCGAAGTGCACAAGCTTTCTCTCACTAGTAATTTTGAAATGCTGTGGTTTCACTAATTACTGTGTTTTATTAATTCTTTTCACAGCATTGGACATGATTTCCTGTAACAAAATTCATTTCTAAAGTAAGGGGGCAAATGGTTCATCTTTATATCAATAAAACATAACTCCTTTGTGACTATAATCAGTACTCTGTTGAAATGGAGCAGAGTCTAAAACAGTAACTCATGAAAGAATTATGTGTATTTCCTGTTGAAATAGTCTGTGGATTGAAGTGAATTTACCTTTTTAATCATGTTTTACTCAATCTGATACTACTATTAGTGGGCATTTCTTGATCTTATAGAAAATAATGTTTATAATTCAGGAAGTTTGTGGCTTGTAGAAGAGAAAGACAAGGGAAGGCTAAAAAATAGCAAAGCCAGTCTACTCTATAAACAATTGTGTGTTTTGTATTATTTACATTAAGCTAACAGAAGTTGAATGATTATTTTATTTGGCTGCAAGTGTCTTTACATAAATTAAGGTGAATCAAAAGCACTAAATGTTAGAGCACTGCACTATGAACATTTATCATGTAGCAGTTAATTTGTTCTTATAAATTTTAGTTGATTTAACTTGATGTGCAGAAGAATTGTAAGACATAAAATGACTCATCCAGGTATAATTACAAGCAGTTTTTGTTGGACATATTTATTAGGTTCCAACACTGAAGTTCACAGTCAAGCATGGGAATAGGATACAATTTGTGCCCTGGAGACTTAGAATGGCATAGTTGAATAGTTCCACATTGGTATAATTATGATCATCCTAACATCTGGAATAATGAATTTTAAATGTTTAACTACTTTGAACTATGACCATTTTCCAGATATGTAGCTATAAATTATATTCATAATAGTTAAGAGAATTAGCAAGTAAGGCAATACTCTAGTAATGCTGGGATAATATCCAGCATCTAGAAGGGTTCAGGAATTTTAATGCTGAGGTAATATCCAGCATCTAGAAGGGTTCAGGAATCTGGAGAAGGGCTTTGTGTAAAATAATAAAGAGACTAGAAATATAATATAAATTTGTAATCCATGGAGGAGCCAGAGGAAGCTTAGCTCTAGAAGCTAAGTTCTCTCTATCTCTGGATCCAGGGCTCTTTTTATTCCCACATTTTTCCCTAGAGCAAAGAGATATACCGTATTTGCCGGCGTATAAGACGACTTTTTGGCCCTGAAAAATATGCCTCCAAGTGGGGGGTAGTCTTATACGGCGAGTATATAACAAACTCTGTATTTTTAGTGGAAATTTTAGGGGGTCGTCCTATACGCCCAGTCGTCTTATACGCCGGCAAATACGTATTTTTCAGGGCCAAACATCTTCTTATACGCCGGCAAATACGGTACATATCAAAGGTACTAATATACAGTAGACATTGTCAGTTTGGGGGGAACTGCCTTCAGCTGTTCAGGTGTTTGGCCAGCAGGAGGCAATAACATGTAGATTAAAATGCCCTCAGCTGTCAGGGAGCAAGCAATCATTTATGTAAATTCGGGTTTGGGGAAATGCTTTTCGGCCATTCCAATAGGCAATAGTATATATCTTCCGACCTGCTGAATATAGAAGCCTCAAAGTTCCAGCAACCTTTTGATGAAACTTCTTGCATTTATGACATGCTGGATAGCCTCCAGCACTCTAGGTAATTATATTTTAGGATGTTTATTTATTTGCCAGAATCCTTTTTTAGTAAAGTAAGCTTTCATAGAAAATCCCAACTGATAGAAAGCCTTAAAATTATAACTTGGGAAATAGCATTTAAAAAATACTTTTTAATTGTTTGGACTGAGACATGTACCCTAGAAAGTAGATAGAAAATTCATCTTGAGTACGTGTTTTCCTCAGAAAATAATTTTATTTATTGCAAACTAAACATTCTCTTTGTTGCTACTGACATTCATTATGATTAGTAGAGGGAACAGAAGTTTCCTAACAAACCCTCCATCACAAAACAAGTGACATCACCAATGATGGCATGAAGGGAAAGCAAGTAAGCTACCCTGTTTCCCCGAAAATAAGACAGTGTCTTATATTAATTTTTGCTCCCAAAGATGTGCTACGTCTTATTTTCAGGGGATGTATTATGTTTCCATGAAGTAAGTCTTATTTTCAGAGGATGTCTTATTTTGGGGGAAACACGTAGTTCATATTGGTTCATATATATTGGTTCATGTTCCATGAGCCCTGAGGGAAAAAAAAAATGCCAGAAGTCATAAAGCTAATCTACTGGTTGGTGTATCTATCCCCTGGTGGTCAGTGTGCATTATAGTAACCAGTTGTTCTGGTCATTCCGCCATAACGGTCCCTTAGGCTTTCATTATATAGAGTAGAGGCCTGGTGCATGAAATTCATGCATAGGGGTGGTGCCCATCCACCCAGCTTGCAGCCTCTCCAATCTGGGACATCCAACTCACAATCTGGGACTGCTGGCTCCTAACTGCTCCCCCACCTGCCTGCCTGATTGCCCCTACTGCTTCTGCCTGCCTGCCAGCCAGATCGCCCCCTAACTGCTCCCTTGCCAGCCTGATTGACCCTGCTGGTCAGATTACCCCCAATTGCCCACCCCTGCAGGCCTGATCTCACCCCCAACTGCCCTCCCCTGTCGGCCTGGATGCCCCCAACTGCCTTCCCCTGGAGGCCCAGTCACCCCCAACTGGCCTCCCCTGCTGGCCTGATCGCCCCTAACTGCCATCCCTACCAGCCTGATCACCCACAACTGCCTTCCCATGGTGGCCATCTTGTGGTGGCCATCTTGTGACAATGTGAGGGTGGCCTTCTTGCAGCAGCCATCTTGTGATGATGTGGGGGCGGCCATTTGTGGTGGCCATTTTATGACATTGTGGGGGTGGCCATCTTGTAATTACACGAGGGTGTTTCGAGGGCATGACGCCATAAAGGCTTTTATTAGTATAGATTAGCAGAGTGGACAAAACCAGAATCCAGAACTCTTGACTCATAGTTCAGGGAGTCAATAACTAAGAGTTCATGCAGCAGTGATTTAGGACAGATGATGTGAAAATATAGGGACATTGTTTAAATATCCAATCCTCTATGAAGTGCCCATTTTGTGCAAGTCGTGTCATTAGTTTTGTTTGATTAAAAAAATGAGAAAAGTCATAACTGGTCATGAAACTATATTGTGTAGCAGTAATACAAATAGCTTTTTAGGGCCAATGCAATAGAAAACTCCCTTTATACTAATATACAGTTAAGGAAAGAATTTGGAAGAAATAGCCAAGGGTGTTTCATTTACATGTAAAGAGAATGGCTCTTAGATTTAAAGGGCCATAATTTAAAAAAAATATATTTTTATTGATATTTTACAGAGAGGAAGGGAGAGAGATAGCTAGAAATGTCAATGAGAGAGAAACATTGACCAGCTGCCTCTTGCACACCCCCTACTGGGGATGTGCCCGCAACCAATGTACATGCCCTTGACCGGAATTGAACCCGGGACCTTTCAGTCCGCAGACCGACGCTCTACCACTGAGCCAAACCGGTTTTGGCTAAAGGGTCATAATTTCACATTCACTTCAATAAGTTTACTGAGGCAGTAAGGTTGAACAGGGATGGTCTTGGAAACCATAGTTAAGAAGGATGTTAGATCATATAGTCAGAGAGCTAGAGACCTTGGAGACTATATAGTCCTTGAATTAATTTTACAGCTGAGGAGACTGAGACCTAGAGTGATTTTGAGTTACTTGCCCAAGATTAGTCACACAGCTAGAGGGGGTAGAATTGGAATTAGATCCCTTCCAAATGCCTGGATATGAAAAAACACTGAAGTAGATTGGTAACAGAATGTAGAAGGTGATGAATTGTGGAAATATAATAGATGTGTGGAGTAGATTTATGTATAATTTTTACAGAGATGTGATTTCCATTCATTTTTAAAAGAATGGAAAGATAACTTTGACTAGTTTTTGGTTTCTTGGGCATAGCAAATCAAAATAGAAGGATTTAGTGATCCATGGAACAGTTTGAAAAGTAGGATGAGCTGCTTGGTGGCAAATATGAAAATGTCCTTCTCAGCATCTTATAAGATATTTTATTGATAACAGTAATAAAGATAATAATGGTGATATTATTAACAACAGCTACCATTTATTGAATGTTTACCCTTCATTCAGGCACCATGTCAATCATCTGATGTACATCAGTAGTTCATTTAACTATTTCACCCTGTGACCTAAGTATTATTATATTGTTTTGTAGATCACAAAACTGACTCTCAGTTTCTTGTCCTAGTCACACTGGTAGTTGCCTATGGAATAAAAAGTTGAATTCTTATTATGTTTGTATTCCAAAGCTGTGTTTCTCTAACTTGAGTAATGAATAGACCCTTCTTCTAAAGGAAAAATAATCTGCTTCATATCCCACATTGACTTATTTTTATTATAAGACTATTTAACTCTGTGTAAACATAAATTCCTTAAGTTTGTAGCTCTTATATAATTTTTTAAAACTTAAAAAGAACTACAAATTAAATGCAAGTAAAACATACAAAATAAAAAATTCAAGTTGATATTAATTTAATGTGAAAGATGAAGGTTTTACTGAAATGAAAATACCGATTGCAAGATGAATTTGTGGCCATTGCGCAGTTGTTTTGAGTCTGACATGCTTATATTGCCACGTGCTTCGTGATAACTTGGTTCTGCTGCCGCATTTCTCTATTCTGACTTGTGTAAAATATCCCTTCAGACAATAGTCTAGTGTTATTTGACTTTCGCTTAGTGCACTCAGATATTTATTGTCAGTCCCACCTCTGTTTTCATTATGTTATGATGAAGTACTGCCATTTGGTTTGGGGCTCTGTGACGTCATGGCCCTGTACTTAGTTATAAAATGATGGCTATCCTGGTGCTCTAGAATATGCTTGTGTTAATTCTTTTTTGGGTTACTTCTAGAAGAGAGCACAAAATTTAAGAAATTAAGTCTCTGAAGTCATGCCAGGCCTCTGGTGTTTCCACTTTTAAAAATGGCACTGCACTTTCTCTCCGAGCACTGCCATAGAACCCCCTGGCCTCTGTGGGGTGACAGTGCAGATGAGGAAAGCACCTACTTTCAGTGCTGCTTTGCTTCAGGCCACCACTATTTTGCATCTGAATTTTTGCTCAGCATGTAGTTTTGTGTCCACCAAATTATTCTCCACAGTGTGTTCCACACTGTTGAGTTTTCTATAATACCAACTTCTAGAACTGAGCCTCAGAATCACCTCTTTTTGGAAACTTTCCTTTATTGTGCCTACTTATCCCCTGCTTCTCACCCCATCCATCATCACCTTGCCCCTTTTCTCCCCTATATTGAATTAGTTATTTTTTCCTTCATTCCTCCTTTAGAACTCCATAACACCATTGGCATCTCTGTTATAATGCTTAGCACATTGTGTTGTGATCCTTAATTTTTGGGTCTCCCTAAGTAGACTTACTAGCTTCTTGAAAGGACGCCAGCCTATGCATCTTCCATAGAGCATATTGTCTGAATGGGAGGGAGGCTCTCGTGGTAGCTGTGATCTTGAATCACTTATAATTCAGTTATAATTTTAGAAGTGAGGAGTCAAAAATAGGCAAGAGCAAAGTAGACATTTCCTAATCTTTCCCATTCATGTATGTGAAATTTATACAAATTACAAAAATAGTTAATGTAATAGGCTCTTTTAATATGTGAGCAACCTAAATTTGGAAGTAAGCTTTCTATGAAGAATTAAATGATAGCATTATTTTGCTGTTCTTTTGTTTCCTTTGGTTAGGTGCTATGATTGTCTCCACGCCCCAGGACATCGCACTGATGGACGCACGCAAGGGTGCTGAGATGTTTCGAAAAGTTCATGTGCCTGTAAGCATTTATGGTTCGCTCTTGAAGAAATGAACTGAAGGAGCAAGTCACTGAGAATACAACATAAGAGTTAATTTAGTTCTGTGCAGAAGTTTATATGAAAACCCTACTTCATCTTTATGGTTACTTTATTTAAAATATACATATATATTTTATTGAGTTCAGAGAGGGAGGGGAAGGGAGAGAAAAGATAGAAACATCAATGATGATAGAGAATCATTGATCGGCTGCCTCCTGCACTTCTGACACTGGGGATCAAGCCCACAACCTACCGTATTTACCAGCGTATAAGACGATTTTTTGGCCCTGAAAAATATGCCTCCAAATGGGGGGTAGTCTTATACGGCGAGTATATAACAAACTCTGTATTTTGAGTGGAAATGTTAGGGGGTCGTCTTATACGCCCAGTCTCTTATACGCTGGCAAATACGGTATTTTTCAGGGCCAAAAAATCGTCTTATACGCCGGCAAATACGGTAGGTATGTGCCCTGAGCGGGGCTTTATGGTTACTTTAAAACAGACATATAGATGCAAACATATATACACACGTTATGTTAATCAACGAGATTTTGAAAATGTCCTTCCATTTTGAAGAAGTTTTACCTCTTTCAAATGTAGCTCACTGATACCCCCCCCCCAAAAAATACATATACATATATATATTTTATGAAATTATTTAGGTAGATACACTTGAATAGATAACCAGTAGGAATGCAGGTGGAAATAATGTCTTTTTTCCTTCTATCTCCTATAATTTAACTCATTTATAGCTCACAGTCTTCTAAAAGGTATCAAAGTATACCTATACAACATAGCAAACTAAGTTGGTCCGAAGGTTGTGGGTTATTGTTAAGCTGATCAACATAGCAAACTAGAACAACCTAAAACTATAATGAAAATAAGGGAAAGGACAATTAAAATCAAGTGGAATTAGAAGTGGGATTTAAATACGTTCTAGAAATACATCATTAATTTAAAAAAAAAAAATATATATATATATATATATAATTTTTTACAGAGAAGAAGGGAGAGGGACAGAAAGTCAGAAACATCGATGAGAAAGAAACATCGATCAGCTACCTCCTACATCCCCCCATTGGGGATGTGCCTGCAACCAATGTAATGCCCTTGACCGGAATCGAACCTGGGACCCTTCAGTCTGCAGGCTGATGCTCTGTCCACTGAGCCAAACCAGTTCTGGCACAGCATTCATTTTTGAGCAGCCACGGGGAAAGATACATAAGGCTGTTATAAAAATGTTTCTCCACGAGGTTAAAAAGAGGTTGATGCTCAAGAGTAGCAAAGCTGAGACTAGAGAGTCGGAAGTCTCCCGAGATTCTCAGAAAAAAGAAGCCCCATGTATATATGCACAAGCCTGTTCCTTCCTCTGTGTGCCTCCACCAAAGCAGGTGGGCTTCTCAAGTGCCCGCTGGAGTGGGCATCGCCGTGCAGAGCAGTGTGATGCTCCCACCCATGCGGAGCTCTAGCGCCCGTGCTTCACTCAGGGAGAGATCTTAAGAGTTTACAGAGCGGCACTCTTTAGACTGCAGCCCATGCATTAACTTCAGGGGTCTCATGATTCTCTCCCCTCCCCCTCCTACCTCCCCAAATAGCATTCTCACTTTGTGTTTGTTTGGTATGGAGACAATTCATAACTTTTGTTAAATTATTCAATGAGACTATGATATGGCACAAGAACCAGTGATATAGTAGAATGAAGAGACTCTCAGGGAAGCTTTCAAAAATGTTTTTCTCTCAGGAGAGCTTCTGAAAAGTACAAAATAGAGGTAGAGTAGTGGAGTTGAGATGATCCTCTTTGACAAGTACCTCTTCTGGCTTGCCAATTAGCACACAGCTGTGTGTGTTAACAAGCCCTGAGCTCTGGGCTGGATCCGCGTGCTCTTATGAAAACTGAGGAGCCTCATAAGGATGGTGCCGCATGCTTCCCTTCCAGGTGACCTGAGTGAGGGTATTCTTGCCAGCAGGGGTACAGTTGTGATCCAAACGTGTTTTAGAGATAACTTTTATATGTGGATAAATCAATGATAAAGCCCCAACATGAATTGTATCTTACAAACATTGTAAAGCAATGATAACCTAATGCGCACCTCACACAGAAAACTCTCAGTGAAGCACTTAGTTTAAGCAATGTGACTTCCTGTTTTGCCCTCTAAGATAGACTGATACAAGGCATGCCTATCCAGATAGCTAAATAAGGTTACTTATATGGGATTTTTAAATACAAATCAGCAAAGAGTTGGGGAGCTGGCTATCTCAAAAATTATGAGACTAAGTAATCCATAATCCTTCTTTCTGGCAGAAATTAAATAATAGGACCAGTGGTTATTTAAGGTTAGAATAACAGCTGTGCTATCAGCATATGAGGGAATGCTTAACTTCTCATTCTTTTAAATTAAGGGCGGAGGCTTAGTATAAATTAAAAGCATCAGGAAATCCTCAAGGGAAAAGTTTTCAAAAGAGCAGAAGCAAGAGCTTTTTGTTATTCCCCATCTCCAATAAACTGTCATTATGTATAGCAAGAGATCATTGCAATTCGTGCTGTCACTTGAGGCAACTGTGGCTATGGGGCAGGCCCTACATGCACTATGCTAGTTAGGTGTCTAATGACCATCACTGCTAAATTCAGCTTTCAGTTCCTATGTTATTCTCACTTACCTGCAGCATTTGACACTTACTGCCCTATAAATAAAGAGGTATATAATCTCTTGATTGTTCGGACAGATTCTAGGCTGTAAGGACAGATTCTTCATTAGGTGGGACAGAGAATCCTTATGGAACAAAACAGTGAAGAAGCAAATGATGGTCACTAAGTCCAGGTTAGGCTACGACTAAGTGAGTGCCTCGGAGGATAGCACTTGAGGATATCAGCAAGGAAGTACCGTGAGGAAGTATTGCAAGGGAAGGATCTTGGGCTGCATGAGGCTCATAGGACTAGTGGTGGGTTCATTAGGGACTGAAAGGGTTGTTTATGATCAGAAAGTTAATGTTGGAGTTGGAGATTGCAGAATAGGAACAGTTCTGGATCAGGAGAAGGTTCATGTGGTTGGTCATGGACGTGTGGGGCTGAAGTGGAATGGAATGAAAGTCATTAGAAATGCATAATCCTCCAAGTTGGCTTTTTTGACATTGTCCTGTATCTCTATTGTACAGTTTTTTCCCACCCCTTCATTTTAATTATTTGCCCTCTAAACAGCAAAAATCCTATCTAATAAAGGGGTAATATGCAAATTGACCATCACTCCAACACACAAGATGCCCACCCCCATGTGGACACAAGATGGCCACCACATGATGGCCAGCAGGGGAGGGAAAGTTGTGGGCAATCAGGCCAGCAGGGGTGGGCAGTTGGGAGGGACCAAGCCTGCAAAGGAGGGCAGTTGGGAGTGACCAGGCCTTCAGGGGATGGCAGTTGGGGGAAACCAGGCCTGCAGAGGAGGGCAGTTGGGGGGAGGGGGAAGACCAGGCCTGCAGGGGTGAACAGTTGAGGGAATCAAGCCTTCAGGGAAGGACAGTTTTGGGAAACCAGACCTACGGGGGAGAGCAGTTGTGGTGGGGAGGGACCCAGGCCTGCAGGGGAGGACAGTTGGGGGAAACCAGGCCTGCAGGGGAGGGTAGCTTGGGGTTATCAGGCTACAGGGGAGGGAAGTTAGGGGCAATTGGGCCTACAAGGGAGGGCAGTTAGGGGTGACTGGACCAGCAGGGGAGGGTAGTTAGGGGCAATCAGGCTGGCAGGGGAATAGTTAGGTGTCGGTCAGGCTGGCAGGCAGAAGCAGTTAGGGGAAATCAGGCAGGCAGACAGGCAAGCAGTTGAGAGCCAGCAGTCCTGGATTGTGAGAGGATGCAGGCTGGGCTGAGGGACACCCCCACCCCCTATGCATGAATTTCATGCACCGGGCCTCTAGGTTTAAAATAATGTAGACTATCTAATCATCTCTTAAACTAACAAAATATAATAGGTGCTCAATAATCTTTGCAATTGAGAGAACTTTTCAGTACTGAACTCTGTAAGCAGTTGGACAAACATGAAGCACCACATTGTATAGGGAATCCCAGCTATGAATGGGATGTGGAATCTTCTGGCACTTATGGGCCTTGGAGTCTAAGTAATGGTAAAGCATTTGAAATTAGGGAGTGTTCTCTAAGTGCAAAGGAGAAATGTTTTGCTTTGTTTATATCATTTTATTCCATTTTTCCTGGTTTTTAGTTTCACTCTCTATTTTTTTTCCTTTTGAAGTGCATTAGTTACCATGGAAACAGTGGTATCATTGGAATTCATTGGTATGGACAGAGTTTAGTAATGTCTACAAGAACACTTTGAAGTTAATTTAAATGATTTCTTAAAACTCAAAGTCAGATAGAGGAAGGAGGGGAAGAGATGAACTATTAAATTCTCTTTTCTTTGCCTGAATGATATCAACTGTGCCAAATCCTTGATTATCTCAATAATAGTAGACAGACTATTTTTTAATAATAAACATTTTTAGTCTTATACATTTTTAATTATGAGTACTCTAAGTATTGTGTCATTCTCACGCATTTCTCTTGCCTTCTTTCACAAGGGAGGCCCAGGCTCCTCAGTCTGAAGCCTTTCCCCACCATGTGAGCTTTTAGAGTCAGAGGGATTTCACTGGCCAGCCCTTCCTTCAGAGGTAATCTTCTTCCCAGCTCTTGCAAAGTATATTAAAGTATATTTCCTCTCTTATTCCATCTATATGTAAGAGATCACTTGATTAATTTTAATTCAGTAAATAGTTACCTACTCTACAAATGCATATGTACTGATACTGAGTGCCCTCTCTAAGCAGAGCACTGGGATAAACTCCATTAGTGACTTTTTTTTTTTTTTAATGAGGAGGATGAGGCCTTTTCCTTCAAGCACTTTATCATTCTGTAGTCTAGCTTCATCATGGTGTAGAGACCTAAATTCTGAGGAGCAAGAGGAAGCTTCTCTGGGCTATCAAGGAGCTCCTTCATGGGAAAGTCATGATGTTTTTTCACATCCCTGTAATTTTCCACATGCTGGTCCCTTGCCTGATAAGCCATTGTCAGCTTGGGACCTTATACTCATTTTGTAAATCCCTGCTTAGCCATTACTTCCTCTGGGAAGTTTTCCTCAAACGCCAGAAAAGGTTAATAATTCTTTTTCTGAACACCTTGAACATATATCTCCTTTGACTCTTAACCCCCTACAGGTTTACCTGTCAGTCTCCACTGAAGAATTGGAGTTCCTGGAGGGCAAGGAGACATGCCTTAAATCCCTTCAGTGCCCAGTCACCTGGCACATAGCAGGCACAGGATACATTCTCACTGTACTGACCTTTGACCTGGGGCACACTGCCATCTGCTGTTCTCTTCACACCCAGGTCACAGGCCACTCTGCCTTGCATTCTCTCTGCCACAGCCAAATTGCTTGTCTCCCACTTCCAAACAGTTTCTCTCCTCACCGCCCTCAGCATGCTGTCTCTCCACCTAAGAAGCCTTTACCCTCATTTTTCACCTCATAGCTCCTTTTTATCCTTTGGTACTTAGATTAAACATCTTTTTCTTTGGGAGACTTGCCCAGACCCTGCTAACTAGGGTAAGGTCTTCCTAGTGTGTGATCCAGTAATTCGCTGTTTCCCCTTTGTAACCATTTCACATTGGTCATTACTTTTACATTTACAGCACCATGCTTACTGTCAGCCGTGTGGGTGCATGGGCCACTTACCTCCCTCTGTGCCTGGAATATAGCTGCTCCCTAAATACATACTGGATGAATGAGTGGAGTAGAATTTTCATAGGCATATCAAGGCATGCAGAGAACAGAATTCAGCCTGAAAAGAATCAGAAAATCACAAGTTGTGTTCAGGGTTATTCAGTCTGTGTATAGGCGGAGTAATATGTTTTGATGTGTCTATGGTAGGCCCAGGTTTGGTTGAGACTCAAAACACTAGGCTAGGCTAGAAATTTGCACTTTCTTCTTCAGATTTTTAGAGCAGCCCATAAAGAGTGCTGGATAAGCAATTTAAAAAAATTAGAATAGAGCTTTAAAAGAATTTACTCTGGTGGGGATGAATAGAAAGGGTAGGAGCCAGGAGAGTGGGAGGCAGCAAGGAAGCATTTTCAGAGTCATAGTTATTCACACTGCAGGTTGTGACCCGCCATGAATCATGAAATCAGTACAGTTAGAGATATAACCAAAGTTGTAAAACAATGTCAAGGTAAGTTGCTTTTAGGAAGACAGTATTATTTCATAAAGGTTTGTTCTCCTAATGCTCTCCAGGTCCAAACTATAAATTGTGCTGCTATGAACATAGGGATGCATATATTCTTTCTGATCAGTGTTTTGGCTTTCTTAGGGTCTATTCCTCAAAGTGGGATCACTGGGTCAAATGGGAGTTCCATTTTTAATTTTTTTGAGGGAATTCCATCCTGTTTTTCATAGCTGCACCAGTCTGCATTCACACCAACAGTGCGCTTGAGTTCCCTTTTCTCTACATCTCACCAGCATTTGTTTTTGTCCATTTGTTGATGGTAGCCATTCTGACAGGTGTGAGGTGATACCTCGTTGTCATTTTAATTTGCATCTCTTGGGTGATTAGTGACTTTGAGCATTTTTTTTTTATATGTCTCTTGGCCTTCTGTAGGTCCACTTTTCAGAAGTGTCTATTTAGGGCCTTTCCCCATTTTTTAATTGGATTGTTTGTCTTCCTTTGGTTAAGTTGTATAAGTTTCTTATATATTTTGGATATTAACCCTTTGTTGGTTGTCTCATTGGCAAATATGTTCTCCCATGCAGTGCGTTCTCTTTTCATTTTGCAGATTGCCAGAAGCCAAGATCAACAGTAATTAATATAAATTCGAGAATTCCAGTCAGGAGACTGAGGGGGGCTTTTTGATATTTGAAGGGTTGAATATCTGCATTTTATTACCTCCTGCTGATGACTCAATAGCCTAAAGCAGTGTTTCCCAAACTTTTGACATATGTGTACCCCTTCTATAATTTTCATAATGTTGAGTACCCCTCATCAAAAAAAAGGATGTATTTTAATAACAATCAAAATATATTTATTTTTTCTTTTTTTTGGTGCATACACAAAATAATAATAAATGAAAATTAAAATTATTCATAATAAAATCTAAATAAAAGTTATGTTATAAATAACATTTATTTGCACACCGGACCATCTGACGCCTCACAAGACTGTATTGACTTGACTCATGAGAACGTAGAATTAGGCGCAGCTAAGCACGGTGCAGTGCATATCCCCACCAAACTCCGGGGCAACGAGTACCCCCACCAAACTCTTCCTGTACCCCTGGGGGTACACGTACCACACTTTGGGAAACACTGGCCTAAAGCAAACTCCCCCAAATTGAATAATCTTACTGTTTACCAAACATCACCTTTGATATATCTGTTTGCATTCCTAAAAGGCAATTGTGTATTCTAGTAATTAAAAGTAGACGAGAATGGAGACCCAATGGAACTTGGTTCCTTGTACCAAGCTCACAACTGGCTTCCCCCATAACTTCCAAATTTACATTTATTGTATTGTGTGTTAATTTGCGTGTCAGCCCTTTCTCCAAGTCTTTGAACCCGAGGCCACATGGGCTGTGGCTTCACAGTTGGTGGTTTCTTTTGCTGTGCAGAAGCTTTTTATTTGGATGTAGTCCCATTTGTTTATTTTCTCCTTAGTTTCCTTTGCCCTAGTCAGGAGATGGATCGGTAAACATATTGCTATGAGAGATGTCTGAGATTTTGTTGCCTATGGTTTCTTCTGAGATTTTTAAGGTTTCATGACTTATATTTAAATCTTTTGTCCATTTTGAGTTAATGGTGTAAGTTGGTCTAGATTTATTTTTTGCATGTCCCTGTCCAATTTTCCCAACACCATTTATTGAAGAGACTATCTTGACTCCATTGTATGCTTTTGCCTACTTTGTCAAATATTAATTGAATGTTATGGCTTATATTATTATGGTAAGCAAAATAAGGCAGCCAGAGAAAGATAAGTATCACATGATCTCACTCATATGTGAAGTCTAATGAACAAAATAAACTGTTTAATAAAATAGATCCAGAGACGCAGAAGTATGGACCAAGCAGACTGATGAATTTCAGAGGGAAGGCAGGAGGGTGCGGGCGGGCGGGGAGGGAAGTGATTAACTGGGGAACTTATACGCATATATGCATAACCCATGGACACAGACAATAGAGTGCTGAAGGCCTGGAGGAGTGGGTTTGGAGTGGAGAGGGTCAATGGGAAAAAAGAACAACCAAACAAAGGAGGCATCTGTAATACTTTCAGCAATAAAGAGAAATCTTAAAAGATTTGTTCTCAGTTACAAACACATATGTATATGTTTATATTAGATTGAGATGTAAAACATTTCTCTTATAAGACAGTTTTAATAAATTGAAAAAACACTGGTGTAGGTAATAGACAGTAAGGCTCTGATCTAGAATAATAACAGTGAAAGTGGAAAGGGAAATAAGTGTAATTGACATTTTGAAGGAAGGATTGACAGGCTTGGTAATTGATTACATGGGGTAGAGTGGTTAGGAAAAAGAGGCAAAAGTCAAAAGGATTTTGAGTTAGGCTGCCCTTAATAAATTTTCCAGGGGCTGTTTTCTTTTTTTTTTCCCCTTCAGGATAATAGTGAATTAGAAATTAGAGGTTAGATTCCCAGTCACAAATTCTTGCCCTTTTTCTCCCAGGGTTGTGATTTAAAACTGTTTGGCAAGGAAGAGACCTGTAAAGAAAATGGTTTGGTATTGGCCTTTGTAACACTATACACAAGATGTATGTGACCATCTCTTCTCACAGAACCAGATTTATTATTTACCTGTATATTTGTGGCCCCTTATACAGAGGTGGGGATTTTTGTTTTGTTTTGTTTTGTTTTTAGCATTTAAAGAGCTGTAATCTTTTTAAAAATATATATATATTTTTATTGATTTTTCACAGAGAGGAAGGGAGAGGGATAGAGAGCTAGAAACATCGATGAGAGAGAAACATTGACCAGCTGCCTCTTGCACACCCCCTACTGGGGATGTGCCCGCAACCAATGTACATGCCCTCGACCGGAATCGAACCTGGGACCTTTCATTCCGCAGACTGATGAAGAACTGTATTATTTAAGCATATAACCTGTTTCATTGTTTTTAAATTTTGAAATTTTATTATAATTTTTAGGCAGTAGAGTACTGCTTACAAAAGCACTTTTACATAATCATAAATAGAGGTAAGCTAAGGAACCTGAGTGCTAGAATTCAAATACCAGCTCTGTCACTTTGTGGTTGTATGACCTGAACAAGTTACTTAATCTATACCTTAGTGTTCTCATTCAGAATATGGGAATTATAGTGGTATTTCCCTTAGAGAGTTGAGGTGAGAAATAAATGAGATAATGCACATAGGAGGTTTAGTACAGTGTTTGGCAGAATCTAAACACTCAATGAAAATGTAATGTCATATAATTATTGCTAATTATAATTACTTTTGTATTATTATCATGAAACAGAGAAATTGATAAGCCACAGGTGTTTATGTATTTGACTTAAGTATTTTTGTTGTTACTGTTAATCCTCACCTGAGGATATTTTTCCCATTGATTTTTAGAGCGAGTTGAAGAGAGAGAGAGATGTGAGAGAGACACATTGACTGGTTGCCTCCCAAACATGTGCCAACTGGGGCTGGGGATCAAACCTACAGCCCAGTTACGTGCCTCTGACCAGGAATTGAAACTGAGACCCTTTGGTCTGCAGGCTGACGCTATAACCATTGAACACAGTAGCCAGGGCTGGCCTAATTATTTTGACAAGTCTGTTTATTTGTTAGTAAAAATTTTAATAAGAAATTTTTAAGTTTTTAGGTAAATAGTGTCTTTGAGATATCCTTATTCCTTTTATATGCTAGTTGAGCCTAAATTGTTCTCTTCATATAGATTTATTAAGTTGCTAAAGTTATTTAGAATCTAAAATTCTGGTTTCTTTAAAACTAGAGACCCAGTGCATGAAAATTTATGCACTCTGGTGGGGGGGAGGTGGTCCCCTCAGCCCAGCCTGTGCCCTCTCGCAGTCCGGGATCCCTCAGGGGATGTCCATCTGCTGGCTTAGGCCCAGACCCTAGGAGATGGGGCCTAAGCTGGCAGTCAGACATCCCTCTGGAGCCCTCGGAGGATGTCCACCTGCGGCTTAAGCCCCCTCCCCAGAAGGAATGGGCCTAAGCCACAGTTGGACATCCTTAGCGCTGCAGAGGAGGCTGGAGAGGCTCCTGCCAGCACCCTGTGCTCACAGCCATCAGCCTGGCTTGTGGCTGAGTGGAGCTCCCCCTGTGGGAGCACATTGACCACCAATGGGTAGCTCCTGTACTGAGCATCTGCCCCCTGGTGGTCAGTGCGTGTCATGTGACGGGTCGTTCCACCTTTAGGGTCAATTTGTATATTACCCTTTTAATATATAGGATATGCAATAACCTAGGCTAATTGCTATTACAATGGATCTCAAAATATATAGTGATGCAAATACACTAGAAGTTTATTTCTTCCTCATGTAAATAGTACTAGTAGGTGAATAGGTAAGCAGGGTGGTCTTCTTCCATAAAATCATGTACGCTGTTGGAACCTCTGCCATTTTGAAACGGGACTTCCAAGATGTCCCTTCGGCTGTTCTCATTTGAGCCTGGCAGAACAGAAAGATAGCCCAGAGGCATGGACAAGGGAGATTTGTATGGGCCAGGACCGGCTGTGATGCCCATACTTCTACTCACAGTCCACTAACGAGAATACAGTCACGTGACCACACATCATGTTTTTCAAGGAGCCCAAGAAATGTGGGTTAGCTATGTGCTGAGGAAGATGAGACCATGATTCTGGTGACAGTGAGCTATCTGTGCTACAGTTGACTTGGCAACAAATACAGGGTGGGGCAAAAGTAGGTTTACAGTTGTTTGTATGAAAAATAATACAAGAATTAACAAATAATAATACAAGAATAAATTATGTTTGTGTATTCACAACAGTAAACCTACTTTTGCTGGCCCTGTGCTGGTCACTGAACCAATTTTTAAAAAATAAATAATTCTGAAAATTCTTTAACTGTTTCATCTTACAAATAGTTACTTTATAAAAGAGAGTTAGAAATTTTGCTTTTCTTGTGGTTTACTTTTCCTACTGCTTAAAAACAAAAAACAAAGAAACAAAAAAATCCTACTATTGTGTTGAACTTTTTAGTATTTATTTGAAAGGGTTAATGATTATATTGTCTTCTAAGAGAAAGTAGGTGATCTTAGAACCTAAATTAGATGATTCTTATCAGTATTTTATTTCCATTTTCCATTTTTATTACCAAAGACTCTACACGTTGTTCTTAGAGATGAGGATCAGAATTGTGACTTACTATTTTCTGTCAGAGGAATCATTCATGGTGGAAGGTTATCTATTTGGACCAGGAGTTTTACACCTTCACCCTTGGATGCTTCCAAAACTCATGTGTTTAATGTTGGTCTTGGAGCTTTATCAGCATCTAGTTTGTCTGTCGTACCGTCCAAATCCTATTTTATTTAATACCGCAAGCCTACCTGCCTTAAAAAATGATTTAGAAATAGGTAATCTTATGTGAAAATAGAGGCAAGTGACGCATTTATTCTCCCCCTTTTCATTCTTGAGCATAGTTTTTCCAATATATGGTCATCAGATTGTCTCACTTGACTCTTCAAATACTTCTGATATATTTAAAATATCTTTCATTATTGGCTTTTAAGGCTTTATGAAATACTGTTTGAATTCTTTCTTGGAATGCATAGTAACTAGCTTGCACGTGACATATTACATGTGGCTCTCTTTTTCACAATTGGATAATCTTTCCATTTAAAAAAATTACTTTTCTTTAATGATAAGCTTTTTAAAATGGTAGCATTCTTCATTTCAGATACTGAGGAAGTATACTCATTTGTATCTTTCCCCAGGATCTCAGAAGTCCATGTATGCTTTAAACTATAGTGCTATTCCATGTGGTATACATGAATTAAATTGATCTAACCCTTACAATAACACTGCAAAGTACATGATGTTATTTCCCCCATTTTGCAGATGAGGAAACTAGTACAAAGAGATTAAATAACTCACATAAGATTAAATACTGTAACTCATCCGCCTGTTCAATGGGCCTCCGGGATTCTGTCATAAGCAGCCTGCTTTCGAGAGTCCACATTCTTTTTTTGTTTTTTAATGAGAGTAGAAGTGAGAAAGGGGAGAGACAGAGAGGGAGACATATATGTGAGAAAGACACGTAAGTTAGTTGCCTTCCACACATACCCTGACTGGGGTTGGGAATCAAACCTGCAACTGAGGTATGTGTCCTTGAACAGAATTGAACCCCAGCCTGAGACCCTTCAGTCACCTGCCCACCGCAGTAACCATCGAACAAAACTGGCTATTAATTGCCATTTCTGTAGCTTATCCAGGGTTGAGGTTTAGTAATATGGGCGTCATGGAATATCACAGGGTGAGAGATTCCATGGAACAAGAAGAGTCTCCATTAAATTTGAATACCATTGGGGTTCCCAGATTGTCTTCAGGGGTTGGAAACCCTTTTTTGCCAAAAGGCATTTGGATACTTATAACATCATTCATGGGCCATACAAAATGATGGCCTGCTGTAGTTGGTCAAACATTTAATTAACTCACCCCTAATGCCCTAGGAGGGCCAGACCAGATGATTTCACTGTCCTTATACGGCCCTCGAGCTGGATGTTCCCCACCCCTGGTCTAGGTGGACAAATGAGGCCAGGAAGCTGGTGGGTTGAAAAATGGGAGGAGTTAAGGGACCTTAGATTCTGTTTATGGACAAGAGATGTATAATGAGGAAGTTCAGGGGAAGGGGAGTTCCATGGCCAGGAGACAGGATTGAAGTCAGGTTCGACTGCGTCAGTGAGCAGTGAAGACAGTTATATAATTTAGTTTCAGTGTTTTGTGACCTATCTCCTCTAGGTTACGGTGATAGTTAAATAAGATTATATATATATATATAGTTCTTAACATAGACCTTCGCACATAGTAAACCATAGCTCTGAATGTTATTGGTGTAGTGGTAGAGTCTAGAGATCATTATAAACCTGCATTTTAGAATTCAAGGCATAAAGAAGTTGAGTTATACCTCGTAGACCCAGAGCTAGTTAATTGGTTCCTAAAAGGAGCATGAATGCCAGTCTTCCCATTCATTGTTCTTTCCAGACTGCTTCTTCTGACAGAAAAGACAAAAACACCAATCTCATTTTTTAAAATTATAAAATCTGTGTACATGCTTCAAGGAATATACTAAAAGCTGGTTCAAGGCTATTAGAAACTGAAAAGCACTTCAATTTCAGTTATTATTAGTCATTCTCTATTTAACAGTGAATTTTTTCTCTTCATTTTTTTTCTTAAATCATAGTTTTTGATCCTTGTGACTGGTTCTAACTAGCAAGAGTTTAACCTGATTGTAAGCTTGAGAAATTGGGTTATATGGTAGCCTGAAAATCTTGCTTGTTACTTACCTGAATCTGGGTTTAAAAATGCCAAGAAGAAATCAAAATTGGACCTTTTTAGCCTGCTTATTGATTCAGTTCATTTACACACACACACACGCACACACACACGCACACACACACACACACACACACACACACACACACACAATATTCCAGAGCAATGCTGATATTTTAAGAGAGTAAATTTTTTAACACATTTTTATTGATTTCAGAGAGGAAGGGAGGAGAGAGGAAGAGATAGAATGAGAGAGAATCATTGATTGGTTGCCTCCTACATGCTCCCTACTGGGATCGAGCCCTCAACCTGGGCATGTGCCCTTGACCGGAATCAAACCAGGACTGTGCAGTCCTTAGGCTGATACTCTATCCACTGAGCCAAATCAGCTAGGGCAGAGAGTCAAATTTTAAAAAGTTAATAAAAGAAGTACCCTTCTGTGCCAATGATGGATTCGAGTAACATAAAAATAACATATAAAAGGTTTGTGGTGGCTGATGTTAGGCAGACACAGAGCATTTATTTTCTTTCAGTAAAACTAGCTGAGGTAAAAAGAAAAAAGGATCTATACTTTGATGAGCCACTAAAAACTGATTGAGCAAGCTTGCAGCTGCAATTCCATAGTATTATGTAAATTAAGCTATGGCAAAGCATCTGTTTTCTAATGTTTCTGCTATCAAATGATATACAAAATAGTTCTACAATAAGCACAAACAGCTTAAAAAGATATATTCACATGATATAAGACTTTATGTGGAAAGGGTAGGGTTATGTGGTTGTATGGACATGAATTTCTTAACAGAAGAATTTTTATCAACAAAATTGTAATATGGATATTCTAACGTTATTATATTAGTTGCTCCTGTTTGAAACTCAGATTGGAGCAGTGTTTTCTAACCTTTTTAATGCTCAAATCTCTCTTTTATTTTTTAAAATTTATCTTTATTGTTGAAAGCATTATAGACGTCCTCCTTTTTTTCCATTGACCCTCTCCACGCCCCCCAGCCCCCAGACCTTCACTGCACTATATTATCTGTGACCAGGAGTTATGCATATATGCATACAAGTTCTTTGGTTAATTTCTTCCCACCCCTTTCCCCCTGCCCTCTGGGAGTCATCAAGATTCTCTTCTAAATTGTCTCCATATTTTGAAAAAGTTATCTGCCACATAATCTGCATGCCCTATTAATAAGTATTTTTTTCTCTTTTTAAATGTGTGTGTTTGACTATTGTATGAGCTTCTGAATAGAAGGTAATCCACAAGAGTGCTATCACAGTTGATATAATTTCAACTAAAAGCAAAGAAACTTGACAGTTTATCTATCCTATACAGTCTTTTAGGTAAATATTTCATTTCTGTTCATTTAAAAAATACATTCATAAATCACACCCTGATAAATGTTTTCATGCATTGTTAGAACCTTAAATGACATTGGGTAGGAGAACTACCAAAATAAGTTCTGTAGCCAGAGTTTAGTTGTCTGTAACAGAACTGCTTAATCTATAATAATAAAGGCATAATATGCTAATTAGACCAGACGTCCTTCCGGATGACCTTCCGGACGTAGCTGCGGTGGTGGGGGCAGAAGCAGAGGTGGCTGTGGCAGCGGCAATGGCGGCAGGGGCCTCAAACAGAAATATAAAGGTGAAGTAAATGTTAATAAAATACATGACTCAGTATATTCAAAGTACTATAATTTCAATATGAAATCAATATAAAAATTGAGAATCAACCAACAAAGGAATTGTATTAAAAATATTAGGAATTCTTAAAATTCAATAATAAAAAAAAGCACCATCAGTAGAAAAAAGTAGACAAGCAACTTAAGCAGACACTTTACAGAGGAGAATATACAAAAGGCCAATAAACAATAAAAATTAAAATGTGTTAAAAATTTTTACTCTCTTAAAATATCAGCATATAATAATTCTGTCAATGCCAATTAAAACCACAGTGCAAAGGAGAGGTGCACACACAGTCAGGAAGAACAGAGACAAAGTGGAATGCACCTGCACCTCTGCATCTTTCTTTCACCACAGGAAACATTTAGTGCCTGCCTAAGGCTTCCTTCCACCTCCCAGATCTCATGCTGCTCTACTTTTGGTGAATTTTAACCAGGAGCCACATGGTTCCTCCTATATACAGATTGGCAATGGAACAATCCAGCAGAAAGAACTATGATAACACACCGTATTTACTAAAATGAAAGAAGACTGGTGATATCAAATGTTAATGAAGCTGTAGGACAACTGGAATTGCTGGCAAGAATGTAAATTGGCAGAATTTCATTGGAATCTGGCATTTTTTACTGAAGTTAAAAAATGTATAACATCATACCTAGCCAAAAAGTATATGTATAAAACATTGATAGAATTATTATTATTATTATTATTATTATTCACCAAGGATATTTTTTCTGTTGATCTTCAGACAGCGTGGAAGGGAGGAAGGAGCACCAACATGGGAGAGGTTGCTTCCTGCATGGTCCCCAACCAGGGCTGGGGATCAAATGCACAACTAAGATATGTGCCCTTGACCCAGAATCGAATCTTTGACCCTCCAGTCCATATGTCTATGCTCCTACCATTGAGCCAAACCAGCCAGGGCAATAATTATTTATAATAACCAAAACCTGGAGACAACAAAAATTATCCAACAAGAGACTGAATAATTGTGATTGTCATCATAGAATTAATACTCAATGAAAATAAACTACAAATATACATGGTTTAGCTAGATGAATCACACAGATTATATGTATATATTATATATATATATAATGTATTATATATATATATAATGATATATATTACATTCATATTAAGTTCAAAACCCGACAAAATTAATTTATGATGTTAGAAATCAGGCTAGCTAGTTTATACTTTTAGGAATGTATTTTGGAGAGTATACAAGGAGATTTCTAGGATGTTGGCAATGTTTTATTTCTTTACAAGACCATGGGTATACTTTATAAGTCCATTTAGTCATACACTTATGTTTTGTTTACTTTTGTATATGTATTCATGATACACTTCAGTTGAAAAGCTTAAAGAATAATTTATAAACTTTAAAAAAATTGGGGATATTTTACATCCTTTTACTCTCACTAAGTCTTTGATATCCCATGTGGACTTTACGCATCTCAATTCAGACCAGTCACATTTCAAGTGCTCAGTAGCCATGTGTGATAAACGGCTACCTTACTAAACATTGCAGGTCTAGGACCCGCTATTTCACTTCAGAGCTTCTCTGGAGTTAAGCTTTCATTTTCAGGTCTTTCCTTGGTGTGTGGGTGGAAAGAAATGTGAATTGTTTCTCAGAAGGATCTCATGTTAATTTTACTGCTACTTTTCTGTTTTTATAGAATCTTTTCTACTTAAAAAAGATGGTTGTTTTGTGTACAGGTTTAGAAAATGCCCAGTAAACCATCATTTTGGTTATTTGTTCTTACTGCTTTATTGACCATTCTTTACATGACCAACACTTTTTTAAAAAGCAAACAATTTATTGAAGTGTGATATATACAAAAGGGCACAAGTTGTAAGTGTATAGTTCAATGAATTTTTACAAAGTGAGCACATCTATTGTTTTGTTTTTTTAAGTATATTTTATTGATTTTTTACAGAGAGGAAGGGAGAGAGATAGAGAGTTAGAAACATCGATGAGAGGGAAACATCGATCCCCACTGGGGATGTGCCTGCAGCCAAGGTACATGCCCTTTGACCGGAATCAAACCTGGGACCTTTCAGTCCGCAGGCAGATGCTCTATCCACTGAGCCAAACCGGTTTCGGCTGTTGTTTGTTTTTAAGAAATAGAGCATTACCAGTCCCCCAGAGGCTTCTGCTTTGTGCCACTTCTCAGTCACCGCCCCGAAGTAGAACCCAAACTGTAGCACCCAGGATTAGTTCTGCCTGTTTGTGAATGGAATTATAAGTCACACTTTTGTGTGACTCATTTTAAAAAAATATATTTTATTGATATTTTACAGAGAGGAAGAGAGAGAAATAGAGAGCTAGAAACGTCGATGAGAGAGAAACACCGACCAGCTGCCTCTTGCACACCCCCTACGGGGGATGTGCCTGCAACCAATGTACATGCCCTTGACCGGAATCGAACCCGGGACCTTTCAGTCCGCAGACCGATGCTCTACCACTGAGCCAAACCGGTTTCGGCTGTGTGACTCACTTTGCTTAAAATTATATTTGAGAGACCCACTCATACTCTTGATTGTAGCTATAATTCTTTTATTCTCATTGCTATGTAGGATTTTGTCATGTAAATATACCACAATTTATTTGTCTATGTTACTGTTGATGGACATTTTGGGATAATTAGTTCTGTTACAAACACATTTGTTCATAAATTTTCTTGCATGTTACGTTCACATTTCTGTTGATATATAACTGAGTGTGGAATTACTGTGCCAGAGTGTAAGCATATATAAGTTTAAATAGATAACTACCAAAGGATTTTCCAAAAGGTTTGTACCAGTTTACACTCAACTGAAACTGTGAGTGTAGTTGTTCCTGTCTTCACCAACATTTGTTATTTTTTGTTTGTTTGCTTGCTTGCTTTGTTTTTTGTTGTTGTACTCATAACATTTATTTATTCTAATCATGTCTTAAGCATAAATATATGGCATCTCATTGTGGTTCTGATTTGCATTTCTCTGGTGATAAGTGAAATTAACACTTTTCCTCATGTTTGTTGGTCTTCGGATGTCCTCTTTTATAGGTCTTTTGCTCATATCTCTATTGTGATATATGATTTTGTCTTACTAACTTGCAGAAGTTCTTTATATATTTCAGATAAAAGTCCTGCTCTCTATATATTGTCTTTTCATTCTCTTACTCATGTCTTTTATTAAGTTATTAACTTTAGTGCCCAGTTTAACAAAAATTTAAAATTTCATTTATGCTTAGTTGCTTCAGCATGTCCTGCTAGAAAAGTATTCTCCTACCTCAAAGTTCATATCATACTCTCCAGTTTTCTTCTTAATTGTTATTGTTTTACTTTTCCCATTTAACTCCATAACCCACCTGGAATTAATTGTATATAATGTGAGATTGGGGGGGGTAAGATTTCTTATTTTCCATATGTATGTCCAGTTAACGTGCAGTGTGATATCATCTTCATTGTAAGTTAGCAACTTTCATGAATGAGTCTGCCCTATGCTCTGTTTTGTTCCATTACGGCCTTTTGAAAGCAAATTGGTATGTGTGTGGGACGTTCTTACACGATGAGGGAGTTCAGGAGTTAAGTGGAATTAGTTTATTCAAGAAAACCTAGGAAGTGGTATTAGGGCATTTATCCTTAAACCAGAAATTATATCTTATCGGTAATAGAGCCAAGTTTGGTTGTCAAAACCTCTAAATTTAAAACGTATAGAGGATTACCTCCAAATTTTTTGATGATACATTCTTAACAGTAAATGATGCTTGAGCATATATTTATTTGTTATTAATAAATTATATGTGGTATTGCCGAAACCGGTTTGGCTCAGTGGTGGAGCGTTGGTCTGCGGACTGAAAGGTCTCAGGTTTATTCCGGCCAAGGGCATGTACATTGGTTGCGGGCACATCCCCAGTGGGGAGTGTGCAAGAGGCAGCTGGTTGATGTTTCTCTCTCATCGACGTTTCTAGCTCTCTATCCCTCTCCCTTCCTCTCTGTAAAATATCAATAAAATATATTAAAACAAAAAAAAAGAGAAAAATCAATTATATGTAGTATCTACATATAGTATATATATTACTACACTATGTTATTTTCTTCATAAAACACACAAATTTAGAATTATAAAGGAAATCATTAAAACAAAAATTAAAATTTTCATATTTTCTTCCTGTACCCCTCTATCAGCCAAGGTGGGCTCGGTTATGTGTGCAGATAATCCTCAAATTTCGGTGGATGCAAACAGCACAGTTCATTTCTCTCCTGCTATATATCTGTTTGTATATGGTCTGCTCCCTTTGGCACTGCTCTTACTCTAGAGTCTATGGAGCAGCCACTTTTGGGAGCTTGCTGGTCTCGGGAACAGAGGGAGGGTAAGGGGAATGAGCACTTAAAGCCTCTCCCTGGATGTGCACATGTCACTTCTCACATTTCATTATCCAAACAATGGCATGTCCTCACCTAATTGCAAAGAAGAAAAATCCTAATCCGCCCAGGTGGAAGCGAGTATTTTAGGCATCACCAAAAACTATCACCTCTGAAACGACCGATTTTAGAGACTATGGCCCTGGTTTAGTATTTGTCTAAGAAAACAAGCCCACAAAGACAAGTTTTTCCATTCCGTGTTGTGTTTAAAACCCAGCAATCCTGAGAAATGAGTCTATTACAACTACAGGCTTGTGGTCCCTCTTGCTAAAAACTCCTTAGTAGCTTCACTGTGCACTCGTGCAACCCAGACGCAACGTGGCCTGCAGTCCCCACCTCTCTCAAGCCTCCTCTCCTGCCCTCACGCCACACCTCACCCCTGCTGACCTTTCGGTTCCCTGAAGGAGACGTGCGCTCCCTACTTCTGCCCTGAGTGCTTTCCTACCTTTCTCCTTGCTTTTTCCTGCTTGTTCTTTAGCTCTTAGGTCAAATATTTCCTCTAGGAAGTCCCCCATGACTCCCAGGGAGGACAGAATCTTCTCTTTTCTATGGTCTCATAATACCAGAGTTTTTATGTGCAATCATGTGCTGTTTTTTCATCTTCACCCGAGGATATGTGGTGCTCATTTTTTGTTTTTAGAACGAGTAAGGGAGGGAGAAACCTCAATGTGAGAGAGAAGCATATATTGGTTACCTCCCATATATGCACCTGACTGGGAATCACACCCTCACCCTATTTGGTGCATGGGACGATGCTCCAACCCACTGAGCCACCAGCCAGGTCTGTTCCAGCTTTTTAAGTCTATTTTTGCATTATTTTTATTCAATCTGTTTCTCCAGTTAGTGTGCAAACTTCAAGGAAGCAAAGCTCAAGTCTGTTTTGTTTATCACTTGTTCACCTGTATGCTGCTGCTTCTGTTTATCCCAGTTACTGGTGTGTAATAGGGACTCATTAAATATTAAGTTTGGTTATAGTTTTATGTTTGTGACATTTATGTGGTCTTGAGGAGAATGTGTTCTCTGGTCCTTAGAGGACAATTTGATACTAAGAAGTTAATCACACAAACTGCAAATACACTGTTGCTCCATGCCTCTGTGTCTTGGGTAGTCTGCGAGAATGAAGAGTAGGAATGCTTTTCCCATTCTCTCTGATTAGAGTAATCCTCACCTAGATTCTCACATTATTTAAATGATTTTTCTCTTCCCATTTTTTGAGTGATATTTTCATGTTTAACTTGGAAGCCCTACAGTCTGAGGGGATATATCACATTTGACATAAATGGCAGTGAGTGTATTATATAGACATACTGAATAAATACGTTGTGTTATACTAAGGTGTGGGTTTTTTGTTTTGTTTTGTTTTGTTTTTTAGCTTCTGGAGATGATACTGAATTACCAAAACATGTTGTGATTTATTTTCATGATACTTTGTATCAGCAAAAGGACATCTGTTAGATGCTTGGAAAATGCTTACCTACATGTTTATGTCCCTCACTATTTGTCTTCATTTACATGTGTTGTGGGAAAACTTTAGTCTTTTCTGTTTCTCTTTTCAGAAAGAATAACAAATTTGATCACTTTCTTGTCTATATGTCTCCTTGTGGAGTATAGGTTCTGTTCGTCATTTAAAATGCAAATGTTCTAGTAGAGATATCTCCTATAATAGTAATCTTACAGGTGGAACAGATAGGATAATACAGATATGGTTATCTTTAAGCCTCTCATAGTTGTGTTCTCCATTTTATTCTAGGAGAGAACCTTTTCTTCTCATCAATATGAACTGATGGGAAGCAAAGGGACATGAGTAGAATTATATTTTCAGGGCTTATCTGTTTAAGAAATGTTTATTAGATATCTATTTTGTGCCAGAAGCTGAGGAAACTAAGAAAGAGATGAACACTTTCTATAAGGTTTTACATTTTTGTTTCAAATGATAATCCTATATAATAAAAGGGTAATATGCAAATAGACCAAAAGGCAGAACAACCAAACAACCAATCAAAGCATAATATGCTAATGATATGCTAAGGCTACTCATCTGCTCCCTATGATGTGCACTGACCACCAGGGGGCAAATGTTCCAAATGATAGGTTAGCTTGCTGCTGGGGCCTCGCTGATCAGGATTGAGCAAGATGGGCCGGACACACCCTAAAGCTCTCCCGTGGTCCTTCTCCAGCCCAATCATGCACCAGTGGGGTCCCTTAGCCTGGCCTGCATCCTCTCGCAATCTGGGACCCTTCAGGGATGTTAGAGAGCCAGTTTCAGCGCCATCCTGCAGGCCACTCGCCTTGGGAGGGTGCCAGATTCAGGGCTCATGGCTGGGGAGTGCATCTCCTGATTGGGACTGATTGGGCGCAAAGCCCGAAGCAGGCACAGTGGGGCCAGGAGGAGCGGGAGTGGTTGGTAGGAGCTGTAGGTGGCATTGGACTGTGGGTTTTGGTTCGATCCCAGGTCACCCAGAGGGACCCCACCTGTGCCCGAATTCATGCACCGGGCCTCTAGTATTCTACTAAGAGCTGAGTTTCACTCTTTTGCTAGCTGTGCCAATTTAATTGCCTGTAGAATGCAGATGATAACGTTCTTCTGAGGAGTAAATAAGATAGTGCATTTAAAACACTTAAATGTTGATTTTTATTTACCATGAGGCTTTGTCCACAGTTAGCCTCTTAATTACTTCTTTTTTCCATATTGCCATCAGAAACACAATCTGATTGTATAACACTACCTCTTCAATACTATCTTCTCAACTTTAATAAAACTTTGTCATTTTCTGTTGTCTCAAGAAGAAAGCCTCAAATACATGGAAGGCATTTACCATCTGACCCTGACCTTTCCTACCAAAGTAGCTCCTGCCTTCGCCCCCACTGGGTTGCAGCCCACATAGTCTGCACATGTTACATTCCAAAGGCTTGTGCTCTTCCTTCTGCCTAGAATTCCTGCTACAGCCTTAACTCCATTCTCACCCTCACCCAGAACAAACAGTTCTCTAAGGGCAACTCTGAGATCTTATTCTTCCCAGGTATTAATCTTTGATCCCTGTCATTTATATCTCTTTAGCATTTATTATATTATTAAAAAGTAATTAAAGTGTTTTACTTTCACACTAGCTTGTGAGTTCCTTTAAAGGAAAGACCTTAATTCATTCATCATTGTATCACTAAAACCAGTAGGCATGCAGTAAAAATATTGAAATAATGAATTGAGATTTGGTTTAATTTTGTTTTGATTTCAATGTATTCTTATTATTCTAGGTTCTGGGCCTTGTTCAAAATATGAGTGTTTTCCAGTGTCCAAAATGTAAACACAAGACTCATATTTTTGGTGCTGATGGTGCAAGGAAACTAGCACAGATCCTTGATCTTGATATTCTAGGTAAGACCATAGAATGTTCTCTTTTAAAAAAAATATATGTTTCTTGATCTCAGAGAGGAAGTAAGAGGGAGAGACAATAGAAACATCAATTATGAGAAAGAATCATTGATAGGCTGCCTCCTGCACACCTCACACTGAGGATCAAGCTCACAACTTGGGCATGTGCCCTGGCTAGGGATGGAACCGTGATCTCCTGGTTCTTAGGTCGATGCTCAACCACTGAGCCATGCTGGCTGGGCATAGAATATTCTTTTGCAGAGAAAATGGTAGAAGAGGAAACAGAGATCAGGTATGGTGATGAAAAGTGTCTCAGAAAGTGATGAATTGCTTTTGGCTTTGTGTTTTAAATTAAGTTATTTTAGCACAGTTCTGTGTGCTACACTTTCTTTGGCTTTTTATAATACTTCATTTGTGAAAGGCTTTTTAAAAAGGAAGTTTGTTCTGCCAATTTTGATGCTTTCTGCTATTGATAAAAACTGCTTATGACTTGAATTTGAGAAGAGATTTTTGTGGTCTGAGTACTGTGGATTGAAGCCCATATTTTAGTAGTTATTAGTTTGTTTGCTGCATTGAGAATACATCTCTGTTTACCGGTATGTATGAAAATACCTGTTCCTTATGTTGCAGGAAACTTTGGAAGTGTCACTTCTTGGTGCATATAAAAAAATGCCTTCCTGATCAATTCTGAATGTATCAGTCCTGCTCTAGAAAGACAATATTTTGTTTTCTGGAATCTTCTTATATGTGTTTGCCATGACTATAAGAGGTGGCACCTGAAATTTACATTGTATATACCGTATTTGCCGGCATATAAGACGATTTTTTGGCCCTGAAAAATATGCCTCCAAGTGGGGGGTAGTCTTATACGGCGAGTATATAACAAACTCTGTATTTTTTGTGGAAATGTTAGGGGGTCGTCTTATATGCCCAGTCTCTTATACGCTGGCAAATACGGTATTTTTCAGGGCCAAAAAATCGTCTTATACGCCGGCAAATACGGTACTGTTCATGTTATTGAATTGAAGGATTAATTAGTGTTATGAGAAGTGAAATCATGTGTTAATTGAATAAAACACAGATTTTTGATAAAACATGACTTTTACAAGATCTACAAACAACCTAATGAACTTTTGAGAAAACATGTTTTGATATTCTGCTTATTCAATGCGAGTTTTTATCCTGGGGGAGACGGATGTTAGATGCTGAGTAAGGGAGCCATAGAGTGAGTTATTAGTTATAGGAAGTTTACAATTAAGACCCCTTTAGAGATCAAGGAATTTCAAAACATACTCTATTATAATTACATTTCTAAAAGTTGGTGTTAAATGTATTATTGTTATTATGCATTTGTACCATAGCAATCATCACAATACCAGGTGAATACTAGTGATATATTTTGATACATTGTTATAATTATAGCAGCCATGGGCAAACTACGGCCTGGGGGCCAGATCCAGCCCGTTCTGCTGTTCTATCCAGCTGTTCTATCCGGCCCACGGAGCCAGCCGAAAGAGCGGAGGGTTCTCTTGCTCTCCCCTCCGCTCCTTCACCAGCAGCCCAAGATGAGATGCCAGCATGGTCAGGTTGCTTTTGTTCCGGCCCTCCGGTCCAGTTTAAGAACCCATTGTGGCCCTCGAGTCAAAAAGTTTTCCCATCCCTGAATTTTAGTCACCAATTATATCCTGTAACTGTTTTTCATTTTCCTAAAAAGTTCAGTTTCTTAAATCTGCATGATAACATAACAGATTGACATTCGTTTATATAATAAAGTAAATGTGTGACTATAATGGCATTATTGAATTATGTTGACAATATTTTAATTCCCTAACTTGTAAATGGGTGGTACCATTTTATAAGTCAGTGATTTAGACTTTGAAACATCTCCCAAAGAAACAGTCTCACATATGGAAGTTATTTTTTAACCAAAAGCTTAGAAATGTATAGTTACACTAAAAAAGTATCAGCAACACTGATTACTGATCTCAAAACTGGATAATGCCAGAGACTGATGTCTCTAGCAGTGTATGGGAAATGATTTAGAGCTCCAGTTCAGACCATCTCCTCCTTTCAACGCCTTGGGGCCCAGAGGTAGTGCCCGTGAACTGGAGCAGGGGCCCCAATAATGAAGAGGTTGGAACTGGGAATTAGAAACTGAAATAAAACAAAGAGCTCCCACAACTATGGCCTCCGACTGGTTGAAGCCCCCAGGCACCCTCACTTGTCTCTTACCGACTCTCTGGCTGCCTCAGTTTATTTCGTCCAGTGAGCTGTGTTTTAAATTTGGTAAAATGGCTTTTCAGAACTTTATCCATACTTATCTACAGGGACAGTTTTCGCACGGTAGTTAAGGTCTCAGGTTATCTCACAGAAACCCCTTTAACTTACGTCTCTGAAATATGCCCTCCTTTCCTTCAGACCTAGCCGCTCTCCACACATTCACTCCTTTTTCCTTCTCTGTATACGGCTGTGGCCCTTACACTCACTATGCCGCCTATTTGCTAACAAGGTTTTCCTCTTTTCTGTATCTATGGGAGGATTGTGAATCTCTGGAAGGCAAACATTATGTCAATAGTGGTTGTATAAAGGAGAAGGTTTTACTTTTATTTTCCCCAGTACTATAATAGCAGCTCATAAATCAAGAGAAATAACCTTTATGAGTTTCTAAGTACTTTCTGTAACATATATTCCCCTGCCTGTTCCTGTGACAACTTCCTATAGTCTTAGTTGATCTGTAGACTAGACATAAATTTACTAAAAGGTGATTTTTAAATGGCTACTAAATATTCATATATTTTTGTCATTTGTCTATTGAACATTTAGAAAGACTTAAAGAGTTGGTTAAGATTTCAAAATGTGCTGATAGGAGGCGCATACTTCATAATATAAATTGTAGAGGTTTTTAATGTTGTATCTTATAATCTGCATTATTTATATTGCCTGGCATGGTGCTGAATGACTTATTTACATAAAACACTTGCATACACACCTTTAAATGGTCTTCCCATGGATTTGGAGTGGCTATAGGAATGCTGAGTGCTATGATGAGTCAACTCTTCTATTCTCCATTTGCTGCCTTTTAAATGTCAGCCTTTGGGAAGCCATCATTTGTGATGGTCCAGTGGAAACAGTCAGCTGGATGGTGAATCCCAGCATTTCCCCTATTACACTATCTAATGGTAATTTATCATCAGCAAAGACACATCCTTCCAGACCTCAAGTCTGCATATTGGAGATTCTCATTGTACATGTCCTGAGGTCTCATCAACCTCACAAGTTTTAACACTAAGCAATTAATCTATACTAATAAAAGCCTAGGTGGTCCTTACACCCTCCCACGACACCCTCACATCATCACAAGATGTCCACCATCACGTCACAAGATGGCCACCACAACATGGCAGGGGAGGGCAGTTGGGGGCAACCAGGCCTGCAGGGGAGGGCAGTTAGGGGAGATCAGGCTGGCAGGGGAGGGTAGTTGGGGGCGCTTGGGCTGGTAGGGGAGACCAGCTAGGGGCAATCAGGCAGGCAGGCAGGAGAGCGGTTAGGAGCCAGCAGTCCCAGATTGTGAGAGAGATGTCCCTTGAGGGGTCCCAGATTATAGAGGGTGCAGCCTGGGCTGAGAGATATTCCCCACCCCCCCGTGAACAAATTTCATGCACTGGGCCTCTAGTCCTATCTAATAAAGAGGGAATATGCTAATTGACCCTAACATTATTGCAAAGGTGGCAGAACACACAGCCAATAAGGAGGTGACATGCTAACTTACTGCCCCACCCTCAAAGATGGTGATGCCCACAGTCACAAGAAGGTGATGCCCAGTTCCCTAAGCCCCCCAGCCACCCAGGGCCACCCAAGGCTCAGGTAACCAGGGTTGGCCAAGGTTTGCACTGCTGGCTGTGGCAACAGCAGAGGTGTGAGGTGGGCGTCGCCTTCCCCTGATCGCCGGGTCACCTTCCGCCCCTAAGGGTTCCCGGACTGTGAGAGGGGGCAGGCCAGGCTGAGGAGACCCCCCAACCAGTGCATGAATTTTCATGCACCAGGCCTCTAGTATATAATAAAAGTAATTCTATCTGATAAGAGGCAGGGAGTTGAGATAACAGGTCTGGCTTAATCTTCAATAGTTCTCTTATCTTACTCATCTGCCAGCACCAGGAAGATTATATTGTACTTTTATTTTAATTTTTTGGACTATTTTACCCTCCCAATCTTTTCCTCTTTAGTTTCCTCTTATTATGTGGTATGATGTGTCTATACCAGGTATTATAGGTAAAAATAATTTACAAATGTCTTCCAAACCATTTGCTCCAACAAAATAAACCAAGACCCCTTGAGGGGTGGCCACATAGTTTTTAGATAGATATAGATATAGATATAGATTAGATATAGATATAAATATAGATATAGATATCACTGTACTACCCTCAAGTAAAATATTTTGTCATAATTTTCATTTGAAATTCCTTGATCAGAGATTTAGCAATTTTTAGGATAATCATAACTCAAGTTTATTTGAATCAATTTAGTTTAAATGTTGTTTCTGAAGTTCAAATAGTGAAATTCCAAATGCCAACATAAACTTTTGTAGTACTAATGGATATCTGGTTGCTCTTTTAGGAGACATTCCTTTACATCTTAATATAAGAGAAACTTCAGATACAGGCCAGCCGATTGTATTCTCACAGCCTGAAAGTGATGAGGTAAGTGATATTTTAAAAAAATGTATTTTCATTTCTCTTTAGAGGATATGTACTTTTTGATATATGGAAAGAAGGCTGGGAAGATCAAGTTTATTTTCAATGCATATATTAAACAAAAATTGGTAACTTATCCACAGCATTTTAAGTTACTATTTTGTATGGTAGGCGTACCAGTGTTGGCCCTGAATTTCAACTGTAAGTTCCCTACAAAGAGTCATCACCAACCAGTTATCTCATGAAGAACATGCACAGCAAGAGTTTGCAGAGTTCATATCTTGCTGGCTATCAGTATCTAACTTCCCACGGTTATTTTTTCCAGTATCTGAAGTTGAGCTGGTTGTTGGGAGAAGGAAACATAGTATAAAAAGCATTGAGTTGGATATAGAGAAACTGTATAAACCATTAGAGATGGAGTTTTCATTGCATTTATTTTAATAAATATGATTGGGAAAGTGAGGTGGAAAAACCAATAGTGTTTAATTAGGGATACCATTGATAAATTTTCAGCTAAAGCTTTACAATTTTAAGCCTAAAATATTTTTATTTTATTCTTTTTAAAAAATAGAAAATCAATCACTCATATATATCTCTTTTTCCTAAGTAGCACTTGCTATTAAATTAGAAACTGAGCCATCATCTGGTACATCAGTTTTGATACAGTTTTTGTGCTTATTTGCTGAATAGTCCCATTCTTCCAATAGTTTCTCTCTTATTTACCGTATTTGCCGGTGTATAAGACCATTTTTTGGCCCTGAAAAATACGTATTTGCCGGCGTATAAGACGACCCCCGAACATTTCCAATAAAAATACAGAGTTTGTTATATACTCGCCGTATAAGACTACCCCCCACTTGGAGGCATATTTTTCAGGGCCAAAAAGTCATCTTATAAGCCGGCAAATACGGTATATTTTTTTAGCTAACAAGTATAGCCTTACAGTACTGTTATTTTGCTTTTGTTCTTTTTAAAACTTGTGGTTGACCTACAATATTATATTAGTTTCAAGTGTACAGCATAGTGATTCAACATCTCTATGCCATGTGAAGTGACCCAACCCGATGGGGGGCCCATTGGGCCAGGCCAGCCATGGGGAGGGGCCACGGGAGGATCAGGCCAGTTGGCCACTGCAGTATGCATCGTAGCAACAGGTCGTTCTGGTCATTCTAGTCGTACTGTTCTGGTCCGTTGGCTTTTGTATATATAGATGACAGAGTAGACAAGTAAGATCCAGCTATATTATTTCCTCCTCAAGGTGGTCCAAAGACCTTGAATAGGTGAAAATTAGTCTCTGTAAAGTTGAGTTATGAAAATGAAAGTATTAATAGTTTGAGAAATCTTAATCACTTTTTTTTAAAAACACATGATGTGAATGTGTATGCTTTTTGCTAGTTATGGATGAAACAAAAGAAGGAATGTATTCTTGGTCAAGAAAAAGAACATATTAATATGAGTCCTTCAATGAGATTGTAAATTACTTGACGACAAAATAGTAATAATAATGGCCACTAATATTTATTAACTGCTTCTTTTGTGCCGATACTTCACATACTTTGTTCTTATTTAGTACTCCCCAAATCCTTTTAGGTAGATACTGTTGTTATAACCATTTTTATAGATGTGGAAAATGAGGCTAGTACAGTTAAGTAACTTACCCAAAGTCTCAGAGTTAGTAAATAACAGAGCTAAGATTTTAATCCATGCTTGTCTGACTTAAAGGCCCCAACTTTTCACCAGTAAGCTATTCTATATCCTCTTTATATCATTACATCCCATTGATTTCCCAAAACAATGCATTACACATACAGTAAAACAAAAAAAATTATTTGTTAAAATAATACTGCATTAGCTGAAAAATTCAATCTTAACAGTTTTATAGAAATTGAAACTGTTAAACTAAGTACTTTTAGTGGTTTCTCAGAAAATGATAATCAAACCATTACTTTAAGTGTCATCTGTTGAAAGTTAAGGCTTGGAAATAAGCCATTAAAAAGCAAAGGTTAAATGTAGCAAATTTGATTATCCTGGAATCATTCAGTATTTTGTGCCACCTGATAGGTATGTCTGTAATTTAACATAAGTATGAATAAAAGATTATAGAATGATGACCTTGTCTCAGCTTGCCATAGTGAACTTTAAATTTTCATCAGAAAATATTATGCTTAAATACCTAGAAAAGATATGAGGAGAATAAAAAGATATTCATAAAGGTGCTTAGCTGAAAATGTTAGATTTAAGAGAAATATTTCTTCATGAAGTCTATGTTATTTTCATTTATTATTTTTATTTCTCCAAAATATATTTTAACTGACTTTCAGAGAGAGGAAAGGAGAGGGAGAGAGAAGGGAGGGAGGGAAGTGGAAGGAGAAGGACAGGAAGGTAGAAACATCAATAATGAGAGAGAATCATTGATTGGCCACCTCTTGCACACCCACACTGGGAATCAAGCCTACAACCAGGTCATGTGCCCTGACTGGGAATCCAACTGTGACCTCCTGGCTCATGGATCAGTACTCAACCATTGAGCCACACTGGCTAGATTGTTATTTCCATTTATACTAATAAAAGGGTAATATGATAATTAGACCAGATAAACTGGACATCTTCCAGACATCATTCTGGAAGTCCTTCCTAACAAAGCTGGAGCCTGGGTGAAGCTGCTCAGGCTCCAGGTGCCTGAAGCCAGCTGGAGGAGGGAAACCTGGGTCCTGGGTATGGGGGCCAAGGCAGAGGCAGTTAGGGATGATCAGGCAGGCAGGCAAACAAGCAGTTAGGGTGATCAGGCTGGCAGGGGAGCAATTAGGGGTAATCAGGCCAGCAGGGGAGCAGTTAGGGGCAATCAGGCAGGCAGGCAGAGTGGTTAGGGGCAATCAGGGAGGCAGGCAGGGAAGCAGTTAGGAGCCAGTGGTCCTGGATTATGAGAGGGATGGCCAACTGTTGGTTTAAGCCTGATCCCTCAGTTGGACATTTCCCAGTGGGTCTCAGATTGGAGAGGTTGCAGGCCAACCTGAGGGGACCCCTCACCCCATGCACGAATTTTGTGCATCAGGTCTCTGGTTTTTAAATAAAAGCATTTTAGAAAAGAAAACAAAAAAAGATGATGGCTGGCAGATTGGAGGTGAGGGAGAGGAAGTGAGTGAGTGAGTGAGTGAGTGAGTGAGTGAGTGAATGAAGGAAGAGTGTGTGATGTGTATGAGTGAGTGAGAGACAATTAAATCCAGCAGGAGCAGCATGGGTGCTCTGGCAGGAGCACCAGGGTCTCTTGGACAAGGAGAGACTACCACTGCTGCTGGTACTCTCCAGACTGCAGGGCTCAGGCACGGAGCCCATGCCATCTTGAAGGGGAAAGTAGCCTCTTCTTTGAACTCATCAGCATCACCACCCAGACAGGTCTTGGACACTACCCACAACATGGCAGACACTCCAGCCAAAATCCTGCTGCCCCACAAGCAGACCTGCAGACCCTGGGACCTCCACCTCTAACGTTGCACCACTCCCACAGCAATAAGTGCGACATCTCCCCTCCCCAGTGGCAGACCTCTGGACACCACAGTCGAATGTTTCCAACGCACAGGCCTCCTGGGCAGACCACTCCACTGGCAGCTCTTGGTTGCCTCGTTGGGTGTGGTTTTGTATGGACAAGGGTGTGCTGCTCCGCAGTAGAAATTTTGAATTCCCACTTTGTGAATAACTGCCCAAGACACCCCACCTGTGCAACTTCAGTGCCAGGACCCCTCAGAGTGTATGACAGTGCCAGAGTCACAGTCGAGTGTTTCCAGGGCACAGGCCCCCTAAGCCCATCTATTCACAGGGCATACTTGGGAGCCCCTCTGAGCCCCTGCTGGGTGTGATCTTGGACAAATAGGGACGCATTCCCCCAGCAGTAGAAATTCTGAATTCACTCATCCTGGATACCTGCCCACAGACACCTCGATTGAGCAGCTTCAGTTCCAGGGCCCTTCAGAGTGCCTCAGTGCACTGTGCTGGCAAACGCACCCCAGGTGCCCCTGTAAGCCGCCACTGGGAGCGCACACGTATCCAACCATGTGGCACAGCAACAAAAAATTGAGTCTTCCCACCCCACAGCTATAGAACTCTGGACACTTCAGTCGTGTGCTTTTCCAGTGCACAGGCCTCCCAAACCCACCACTCCAAAGGCAGCTCTTGGGCACAACTGCAAGCCCCCATTTTGCGTGCATTAATACAAACAGGGGCGCATTGCTGGGCTGTAGAAACTCTGAATTCCCTCTTCTGGGATACCAGCTCACAGACACCTTGATCATGTGGCTTCAGCGCCAGGGCCCTTAAGAGTGCGTCAGTACACCCTGCTGGCAAACACACCATGGGTGCCCCTGTCAGCCGCCACTGGGGGCGTGCATATCCAATCACGGGAGTAGCAGCAAAAGCTGTCTGCCCATCTCACAGCTACAGATCTCTGGACACCACAGTCATGCCTTTCCACAGCATAGGCTTCATGAACCCCACTGCCCCCACAGATGGTGCCTGGGTGCCACTGTGAGTCCCTGCTGGACACGTGCAATTTCAACCAAGGGTGCAAAACAGCAAAAATTGGGACACCTCTCTCCATGGCTGCTGACTTCTAGACACCACAGTTGCACCTTTCCAGCTCACAGGCTGACATCATGAGAATCTAAATAGTTCAAATAGGGAGCTACACTAGATTACCAAGCCCAGTAGACCTGAGAGATCACACCAGTAGCACCACCCCCGAAAAGAACCTTGGTAGCAAAGCAATCAGATCTACAATTAAAATGTTACACCAATACATGGGAAGACAAGAAAACAATCCCCAAAGGAAATAAAAAGAAGAATCACCAGAAAGGGAGTTAAATAGTTAAATGAAATTGAAGCCAGTAACATGTCAGAGAAAGAATTCAGAGTAATGGTTATAAGGATGCTCAAACAGATGAATGACAGATACACGTAACTCAATGAGAATTATAAGGAGCTGAATGAGAATGTCACCAACATGAAAAGGAATCAAGAGGAAATGAAGAACAACTGTAATCAAGAATGTAATGGAAGGCTTAAACAGTAGATTAGAGAGACTGAGGACCACATCAGCAAATTAGAAAATAAGGTAGGAAAAAAAACACACAAACACAGCAGCAACTGGAAAGAAAATTTAAAAAGCAGAGGAGAAGCTAAGGGACCTTTGGGACAACACAAAATGAAACAGCATTTGCATAATAGGGGTACCAGAAGGAGAGGAAGAGAAGCAAGGAATAGAAAACCTGTTTGAAGAAATAATGACAAAACTTTCCTGATATTGGCAAGAAAAAACTACGCAAGTCCAAGAAGCACATAGAGTCCCAAACAAGATGAATCCCAATAGACTGACACCAAGACACATCATAATTAAATTGGCAAACACCAGTGACAAAGTAAAAATATTAAAGTCTGCCAGAGAGAGACAGAAAGTTACCTACAAGGGATCTACTATTAGAATATTAACTGATTTCTCAACAGAAACACACCAGGCCAGAAGGGAATGGAATGAAATATATGAAGTGATGCAAAGCAAGGGACTGAATCCAAGAATACTATACCCAGCAAGGCTATCATTCAAAATTGAAGGTGGAATCAGGAGCTTCACAGATAAAAAAAAGGACTAAGAGAGTTTATTAACACCAAGCAAGCAATGCAAGAAATGAAAAAGGGACTGCTGTAAAAAGAAGAAACAGGCAAGAAGAAACACAAACATTAAGAATAAAAATGACGACAAACAAGTATCAGTAATAACATTAAACATAAATGGATTAAATGCTCCAATCAAAAGACAAAGGGTGGCTGAATGGATAAGAAAACATGACCCATATATTTTCTGTCTGCAAAAGACCCACCTCAGAACAAAGGATTCACACAGAGTGAGAGTGAAGGGATGGGGAAAAAAAATTTAGGCAAATGGAAATGAGAAAAAAGCTGGGGTTGTGATACTCATCTGACCAAATAGACCTCAAAGTAAAGGCCATAACAAGAAATAAGGAAGGCCACTACATAATACTAAAGGGAGCAATTCAACAAGAAGCTATAACTCTGGTAAACATATATGCACCCAATACAGGACCACCTGAAAACATAAAACAACTTCTGAAAGATATCAAGGGAGAGACTGATAGCAATACAGTCATATTAGGGGACTTTAATATCCCATTGACACCACTGTATAAATCCTCTAAACAAAAAAATCAGCAAAGAAACATTAATCCTAAATGACTCACTAGATCAGATGGACTTAGTTAAATATTCTTTGGAATATTTCACCCCAAAGCTACAGAATATACATTCTTCTCCAGTGCATACAGGACATTTTCAAAGATAGATCACATATTCGGACACAGGCAAAGTCTATTCAAATTCAAGAGGCTTGGAATCATAGCAAGCATCTTCTCAGATCACAGTGGCATAAAACTAGAAATCAGCTACAATAAAAACAATGAAAAAAATCAAACACTTGGAGGCTAAATAGTATGCTATTAAACATAATTGGGTTACCAGAGAGATCAAAGAAGATATAAAAAGCATCCTGGAAACAAATGACAATGAAAACACAACAATCCAAAATCTTTGGGACACAATGAAAGCAGTCTTGAGAGGGAAGTTCATAACTCTACAGGCCTACCTAAAAAAACAAACAAACAAACAAACAAAAAACAAAAACAAACAAACAAAACTAGAAAAACTGGTAATAAATTGTCTAACCTTGCAACTTAAATAATTTGAAAGAAAGCAACAAGAAAAGCCCAAAGTATCCAGAAGGAAGGAAATAATAAAGATCAGAGCAGAAATAAACAACATAGAGAAAAAAAATACAAAAGATCAATGAAACCAAGTGCTAATTTTTTGAAAGGATAAACAAGATTGATGAACCTCTATCCTGGCTCACCAATTAGCAACAAGAGTACCCCAATAAACAAAATCAGAAATGAAAGAGGTGAAATAACAACTGACCCCAATGACATACAAAGGATTGTAAAATAATAATAATACTATGAAAAACTGTACTTCAAACTAGACAATCTCCATGAAATGGACACTGTGTGCACTGGAGAATTTCTAGAAAAATACAAGCTTTTAAAACTCAATCAGGAAGAATAACAAAACCTGAATAGGCCGATAACTACTGATGAAATTATAATCCAAAAGCTTTTAGCAAACGAAAGCCCTGGATCGGAGGCTTCACAAGGGAGTTTTACTGAACATTCAAAGAAGAATTAAAACCAATCCTAACTATTTCAAAAAATTCAAGAGGAAGTCACACTTCCAAGCTTTCTATGAAGCCACCATTATACTAACCCCCAAACCAGATAGTCATCAGAAAGAAAGAGAATTACAGATCAATATCCCTGATGAATATAGATGCTAAAATACTCAACAAAATTCTAGCAAAACAGATCCAGCATTACATGAGAAAGATAATACACCATGATCAAGTGGGATTTATTCCAGAGATGCAAGGCTGGTCCAATATCTGCAATTCAAATGTGATATATCACATAAACAAACAGATAAAAATCACATAATCATATCAATTGATGCAGAAAAGGCATTTGACAAAGTCCAACACCCTTTTCTGATTATAAAAAGCTCAGCAACATGGGAATAGAAATCATACCTCAATATAATAAAATCTATATATGACAAACCTACAGCTAACATCATACCCAATGGGCAAAAACTAAAACAATTTCCCTTAAGAACAAGACAGGGAGAAATCAACCAAAGGACTTATATGCATGCATATAAACCTAATCAGTGGACCCAGACAACAGGGTGATGGGGCCATGAATAGGAGATGAGGGGTAATAGGGGAATAAGGACACATATGTAATACTTTAATCAATAAAGAAATTTTAAAAAAAAGAATAAACAAGGAGGCTCACTTTCACCACTCCTGTTCAACATAGTACTAGAAGTGCTAGCCAAAGTGATCAGATAAGAAAAAGAAATAAAAGGCATTCAAATTAGAAAAGAAGTGAACTTGTCATTATTTGCAGATGACATGATACTGTACATAGAAAATCCTAAAGTCTCCTTAAAAAATTATTAGACTTTATAAATGATTTTGGCAATGTAGCAGGATACAAAATTAATGCCAAGAAATCTATGGCATTTTTATATACCAATAGTGAAATTACTGAGAGAGATTTACAAAACCATCTCATTTACCATTGCACAAAAAATTAAGATACCTAGGAATAAATTTAACTAAGGAAGTAAAAGACCTCTACTCAGAAAACTACAGAACATTGAAAAGAGAGACAGAGGAAGTCATAAACAGATGAAAGAACATACCGTGTTCATGGATTGATAGAATCAACATCATAAAAATGCCCATAATACCCAAAGCAATCTTTAGACTCAATGCACTCTCCATTAAAATACCAACAGCATATTTCACAGATCTAGAAAGAGCTCTCCAAAAATTAATCTAGAATAAAAATTTTTTAAAAGACCCATAATAGCTGCAATGATATTGAGAAAGAAGAACAAAGTAGGAGGGATCTCAATACCAGATATCAAGATTTATTACAAAGGCACTGTTCTCAAAACTGTCTGGTACTGGCACAAGAACAGACAAATAGACCAATGGAATAGAAGAGAGAACCCAGAAATCGACCCAAACCACTACACTCAATATTTGACAAAGCGGGGCAAGAACATACATTGGAGTCAAGACAATCTCTTTAATAAATGGTGCTGGAAATTTTATCAGACACATAAAAAAATGAAACCAACCTCCACCATACACAAAAATAAACTCAAAATGGACAAAGGACTTAAATGTAAGATGGTAAAACATAAAATTATTAGAGGAATCCACGGGCAGAAAAATCTCAGATATATGCCAAAACAATATCTGCACCAACACAGCTCCTAGGGTAATGGAAACTAAAGAGAAAATAAACAAATGGGACTACAGCAAAATAAAAAGCTTCTGCACAGCAAAAGAAACCATCAACAGAACAACAAGAAGGCCCACTGCATGGGAGAACATATTTGCCAACAATATCTCCGATAAAGGTTTAATCTCCAACATATACAGGGAACTCATACAGTTTAACAAAAGGAAGACAAAACCCAATCAAAAAATGGACTAGGGACCTAAATAGATAATTTTCAAAAGAAGACATAAGGAAGGCCAAGAGACATATGAAAACATGCTCAAAGTCACTAATCATCTGAGAGGTGAAAATCAAAACAACAATGAGGTACCATCTCACACCTGTCAGAATGGCTATCAACAAACCAACAAATGACAAGTGCTAGCGAGGATGCAGAGAAAAAGGAACCCTCGTGCACTGCTGGTGGGAATGCAGGCTGGTGCAACCACTGTGGAGAACAGTATGGAGTTTCCTCAAAACACTAAAAATAGAACTTGCATTTGACCCAGTGATTCCACTTCTAGGAATATATCCCAAGAAATTAGAAACACCAATCAGAAAGGATATGTGCACCCCTATGTTCATAGCAGCACAATTTATAATAGCTAAAATTTGGGAATCAGCCTAAGTGCCCATCAGCAGATGAGTGAATTAAAAACTTTGGCACATCTACACAATGGAATACTATGCTGGAAATCATTCCTTTTGATGTTGGGAACATCCATATTATGAGTTGACAGGCATATATCTTCATATTTCTTCCCAGTAAAGATGTCAATACCAACCAGGTGGACCTTGGCATGGCCATGCTTGCCAGTCTTGGAGGTGGACATCTCCACAATCTTACATGCTGTCCTTTGAGCACCACAAAGCCATTCTTATGTAATGCTGAGCACTGCATTGGGAAGGTGGCTGAGGTCCCTGCATCTCCTGTCTCGAAGTCCAAATCATCTGCCATTTTAAGAGGCTTCGATTCCAACTCGCGCGAACACAGTAACTCGACCAAGTCCGCTTGCAGTGAGCCCAACCGCTGCCTCTGAGCCCACTGCCACCCCCTCCACTGCCACCACCACTGCAACACATGGGTCTTAGTATGTAGACGCTGACTCCCCACTGACCAACCAAGCAGCCCTGTGACAGCCGCACAAGTGTGCTATCCAGCTCCTCCATCCTCCACCCCCATACTGCCTATTTATCTTCTGTCATTGAAACCTTATAGCCTTAAGTGGAGGCCTGGGCCTGCCAGTATGTGCGGAAAGCTTGGCTCCCTCCATCACCAGGGAAACCCAAGCCTCCCTCCTGCTTGCTCTGTGGCCGCAGCCTTTTTGGTTGGGTTAATTTGCCTATTTTCTCCTGATTGGCTGGTGGATGTGGCTTGTGGGCATGGTTTGTGGGTATAGCAGAGTGATAGTTAATTTGCACATTACTCTTTTATTAGATAGAATTAGTGGGATTACTTATGTGAAGTACTTGGTGTAGTAGACCCTCAATTAAAAAAAATTAAGTTCTTATTCATGCTTTGAGAGCTACTCTTTTTTAAAAAAAGGTCTCAAATTAAATATTAACATTTTCCTATAAAATAAAGCATAACTCAGATGCTAGTGTTCAAGCATAGTTTGTTTAAATGACCATGTATGAGACACACTTAAAGCATTACATTGAGCCAGGGTCAACAGGTCTCAAACAGTTCTCAGGTCAGGAAGTTGGACAGCTCATCTCATACTGGCTGTAAAGTCTTCACCTTTCTGAGTTTTGGTTTCCTCGTCTATAAATTGGGGATAATAACAGAGTTTACCCTTTAGGGTAGCTGTAAGGATAAATTAAATAATACTGGGCAAATGTTAAGTACTTAAGTTTTAGCTACTATTAATCATAGTAGTTGGAGTAGCAGTAGCATGTATTTAAATCCTATATAATAAAGAGGTAATATACAAATTGACCATCACTCCAACACACAAGATGGCCACCTGCATGTGGTCAAAGATGGCCACTCCCACGTGGACACAAGATGGCTGGCAGGGGAGGACAGTTGTGGGCAATCAGGCCAGCAGGGGAGGGCAGTTGGGGGCAACTAGGCCTGCAGGGGAGGGCAGCTGAGGAGGACCAGGCCTGCAGGCAAGGGCAGTTGGGGGTAACCAGGCTGGAAGGGGAGGGCAGTTAGGGGCAGTTGGGCTAGCAGGGGAACAGTTAGAGCAATCAGGCTGGCAGAGGAGTGGTTAGGGAATGATCAGGCTGGCAGGCAGAAATGGTTAGGGGCAATCAGGCAGGCAGGTGTGCAGTTGGGAGCCAGCAGTCCTGGATTGTGAGAGGGGTCCCAGATTGGAGAGGGTGCAGTCTGGGATGAAGGACACACACATCACCACCATCACCCTGGTGCAAATTTTGTGCACTAGGCCTCTAAGTATATACATGTATAAACTAATAATTTAATAAGCTATTGTGTCCTGCAGTTACTTTTATAGATAAAATGGAAGAAATAAAATTTACATTGCAATTATTTAAAACCCTTAAAATACAAATGTCATGACCATTATTCATACTGGACTGTGGGCACTGAGTTAGTCGGTGGCCCACTCGGTGGCCTGGGGGCTGCTCAGAGTGTTTCACTGGGAGTGCCAGAGATGAAGAGCATGGCAGTCATCCTATGGTCCCCAAAACTCACCAGGTGGAGGAGCTCCAGGTGCTTATGCTGGTACTAGATGCCATTCTCAGAGAGAATAAAAAAATGTTTTCCATAGACACACTGTAAGGTGGTAATAGTACTCTTTAAATGACTAACAACTCTTAGACCACAGAATTGTTGGCAAGAATCTAACTCAGTATATTAATTTGTCAGAAGAGGGAGGTATACTTTTTCTGCAACTAGATTAGTTTGCTCCTTTGCTGACATAGGAATTAGAGTTTTAAAAACAGTAATTGCTGGTACTATTTTTTTTTTCCAGAAAGTCACCTTCCAAGTAGTTACCTCCAAGTCATCTAAAATTATTTTCCCTGTCCCACCTACAGTGTATCTCCTCTCTCCTGAATTTCTTCCGCTCAGCCTTTTTACTATTGAATTCAAAGGATAATGATGGCAAGCAGTTCATGAGTCAGTGGATGTGTGCTGGGGAGAAGTATAGAACACACTCTCTGTTCTTTTCTAGGCCAAAGCCTACCTGAGGATTGCTGCAGAAGTGGTCAGAAGGTTGCCATCACCTCTGCAGTGACTCCCACTGGTCCTGAACTTACCTGCTGCGTGACAAGAAGGAGACCTTTAGGAACAGTAGTGTGATGGTAATTCCTACAGAAATAATAGCAACCACAGAAATAGTAGCAACCTTGTATTTCTAAGGAAATCATGTCTTATCTTTAGGTTTGATTTGCCAAACAATGACTCACATAAATAAAGTTTTTGCATCATCAGTGCTAAATATTACATTTAAGAATTGTTTTGAAAGTTGATATGAACCAACTGCACAGAATTGCATTTTATTTTATTGAGCTACCCTTTGAAGAATCATGAGTTTATATTACAAGTCCAACCTTCAGTTCAGGAGAAAACTGCACTCTTTTTAAAGGATTTGCTATATTTGTATAAGGACACAAGTGTGACACCCTCCATCAGACAATTTGGTATGGTTTTGAATCCTGCCTCTAATACTCTATTGAACATATTCATAATGTAGATTAAACCTCTACTTCACCTGGACCTGACCCTACCGTAGACTTAATGAATCTGAATCTCCAGGAATAGGGCCTGAACATGTGGGTTTTTTTTAAAAATTATTTTATTGTTGCTGGTATTACAGATGTTCCCATCCCCCTCCTCCCAGCCCCTGGACATGTATATTTTTAACAAGAGCCTAATGATTTTGATGAATTATATGATGGCAATAATAGCAATAAGAATTAACATGTATCAAGTGTTTTCTTGTGTCTTTATGTTAATCTTCCTTTCATATGAGGGTGGGTAATGTTGCTATCTCCATTTTACAGATGAGGAAACTGAGGTAAGGAAAGTTAAGTGTCTTCCCAAGGGTTACTATTTTAGGAAAGCATGGATCTGAGATTTATACTTGGACACTTGTATTACTGGATCCCTCCTTTTCAAAAAGGTGCATTTGTTTATTTCAAAAGAGGAATATAGTATGCAGCATTTCCTCAAACTCACTTGACCATGAAACTCCCTATTCTCACACCCACCTTTTAGAAGTTCATTTTCTTGGAATTCATTTTTCAAAAAAACACACTTTGAAAAACATGTATCTTGTCTAGTTGAGGCTGAGAGAGAGACAGAGAGAAAGAGAGAGAGAGAGAGAGAGAGAGAGAGAGAGAGAGAGAGAGAGAGAGAGAGAGTCAGAGAGTGAGTCAGGGGCTTCCCAGGTTCAATTAGCAAGATAGCTGTAAAGCTGCAAGTACTGATGAGTCATTAGTTAATCCTCAGTTGTAAGGAACTAGTCTATGAGATTTGGCAAATGCCTTCTCTTCCTTTGCTATGTAAACAGCCAGAAAATTAGGCAAAGTTACATGCCATTATAAACATGTTTGACACACTTATGTTCCCACAAAAGACTGTACATGGTTGTTCATAGCAGCTTTATTTGTAATAGCCAGACCATCGGAGAGCTTTTTGGTGGGTGAATGATTAAACAAACTGTGGTTTATTCATACCATGGAATATTACTTAATAAAAAAGAATAAACTCTACCTGGCTGGTGTGGCTCAGTGGCTGAGCATCTACTCATGAACCAGGAGGTCATGGTTTGATTCCCAGTCAGGGCACATGCCCAAGTTGTGGGCTCAGTCCCCAGTGGGGGTGTGCAAGAAGCAGCTGATCAATGATTCCCTCTCACCATTGATGTTTCTATCTTTCTCTCCCTCCCCAATTCTCAGAAATCAATAAAAAATATATATATGTTTAAAAAAGAACAAACTAGTTGATACATGCTACAACCTGGATAAATTCCAGAGAATTATACTGAACAAAAAAGCTAATCCCAAAGGTTATATATCATATGATTCAATTTATATAATTTTCTTGAAATAACAAAATTATAGAAATGGTGAACTAATTATTGGTTTCCAGGGGTTACAGAAGTGGAGGGAGGTTGTGTGTGTCTCTATAAAAGGGCAACACAAGCAATCCTATGTCGTGACTGTATTGATGTCAGCATGTTGGTCATGATACAGTTTTTCAAGATGTTACCATTTTGGAGGAAATTGGGTAAAGAGCACAGTGGAATCTATCAGCATTAAGTCTTATAACCACACAAGAGGCCCAGTGCATGAATTTATATATGGGTGGGGTTCGGCAGGCCTGGCCCCAGTCAGAAGATTGGGGCCCTATCAGGGCCAGGCTGGCTGGGAGGAGGGGTTGTGGGCTAATGGAGGGGGGGCTGTTGTTGGTGGACAGTGTGGCCCTGCCCCTTAATGGGTTGGGGGAGGCTGATCGGGGGCAAATGGCCTAGAGGAAGGGCCATGGGTGGTTGGCTGGCCGGCACTGCCCTTGATCAGGGTGGTGGGAACCCATCTGGGGCAGGACTAGCTGGGGGAAGGGGCCATGGGAGGTTGACCAGCCAGCCCCACCCACGGATTGGGCCAGTTCACTAGCCACAGTGGATGTCATAGAGACTGGTTGTTATGGTTGTTACAGCATAACTGTTGATGGCTATATATATATATATAAAATTATTTAAAAATAAAAATAAAATTTTAATTAAAAAAACTAACATGTGCTACTGTGTCTGAATTGAATGTCCTGGAACAAATTATCCAACCTAATTCAAATCATGAATAGAAGTATTTATGGACATACAGCAATCATCATTCATCACTCTAAGAAGGAAGTAATCAATTTAAGTTGTAGACATTTACTTGTGCTGTTATTGTTTTTTGCAGGGAGGTCAAAACAGAGCCCTTCTTAAAAAAAAAAAAAAAGCAAGTGTTTGAACCAAACTAAACTTTACTTACAAAAAGAATGATTTAAATAAACTTCAGAAGCTCTTAAGTTGTGAGCTATAACTTAATAATCTGATGAAGAATGGGAAAGATGGTCTTTACTCATAAATGCATGACTTAGCGAAGATTCACATGAGTAATCATCCATTCTCTCTCCTCCCTCATCTACCAGTCTCTGCAGATGCTTCCAGGAAAGCCACTGGAACAGTGAATACATGAGAGTTCAGACGTGAAGGGAGGATAAGTTGCTATAATGGCAAGAATGAAGCTTATTCTAAAATTTGCCCATGGCAGCCTTTACTAAGCTTCTGAGAGCTGACTTCAAAGACAGACTATTAAGCAAAGCTAATCTGGCTGTTGTTAGGGTAATATTTATTTCTCATCACATTTCCATAGAGTGTAGGGACTTTCCACTTCACTATCCAGAAGGGAAAGACAAGCTCCCCAACTCACTCTGTTCCAGGCAAGGAGGAGTGACTCATCTTGTGGGTAAATTTCTTCCTATCTGCTTTTCTTTGATTTCAGCCAAATCCTGAGCTTCCATAGGCGAGCTGCAAGAAAACCTGAAGTTGTCCACCTCTGCCTCAGGCCCTGGTGCACAAGTCCCTCTAATTTAGGGGTAAAGTATTTGGTAACCCAATGTACTCACATATCTTCTAATCCCGTTATTTTTCAATAATAAAGCTATTTTTTTTAACCTTTATCTGAATTCTGTGTCTCTCAGTTAAATAGGGGAAGAATCCCCTAACCACATTCCATGAAATCACAAAAATACCTTTCTAGAATCCTATACAGTTAAAACCAAAGAATATATTGGAGTTTGGTGTATTTGAAGCACCTCCAGTAAGAAATAAGTTTACCAATGACCACAAGGTATTTTGGAGGTGTGTGGGGGGAGGGGAGTTATGAAGTGTACTACATACAAAACAGCACAGGAGACAAATATATAGGTCAATTAATCCTCTACCCACAGGTGAACACCCATGTAACTATTAGTAACAGCCAGCTTAAGGAGGGCACTGTGGGATCCCAGAATCCCCTGTCTTTTCCTTCACCATCTCTACCTTCTCCTCCCTTACAAATTACCCTGTCCTGATGTTTTAACACCCAAGCCTGTGCCCTTAAACATTATAGTTTTGCCTTTTTAAAAAAAGCTTATATTGGACAAAATTATACAGTATTCTGCTCTCCATTAACTGCTTTTATTTTGCTCCACGTTGACTGCTTTCATTCTATATTGTGTTTCAAGATCCATGTCTGTTGCATTTGATGTGAATTGTTCACATTCTTACCTACAGAAAGTTCCATTGTTTGCACACACAGCTTATCCATTCCACGGCAGGTGGATATTTGGATTGATTTTAATGTTTTTCCATTACAAATGAGGACACTGTTCTGAACATTCTTGTACATATTTTCTTGGTGTTCATGTGCTTGAGTTCCTGTTGACTTATTGTTTTGTGCTATCTTGTGGCTTTAACTCGCATCTCTGATTACACCTTTACTTACGTTAATTGCTTAATTCATCTTTTGTGTAGTGCTAAGTCAAACCTCTTGCCCATTGGTCTATTGGGTTGTTAAAAATATATATATTTTGGGGGGGAGAAATGAAGATGGTGGCATAGGGTAGACACCCGAATGCAGCCTATCACAACAATGTTGAATTTAGAATTGGAGAACAGGGGAAACATTGCCTTGAAGCACCGGACGGCTGGCTGAGAGGAGCCTCTCCCATCTGGGCAGGAGAGAGAAGGCACGCTGAGCCTCAGAAACAGTGAAGGTTCAGAGAACTGTGCGCGCGAAAAGGTGGCTGAGAGTTTGCTACTGGCTTACTCCCGGCACGTGGAGAGGGTGGCCGAGTTTGCTGCTGGCTTACTCCAGGTGCACAGAGAGGGCGGACAGCTAACACGCGGTGAGCTTTCTTGTTCGGGAGGAAAACAGAATCACCCTATTGCTCTGATAGATGGCCCCAGTCGGGGAGAGGCTGGACTGTCAGGCAGTGGGCAGAGATCTCTCAGAGGTGTGTGAAGCCAGTGGCCATTACTGCGGGACTCAGGAAGGGGCCAATGGGAAACCAAAGCTAATCTGCACCACCCCAAGACTCCGCCCCATCCAAACTGAGCACAGGAGCTCTCCCGAAAGCTGGCTTTCTCTAAGGAGGGACTGACCAGAATCCAAAGCTTGTCTGTGCCTTTACCAAAGAGGTGTGTGCGCCTGCAACCAATCTTGCGGGACTCACCTCGAATAGGACTTTCCTTAGGCGAGACTGACATGGAACCAAAGCTTCTTTGTACCACCCCAAGACTCTGCCCCATCCAAGTGGAGTACAGAAGCCCTCCTAGCTGAGACACTGCTGATCCTCACAGCCAATTGGCTTGGAGATCAACACTTCCCAGTGATATCAACAATAAGCAAGGCTTAACAAAGAGACTGCACACACAGCCCACAAAGGGCTACACCAAGACTGTCCACCTCAGGTAACTGGGAAGGCTGTGCTACTGGGCTCTACCAGAACACCTAGCACACAAAACTATTCCATCAAATCAGGGAAACAAAATGCAGAGAAGAGGCAGGACACAAAGGAAGGATATGGAGGAAAAGAAAAGAATGGACATTGAGTTCAAAACTACAGTGATAAGGTTTTTCAAGAATTTCCTTAAAAAGGCCAATAAAATAAACGAGAAGTATGAGGATATGAAAAGGGATCAACTAGAAATAAAAAGGGATCAACTAGAAATAAAGAAAACATTGTCTGAAATAAAAAAAAAATATTACACAGAGTCCTAAAAACAGACAGGAAGATCAAAAGAATCAAGACAAAGATTTAGAACACAAAGAGCCAGAGGACACTCTTCTGCAGAAGCAAGAAGATAAGAGAATCCAGAAAGTTGAAGATAGTGTAAAAACCTCTGGCACAACTTCAAGCGAACCAACATCAGAATTATGGGGGTCCTAGAAGAAGGGAGAGAGCAAGATACCAAAAGCATACTGGAAGAAATAGTGACAGAAAACTTCCCTCACCTGGTGAAAGAAATAGACTTACAAGTCCAGGAAGCACACAGAACCCCAAACAAAAGGAATCCAAAGGGGACCACACCAAGACACATCATAATTAAAATTCCAAGAGCAAAAGACAAAGACAGAATATTAAAAGCAGCAAGAGAAAAGCAAATAGTTACCTATAAAGGAGTACCCATACGATTGTCAGCTGATTTCTCAACAGAAACCATGCAGGCCAGACGGGAATGGCAAGAAATATTCAAGGTGATGAATAGTAGGAACCTACAGCCAAAAATACTTTCCCCAGCAAAGCTATCACTCAGGATTGAAGGCCAGATAAAGAGCTTCACAAATTAAAAAAAGCTAAAGGAGTTCATCACTGCCAAACCAGAAGATAAAGATAAAAATTATGAACAACAAATAGGTAACTATCAACAAGTGAAACTAAAAACCAAGGGAATTAAAAAATCTGATGAGCAGTATTAACTGGTGAATATAATAGAATCAGAGGTATGGAAGGGGAGTGGACTGACGATTCTTGGGGAAAAGGGAAGTGGGGGCTGCGGAAAGAGACTGAACATAAACTGCACCTATGTATTTTATTGATATTTTACAGGGAGGAAGAGAGAGGGATAGAGAGTTAGAAACATCGATGAGAGAGAATCATCGATCAGCTGCCTCTTGCAGACTCCCTACTGGGGATGTGCCCTCAACTAAGGTATATGCCCTTGACTGAAATCGAACCCGGGACCTTCCAGTCTGCAGGCTGACACTCTATCCACTGAGCCAAACCGGTTTTGGCAAAGAACTGTGCACCTATGGATGAGGACAATGGGGGGTGGGGAAAGGGCATAGGGTGGGGTGGGAAACAGGTGGAGGGGAGCAATTGGGGGGGAGGGTGTGAGGAACACATTTGTAATAATCTGAACAATAAAGATTTATTTTAAAAAATAAAATAAATATATATTTTTTAATTTGAATCTTGAGAGTTTTGTGTATCGCAGATATCTTTTCTACTTTCTATGACTTGCTTTTCACTGCCTTACTAGTGTCTTTTGCTAAAGTATCTCATTTTTAATGTACTCAAATTTACCACTTTTTTATGATTATTAACTACAGGCCCATGCACGAAATTCCTGCACGGGATGGAGGGGTGTTCCTCAGCCCAGCCTGTACCCTCTCCAATCTGGGACCCCTGGAAAGATGTTAAACTGCCCATTTAGACCCAATCCCACCAGGCATCCCTCTTGCAATCTAGGATTGCTGGCTCCCAACTGTTCACCTGCTTGCCTTCCTGATTGCCCCTAACCGCTTCTGCCTGCCAGCCTGATCACCCCCTAACCACTCCCCTGTCAGCTTGATTGATGTCTAACTACTCCCCTGCCAGCCTGTTTGCCCCCAACTTCCCTCCTCTGCAAGCCTGGTCACCCCTAACTGCCCTCTCCTGCAGGCTTGATTGACTCCAATTGCCCTCCCTTGCAGGCCTGGTGCCTCCCAACTGCCCTCCCCCACTGGCCATCTTGTGGTGGCCATCTTGTGGTGGCCATCTTGTGTCCTCATGGGGGCAGGATCTTTGACCACATGGGGGCAAGCTATTGTGTGTTGGAGTGATGGTCAATCTGCATATTACTCTTTTATTAGATAGGATAGAGGCCTGGTGCATGGGTGGGGTCCAGTTGGTTTGCCCTGAAGGGTGTCCCGGACAGGATGGGGGTTCCCTTGAGGTGTGGGGTGGTTTGCAGGCCAGCCATGCCCTCTGGTGACCCAAGTGGAGGCCCTGGTATCTGGGATTTATTTATTTATCTCCTACAATTGAAACTTTGTAGCCTGGAGCAGAGCCAAGCCCCCTGCTCACTCTGGTTGCTGCCATTTCTGTTGGGGTTCATGTATCTTCTATAATTGAAACTTTGTTGTCTTGACTGGAGGCCTGTGTCAACCAGGGTGTTTGGAAAGCTTGGCTTCCTCCATTGCTGGGGGGTGGAAGGGGACCCTATCCTGCTCTCTCCAGCTCTGTGGCTGCTGCCATTTTTCTTGGGATTTATCTTCTATAATTGAAATTGTGTAGCCTTGAGTGGAGGCCTGTGCCAACCAGGGTGTTTGGAAAGCTTGGCTTCCTCTATTGCCTGGCAAACCCAAGCCTCTCAACTGCTCTCTGTGGCTGCAGCCATCTTGGTTGGGGTTAATTTGCATGCTCACTCTGACTGGCTTGTGGGCGTGGCTTAAACGGAGTTATGGTTAATTTGCATATAACTCTTTTATTAGGTAGATTTTTGTGCAGTGTCCCAACACATGAAGATATTGTCCTATATTAACTTCTAAAAGTTATAGAATTGTAACTGTGGAACAGTTAGAGAATTCTTCTCTGGGACAACAGAAGAATTGAGAACCTCTGATGCTGCTAACAGAAAGGGAATTTGCACCTACTCATAGGCCTTTCTCTATGGGCCTCACTGGGTGTGGAAGAGAATAATTGAGCATGGGGCAGGGGACCGGAAAAAGCCTTCCTTAGTGGTAGGTCTTGGAAAAGGAGAGAAGCTACCTCTGTGACAAAAGCACAAAGCCCTGCCTGACCCTCTTTCTCTGTGGGACGAATACCATAAGTCATTGGGAAGGGTAGCAAAAGTTGGCCTCAGGTGATGACTGTGGAAGAGAAAATAGAAAAACCCTCAATTCCCAAGGGAGGAACAGGAAGCCATCCTGGCCCTAGGTGAGGGGTGGGACCACTGAGAAAGCCCAGCCACCTTGCTGGAACACAGGGCTTGGTGGACCAGGACAACAGAACCCTCTACCCCACAGCAAGCTAGCCAGCACTCCCCCTCTGTATCAAGCAATTTGCTGCTGGAGGAGGGAGCAAGAATGTGAATAGAGAAGGTCAAAAGCTAAAGGTGGAATGGGAACTAAGAAAAATATCTTTTGGCCACCCATCCTTCAACTTAAGCATAAGGTAATACTGTTGGAATTTGAAGCCAGTAATGCATGAAGGTAACTGTAATCATAATAAAACCTAAATAAGATAAACTCCTGACCAAATTGACTTAAGCCTGCTCAGTAAGGTTCTAGAAAAAGTAGGGGCATACCCATATTTAGCCATAAGTGCTATTTACCTCAGTTTCTACTACCCAACTCATGATAACCAGTATTAATTAAAAAGTTATAGGATATAAAAAGGAAGAAAAATCAACCCCCTATCAAGAGACAAGGCATCAAACGAACCAGATACTGGTACTGTCAAGTAAGAAATTTAAAATGCCTATAAGTAATATGTTAAAGGGTCTAATGGAGAAGGTGGACAACATGCTTCATCAGATGAGAAACTTCACAGAGAGACAGAAACTATAAGGACAAGTAAAATAGAAATGCTAGAATTTTTTATAAAAAAAGAGAGAGATGATGAATGCCTTTGTGCTCAACAGCATGAAACATGATGAGCACGAAGACACATAAACCAGAACTGCCCAAATTGATGCAAAAGAGAGTGAAGAATTTAAAACACACACACATATACATACATATACACATACACACACACACACACACACACACACACACACACACACAAATGGGCACCTCATAAGGAGAAGAGAGGGACCCCTGGGAGAAGCAAAATGTTTAAAGAGATAACTACTAAGAAGTCTCTAAATAAAACAAAAGATATTAAACCAGGGAATTCATAAAGCTCAGAAGGCCTCAGTAGGATTTTAAAAACCTAGATATATCATAATAAAACAGATGAAAAAACAAAAATGAGAAAATCTTGAAGGCAGTGTGTGGGGGAAAAATCACATTAAATACAGACAACAGAAATAATAAGAATATGACTTAAGTACAGAACTACTGTATGACTTAGAGACTTGCTGTTAAGTCATAAGATATTGAAAGAACTAACACCTATATTTCTCAAACTATTCAAAAAAAAATCCAAGAGGAAGGAACACTTCCAAGTTCTTTTTATGAGGCTAGCATTATCCAAATTCCAAAACCAGATAAAGACAATACAAAGAAAGAGAATTACAGGCCAATATCCTTGATGAACATAGATGCTAAAATTATCAAAAAATAGTAAGTCATATCTAGCAATATAATAAAAAGATCACACACCATGACCAAGTGATATTTATTCCAGGGATACAAGGCTGGTATAACATTCACAAATTTATAAATGTGATACGTCACATACACAATACATGCATTACATGCATTGAAAGAAAAATCACATGATCATATCAATAGAAGCAGAAAAGCATTCAACAAAATGAGTTTCTGATAAAAACTCTTAGTAAAGTGGCAATAGAGGGTTCATACCTCAACATGATAAAGGCCAGCTATGTGACAAACCTATAACCAACACTGAACTCAATGGGTAAACATGTAACACCATTAGTCCCAAGAACAGAAACAAGATGGATGTCTGCTTCCACCATTCTTCTTCAACTTAGTAGTGGGAAGTCTTGGCCACAGCAATCACAAGAAGAAAATATAAAAGACATTCAAATTGCAAAGGACGTAGTAAGACAGTCATTATTCATGGATGAGATATTGTATGTAGAAAACCCTTAAGATTCCCCCCAAAATTAACTAGGTTTAATAAATGAATTTAGCAATGTAGCAGAAAACAAAATTAACACTCAGAAATTGCTGACATTTTTATACACTAATAATAAATTCACAGAAAGAGAAACTAAAAAATATCTTTCTTACCACTGAAATAAAAAAAATTAAATACTTAGGAATAAACTCGGCCAAGAATGCAAAATACCTATATTTAGAAAGCTGTAGGACATTGAAAAAAAAGAAGATATAAACAAGTAGAAAAATATACCTTGTTCATAGATTGGTAGAATTAACATAATTAGAATGTCCATACTACTCAAAGTAATCTATAGATGAAGTGAAATTCCTATTAAAATACCAATGGCTTATTGCACATAACTAGACAAAATAGTCCAAATATTTATATGGAACCAAAAAAGACCTTGAATGGCCACACAAATCTTGAGAAAGAAGAACAAAGTTAGAGCAATGACAATACTAGATATCAATTATACTAAAAAGCCACTGTAATAAAAATAGCCTGCTACTGGCATAAGAAAAAAACATACAGATCAATGGAACAGAACAGAGAACCCAGAAATTGACCCAACTTGTTATACTCAATATTTGACAAAGGAGGCAAAAATATACAATGGAGTCAAGACAATCTATTCAACAAATGATGTTGGAAAAATTGGTCAGGCACATGCAAAAAAATTGAAACTAGACCACCAACTTACACCATACACAAGAATAACTTCAAAGTGGATAAAAGACTTAAATGTAAGATGTGAAACCATAAAAATTCTAGAAGAAACCATAGACAGCAAATTTTCAAACATCTCTCATAGCAACATTTCTCCTAGGGCCTGGAGAACAAAGGAGAAAATAAACAAAGGGGAGACATCAAAATAAAAAGCTCTGCATAGCAAAATAAATCATCAACAAAATGAAAAGAGAGCTCATTGTATGGGAGAACATATTTGCCAATGATACATGTGATAAGGAATTAGTTTCCAAAACATACATATAAGGAACTCATACAACTTAACAAAAGACAAACAATCCAACTAAAAATTGGGCCATGGACCTCAATAGATACTTCTCCAAAGTGGACAAAGGCCAATAAAAATATTTAAAAATGCTCAATCACAGCTGTGTTGGCTCAGTGGATTGAACATATCCCATAGATCAGGAGGTCCCAGGTTCAATTCCCAGTCAGGGAACATGCCCTGTTTGTGGGTTTGATCCCCAGTTAGGGGGGGCAGGGCATGCAGGAGGCAGCCAATTAATGATTCTTATCAATCATGTTTCTATATCTCCCTCTCCCTTTCATATATATATATATATATATATATATATATATATATATAATTCAATTTGCAGCAGATTATTATATTATATATAATTAATATATTAATAGCATGAAGATTATTATGCTAAATGAAATAACTTAATCAGAGAAAGACAAGTATCATATGATCTCACTCAGGTGAATTTTAAAGAACAAAATACATTGATGAACAAAATAGATCCAAGGACATAGAAATATGGAACAGATTGATGAATCACAGAGGGAAGGCAGGGGTGGGTGGGTGGGGAGAGATTTAAGAACTTGTATGCATATGTGCATAACCCATGGACTCAGACAATAGTGTGGTGAAGGTCTGGGGTGGAGGGAGGGGTGGTTTAGAAAGCATCAATAGGGACAAAAGGATACACCTGTATTACTTTCAACAATAAAGATAAATGTTTTAAAAGTAAAAGAAGAGATACACAATGTAAAGATTAATCAAAAGAAAGGTAGAGTGGCTGCAGTATTAAGCACAATAGACTTCAGAACAAGGAACACTAACTATCAAAACTCACTCAAGAAGAAATAGATTACCTGAATAGTCATACATCTCTTAAGAAATGTAATTTGTAGTTAAGAATAAACAAAATAAACTCCAGCCCCAGGTGCCATCGTGGTGAATTCTAGCCAATATTTAAGGAAGAAATAATGCCAGTTCTGCAGACTTTTCAAAAAAATAAAAAGAGGGAAGAGCACTTACTAACTCATTTTTTAAAGCTAGAATTATCCAAATACTCAAACTGAACAAAGACAGTAGAAGAAGACTACATACCCACATTCCTTATGAGAGTAGATACAAAAATCTTTGACATTTATTGAATTATCCTGGGAATGCAAGTTTGGTTCAAATTTTGAAAATCAGGAAACAGACTGAAGAAGGACAGACTAAGAAAGAAAAACCATATGTTTATCTTAATAGATGCAAAAAAACAAAAAGGACAAAATTCAACATGATAAAAATTCTTAGCAAAATAAAAATAAAACACAAACATTTTAACCTAATATAAAGCATCCCTCCCTCCCTCCCTCCCTCCCTCCCTCCCTCCCTCCCTCCCTCCTTCCTTCCTTCCTTCCTTCCTTCCTTCCTTCCTTCCTTCCTTCCTTCCTTCCTTCCTTCCTTCCTTTCTTTCCTCACCTGAGGATATGTTTCCATTGATTTTTAAAGAATGTGGAAGAGAAAGGGAAAGACAGAAACATCAAAGTGAGAGGAATATTTTGCATAAGCCCTGACCTGGGCCCCAGCCAGGGAATAGCCTGCCCTTGATCAGAATCTAACCGACCCTGCGGCCAGCAAGCCTAGGCATTATCCAAACCGGCGAGGGCAGGATATGACATTTCTTAGCCCTCCAGCAGCGGACCTTTGTTTTTTTTTCTCCAGCAGTGTGGTGGAAAAACCCTAGGTCACCTTTTTGGATTCTTATTACCCAAGTGACTAAGAATATTACCAGTGTCAAACAGGGAGCTTAGCCAATGAGCAGTAAGAAAAGGTGTTTCCTCTATAGTTCACACCAATTGCTTCCCATCTCTGGTTCCACCCCTGCCAAGGCCTAAAGCCTCAGGGACTGGGCAGCCTTCCCCCCCCCCCCCAGCTCCCTGTGATCACTAGCTCCACCCCTGCCAAGGCCTAAAGCCTCGGGGTCTGGGCAGGAGCCCCCATGTTTCTCCAATTGCCTGATTGCCCAGCTCTGCCCCTGCCCAGGCCCTAAGCCTCTGGCTGGGGCTTGAGGCCTGGACAGGGGACCCCCAGCTCTCTCCAATCCCAGCTACGCCTCTGCCAGGCCTGCAGCCTCGGCGCCTAGGCAGGGGCCCCTCAGCTCCTTCTGATTGCCTGGCTCTGCTCCTGCCTGGGCCCCAAGCCTCTGCCCCCTGGTGGTCAGTGCACATCATAGCGAGTGATTGGTCTTAGCATGTTATGCTTTGATTGGTTGAATGGCCTACTGGACGACCAGACACTTGGCATATTAGACTTTTATTATATAGGATGCCTTTGGTAATTATTATACTGCAGGCTGGGGCCTTTATAATAAACATCAATTGTCTTTTACAAATTGAATAATCAAGCAATAGTGATTTTTTGTTATTTCAATTGAGACAGAAGATAGGAACAATAAATTAGTTTCAACTAAATCTGTTACAAGCATTAGAAAACTTTTTGAAGATTATGGGTGTTACAGCTGTTGAACTGGTGTTTAAACATTATTTCTCACACTGTGCCTAATAGATTTAATTATGGCTCACACATTTTTTTTTATCATTTCTTCAGATGGAAAACTATACAAATACATTGTAAACCACTATGAGAACATGTTATTAGGCTGTCTCTGCTGAGAAAGGTATGTTGAAATTATAGGCCTGGCTGTCATGGCTCAATGATTGAGCATCCACCCATCAACCAGGTGGTCATGGTTTGAGTCCCAGTCAGGGCACATGCCTGGGTTGTGGGCTCAATCCCAAGTGTAAGACGTGCAGGAGGCTACCAATTAGTGATTCTCTCTCATCATTGATGTTTCTCTCTCTCCCTCTCCTTTGCTCTCTGAAATCAATAAAATATATTTGGGGAAAAATTTAATTTATATTATAAAAGTCTCTTGTAAGAAAATTCCATTAAAAACTGGCTTTCTTTTGTAATCCATTAATTGTAGTCCTCACATAAATCAAGTAAATAGAAAGCCAGCATATCCAAGCCAAAAGGCCTTATTATGACTGGACCCAAAAGTTGGCAATAGTGATTAGTCTAAAGCCCATTTAAAATGTGAATTTTATATTTGTTCAAAAATATTTCTTCTGCTCTTTTCCAGCCCATATTTGCCCTTATGGAGCTCATATTTAAATTGAGGACACCCATCACAAAGTAAATTTTAGCACTAATATGGACCAAATTCTGACTTTAAGGACGTTAGTAGTTTTAGGGAAGTGGATTAGAGACAGATCTGGAATCAGTGTGAAGAAAAAGTGGTTGAAAATAATGAAATAATATGAGCAAAGAAATAAGGGGGCATAAGCAGGCTGAATATGGCGTATATGGAGAAGCTATCAGAAAACCATCCCACTTCCAGATGTATTTTAATATTTGAGAGTAATGGATAGATAACAGGATAATAGAATGGGGGAAAACTGATCAGATTACAAAGAGCCTTGAATGACATGAAATGTAATTTGATCATGGCATGGCAGGCAGGCAGTGATAAGATTTAAAAAAAAATTCTTTTTAATTTTATGGTACATGCCTTCCAGACAAAATTTTAAAGGTACAAAAGGGCATTCCCTGAAACATAATTCTCGCTTTTAATAGAGTCTAACAAACTGATTTAAAAATTTATATGAAAAACAAAGATTCAATAATGACTGAAATTCTAAAGAAGAAATATAAAGCAGGAGGAGAGAGATGAAGGCAACTAGCAGATATCAAGACTTTCTATAAATTTATAGTAATTAAGACAGTTTGGTGTTCATACAATGATAGAAAGTGGGCAAAATAGAGAGCCTAGAAATAGTCTGTGTGTAATTGAACACTTGATTTATGTCAAGAATGGGTATTGTAGGTCAGTGGGGAGATAGGCTGGGACATTTGGTTCTCCACATGAAAAATAAATACAGATCCCTACCTCATGCCTTATTTTAAAAAATCAATTTTAAAGGTAAAATTGTAGCCTGGCTGGTATGGCTCAGTGGTTGAGCATCGACCCATGAATCTAGAGATCACCGTTTCCATTCCTGGTCAGGGCAGGGTTGCTGACTCTATCCCTAGTAGAGGGCATGCAGGAAGCAGCTGACCCATGTTTCTCTTTCATCGATGTTTCTATTTCTATTTCTCTATCTCCCTCCCCCTCTCTCTAAAATCAATAAAACATTAAAAAGGTAATAATAAAGGTAAAATTATAAAATTTTAAAGGCACTAACCATAAAAGAAAAAGTTGATAAACATAGCTACATTAATATTAAGAATGTTTCTTTAAAAGACATCATATACATCATATAGAAATTGATATAAACCATAAACTGAGAGAACATATCATAATATCTATAACTAGTTATTCTGAATAATTCAAAAACTCCTACAGATCAATAATAAGAAAAAAAACAACAACAGAGATAACTTAATTGGAAACTAAGCAACAGAAACAAAACAGGCATTTCACAGAAGAGGAAACATGAATGGCCAATAATCCTAAGGGAAGAAGCTCGATCTCAGAAGTAAACAGGAAAATGCAAATCAAAACCAATGAGCTGCCATTTACACTCACTACATTGTAAAAATTCAGCCAAGTATTGGGAGAGATGTGTCTCAGACATTGCTGGTAAAATGGTAAACAGCCACTTTGGAGAACACATCCTTATGCTGTTGCAGTCACATAACTCACCATTCTGTTGTATTTTCTAGAGGACGGCTTGCTCATGTTCATCACAGGACATAAAAGAACGTTCACAGCAAGTAACCCTAACGCCTGGCAACAGAAGAATGGGACAAATTCAATGCCGCAGAGCCATCCAGTGGAATATTATGTGGCAGGCATAATGAATGAACTACAGCTACTTTTTCTAAAAAAAATGGGTGAATCTTAGGAGCATCATGTATGAAAATGGCAAGTTATGGAAGACTTTATAGTAACAGAGAACCATTACAGCAATGCCATTGTGGAGACTGTTTACAGATAATACCATTTTAGAAATCTCAAAAATAAGCAAAACCACCGAATCTATGATTAGCTATATAAATGTGATAAGTTTGTTAAAAACCTATGGGAATGATAATCATTAAAGTCAAGTAAGAGTTACTTCTAGGGTAAGAGACAGGGATAAGGCAGGAGAGGGACACAAAGGTAAATACAGCTTGGTAAACTAGTTTGTTTTTTTAAGTTGGGAGGGTGAGGGTCATGGGTATTAATCTGTTTCTTAACTCACTTGTATATATTCCTTTGTGTATAAAATGTAACCTTAATTCAGAAAAATATAACTTCATTTGGGGAAAAAAAGTATTTTTTACTCCTCATTCAACCCCCTCATTTCCCTTCCACAGAGGCTTATTAAATAAATTGTGGAACATCCATGCAATGAATATTATACAGCTATTAAATAAGAATAAAGCAGCTCCATATGTTTTCAGATGGATTGATCACTAGGTTATATTGCTAAAAGAAAAAGTGGGTGTGGAATGCTACAATTTACATGAAAACACACACACACACACACACACACACACACACACACACACACACACACACGGTTATGTGCTAGCTATCTCAGTAAGGTTATTGCTGTCTCTCATAAGTTTTTGAGTCTGGAAGTGACTTATGGAAGCTGTATTTTTAAAACATTGATCCAGCTGTATGTAGGAAATGGGATGGTGGCAGCATTGGGGTGTGTGTGCAAGAGGGCATTCAAAATCAGGGGAAACAGGGAAACCAGCTGGAAAATCACCATAGAAATGCAGCCATGAGGGAACCAGGCTAGGGAAAAGTGACGGAAGAGCATAAGGGGGGGAAATGTATATTTTGAAACTGTAAATGATTAAACAGTTCATTTTGTTTAGTTACTGTTGCCCATACCCAATAGTCTTAAACATTTATGTAAAACTACATTTTTAATCTACTAAATGTAATTGATTATCCTATTTATCGTCTTTTAAATTCAAGATATGGTCGTGAAATGTCACAACACAGATAGATGCTCTTTAAAAGGTTGTGGAATCTCCTTTTTTAAAATGATAAGTTGCCTCCTATACGCACCTTGATGGAGGATGGTAGTGGGGGAATCAAACCCACAAACTAGGTATGTGCCCAGGAATCGAACCTACAACCTTTTGGTGTATGGGATGACGATCCAACCAACTGACCCACATGACCAGGTGGGACCTTCTTTTGCATTCATGCCACAAGTCAAGAAATCTCTACAAAATCTGAAATTCTTCCTGATTTACTCTATATTAACTGATTTTTACCTTTCACCCTGAGAAGGACTTAATCCATAAGTCTTTGGTGAGTTTGCCTACTGATGTGCCCTATGTAACAATGTCAAAATACTCTCCTCATTGCATATTCTAAGAAAAAGTACTTTTAAGGCAGAAAATAAATATTATAGGACTCATTATTTTGACACCTTTAATAAAATGTAATTAAAATGATATAAACTTTTTTCTATCAATTAATTATATGAATTTTTATACATTTATATTATTGTATCCACAGTTATGAATTATTGATTTTAATGAAATTGCCCCATCATTTATTGGCATGCCCATATTTTTTACTAATTTTTGGTAGAATCTGCTGGCAATCCTATATAATAAAAGCCTAATATGCTAAGTGTCCGGTTGTCCATCAACCAATCAAAGCATAATATGCTAATGATATGCTAAGGCCACTCAACTGCTCGCTATGATTTGCACTGATCACCAGGGGGCAGACTAGGTTAGTTTGGCTGGTAGGTTAGCTTGCTGATAGGATCTGGCCAATAGGATTGAGCAAGACAAGCCAGACATGCCCTGGAGCCCTCCTGCAGTTCCTCCCCAGCTGGCCAACCTCCTGCACCAGTGGGGTCCCTCAGCCTGGCCTGCACCCTCTCGTAATCCGGGACTCCACTGGAGATGTCAGAGAGATGGTTTAGGTCCGATCCCGCAGGCCAGGTCAAGGAACCCCACTGGTGTACAAATTCATGCACTGAGCCTCTGGTCTAAAATAAAACAGTTCTATCCACTTCTTTTTCTTCTTATCTCCTCTCCTCACAGGCCTTCTTTCTTCCACACTTCTTGCCATCATTACTCTTCTTACAGTTGCTCATTTTGCTAAGATGAGGCCAGGAGCTAGCTATATGCAGACATATCAATTGTAGTGCGGGGTGTGTGACTCTCTGCTATCCTGTTTTCCTAAACCTGGGATGGAGTCATCACTCCCACCAGTACAAATCAATTACCTCTTGTTGAAGGACCTGAGTCTTTGAACATCTGCTGTCCTTTCTGTCATTTATAGAACTCAGAAGAAATCCACTTGATTTTTTTTTCTCATACCACAGGGATTTTCTAAAACTTGTGTTATTTCCTGTGGCCCAAAGATTGTTTCATTTTCCTGCAAAGGGAAGAGAAATGAGATTTCAATGCTTCCTGTGATTGCACAAAGTTTATTTTAGGAACAAAAATCTGTGCTCTTTCCCCCCTATTACTCCCTGTTTCCTTGCTGAAGGACTTAGTAGCATAGGATGATGTTTATTTCTTTGCACCAAGGAAATGTTTATTTTATTGACTAGAAAATGCTAAATATTCTGTGACCCTGTAGTTCAAATTCCAGGCTTCATGTGTTTTGTGGAGAGAAAAAGAAGTTACTCTGAACCTGTCTCCTTACTCTTTAATTAGGGTTGAAACTCTTGCTTGAAACAATTGACATTATTTAGTACCTTCTACACTCACCTATTTTTATGAATTGCTTACATGAAATCATCAATGAACAAAAAAAAATCAAAACCTTTTGTTACGATATGTCTTTTTATGGTGAAGAGAGACAGTGTTTACTGTCTTGAATTAGCAAGTATTTGTTCTCTGTTGAATCAGGGGGATTTCTTATCTTTTTTAGGGAGGAATTTTTATATAAACAAGCTTTTTGTATCTATCTAAGGCTCCAATTAATTACATTTTACAACAAATATAAAAAAATAAACATTTATAATAACTACTTCCTGTTAGCAAAGACTAGGACACAGGAGCTATCTAGTCAAGATGATTTGGGAATTGAAATATTGCAAGGATAGAAAACTATGCCGTCTAAGCATTTAGACTGGACCTGTGTAATCCACTTTCATTTCTGAATGCTGGCTTTATGGTCATGCTTTTTTAAAATGCGTTATTGTTCCTGAGCTTTACAAACAAGTAAGTATGTGGCTCGCTTTCACATTTTCTAAGATTGTATCTTCCAAATGCAGAATAGGTGCTGCAACTTCAGTTTTGGTTTTACTTCACAGCTTTGTAAAGATTTTGTTGCAAACTAGTTTTCTTAACAATTCATAGCAACTCCAGTATGTTATTAAATTTTATCAATACATGAAGGATTTATCAATTTCCAAGTAAATAAAGCATTGGTCACCATCTCCAAAATTGGTTTGAGGAAAAGGTTAAATTTCCTGGTGATATGGGAGACCAAACTGTGGCAATAATCTCCTTTTGTGTAGTCACTTTATCTGTGTTGGAAAGTACCTTACCAACACGAATTTCTTTCCTTATATTTTTTCATATGTTGCTAAGCCTAAAGTGTGCATTTTCTCAGGTGGAAGAACCAGGTTTGCAAGGTTCAATAACGTTGCCTAGGTAAGACTGTCAAAAGAAAATATAGCCACCACAGGTGTCCTTGGGGATTGGTTCTAGGATTCCCACAGATACCAAGGCTCATAGATGCTCAAGTTCCTTTTACAACTGGCGTAGAACAATGCATACAATTGGCCCTCTGTAACCATGGATTCCCAACTCTGAATCAAAAACAGTATTTTTTTAAATTTAATAAATCTTTATTGTTCATATTATTACAATTGTTCCTCTTTCCCTTCCCCCTATAACTCCCCTTCACCAGATTCCTACCCTACCCTTTGCCCTTACCTCCCGCCCACTGTCCTGATCCCATAGGTGTACAATTTTAGTTCAGTCTCTTCCTGCACCCCACACTCCTCTTTTCCCCCAAGAATTGTCAGTCCACTCCCTTTCTATGCCCCTGTTTCTATTATATTCACCAGTTAATACTGTTCATCAGGTTTTTTATTCCCTTGGTTTTTAGATTCACTTGTTGATATGTATTTGTTGTTCATAATTTTTATCTTTATCTTTTTCTTCTTCTTCCTCTTCTTAAAGAATACCTTTCGCATTTCATATACCGGTAATCCTGGTTTAGTGGTGATGAACTTCTTTAGCTTTTTCTTGTCTGTGAAGCTCTTTATCTGACCTTAAATTCTGAATGATAGCTTTTCTGGGTAGAGTAATCTTGGTTGTAGTTTCTTGCTATTCATCAGTTTGAATATTCTTGCCACTCCCATCTGGCCTGCATAGTTTCTGTTGAGAAATCAGCTGATAATCATATGGGTGCTCCCTTGTAGGTAACTAACTGTTTTTCTTTTGCTGCTTTTAATATTCTCTCTTTGTCCTTTGCTCTTGGCATTTTAATTGTGATGTGCCTTGGTATGGTCCTCTTTGAATTCCTTTTGTTTGGGGTTCTGTGAGCTTCCTGGGCTTGTAAGTCTATTTCTTTCACCAGGTGGGGAAAGTCATATTTCTTCAAATAGGTTTTCAGTATCTTGCTCTCTCTCTTCTTCTGGCACCCCATAATTCTGATGTTGGTACTCTTGAAGTTATCCCAGACACTTTTTACATTATCTTCAACTTTTTGGATTCTTTTTTCTTATTGCTTTTCTGGGGGAGTGTTTTTTGCTTCTTTATATTTTAAATCTTTGACTTGATTATTGCAATCCTCTAGTCTGCTTTTAGGTCTCTGTATAATATTTTTTATTTCAGTCAGTGTATTCTTAATTTCTAGTTGATCCTTTTTCATATCCTTGAGGTTCTCCTTAAATTTATTGGCATTTTCTAGGAAATTCTTGAAAACCTTATAACTGTGGTTTTGAACTCTATATCCAGTCTTTGCTTTCATTCGTTTTCTTCATTTGTGGCCTGCCTCTTTGTCTCCACATTTTAACTGCTTTCCTGAGTTGATGGAGTGGCTTTGCGTGCTAAGTGTTCTAGCAGGGCCCAGTGGTTCAGCCTCCAGTGTTACCTGAGGTGGACACTCTTCGTATACCCCTTTGTGGGCTGTGTGTGTAGACTTGATTGTTATTGGTATCACTATGGGAAGTTGACTTCCAGGCCAATTGGCTGTGAGGATCAACAGTGTCTCCACTGGAAGAGCTTCTGTGCTCACTTTGGATGGGGCAGAGTCTCAGGGCTAAGCAGACAGCCTTAGTTTCCTGGAAAGCCCTCCCTACAAGGCCCGTGTCTTAGTGTCCCAAGGCAATGGCTGCACATACCTTTGAGAGAAGGCTGCCCTGAGTTTCGCCTGCTGCCAGACAGTCTGGTTTCTCCCTGAATGAGTTTGGGTACTCAAAATCTCACCTGAAACTGGTGAGATTTCAGTGCATTCGGGAGGTTTTGTTTTCCTCCCAAACAAGGAAGCTAGCCATGCACACTTGCTGCTGGCCGTTAGCACTGAGAGCCTCCGGGCAGCACTGCGAGTCTGCCAGCTGCGTATTCAGCTGCCCACCCTTTCTGTGTGTGCAGGCCTCTGGACTTGTCCTCCACAGCTCCTCAGGGTTGCAGTGTCCTTTTCTCTTTCTTTCTAGCTATAGAATTTCCACTCAGCCAGCTTTTCAGTGGTTCTAGACGATGTTTGCTCTGTCTTCCAGTTGCAATTTTGAAATTGTGCTAGGTAGCAGTATAGGTGTTTACCTAAGCTGCCCTCTTGGTTTCTATCAGTATTTTTTAAAAATTTATCTTATTGATGCAAGTAATACTTATGTCCTCCTTTTCCCCCCATTGACCCCTTCCAGTCCAGCCTTACCCACCCTCTGCCCCATGCCTTCACCACACTATTGTCTGTGTTCATGGGGTATGCATATATGCATACTAGTTCTTTGGTTCATCCCTTCTCATCTTTCCACTCTCTTGGACCCTCCCACCTTCCAAACCCCCCACTCACATTCTCTCTGAGATTCATCAGTCTATTTCATGTTTCCCTGTCTGTTTTTCTGTTTTGTTCATCAGTTTTTTTTGTTCAATTGATTTCACATATGAGTAAGATCATATAATACTTGTCTTTCTCTGTCTGGCTTATTTCACTTAGCATAATACTATTTTCCATCTGCAGTTGGTTGAATTCTCAGATGAAAAATTTGTAGATATGTAGGCTCAAATGTATACCCAAAGAAACTTGGGAATCATGTTAAGCTTTTACTAGTATTAACCGGAACCATCCACAATATTAAGTGGGTAACTGATGTAGGTAAGATTCTCTTCATCCATCAGAATTTCCTTGCTTTACTCTCTGGACTCCTAGATATGAATTTGAAGGGAAATTTGAATCAAATAACTGTACCAGATAAATTAGAATAAATGTAAGTGACATTCTTATTGGATTAAATATTAATCAAGAATATAATTTTGGCCAAAACCGGTTTGGCTCAACGGTAGAGCGTCGGTCTGCGGACTGAAAGGTCCCAGGTTCGATTCCGGTCAAGGGCATGTACCTTGGTTGGGGGCATATCCCCGGTGGGGGGTGTGCTCTGTGTGTGTGTGTTTTAAAAATGATGATTGGGGGAAGCATTGAGGAGAGGCTGGCATCTGGAGGAATAATGAGTTGCCACTGTGGAGGGAGTGGAGAGGAAGTGTGAGTGCCTGTAGCCATTAAATTTGCTGGGCCTTCTGGTCACCAAAAAAAGGCTGTGTTTTTGATTTCACAGAGAATGAGGACAACTTTATTAAGGAAGGAGAGCATTTCATTAAGGAGGAAGGGAATCATACTTTAGTTCTGCCACTAAGCTCCAGCCAGCTGACCATCGGTGTCTGCATTACTGGGGAGAACTTGGAGACAGTGTTTGGGAAAATGAGCGAACAAGCAAGGGGAGACCCTTGGAATGGAGTTACTCTGGTCTCCTAGTCTCTCCCCACCCCCATACAATCTTGATGGAGGGAAGAAAGTGAGCAAAGGGGTGACTTTTTCGCAGACCAAGGAAAGAAAGAAGATCGTCTGGTTCCTCAAAGTTCACTGCCAGAGGCTGTGACCCAGGCATCAGTTGGAAAGCTATACATCAAATAAATTGATTAACATCCATCCACTCTTCTAATTATTGAACTACCTCATGCTTTATAAGTTAAATAAAGCTCATGTTTTATTTACTGCCTTTTAAATAAAGCACTAAGTTCAAGGGAGGCTGTAGGGGGAAAATCAAGAACAGGAAAAGAAATCAATGCAAAAAGCTTATATCTGCACTAAACACTGAAATTGGCAATCTGGCAGAGAGAAGGCAATGAACAAGGGTATGTGGGAAAGAAAAAAAAAAGCTTTAAGGTGAATCCACCTGATGCCACGGGCTGCAGGCTCATTGTCACCTTTGCAAGTAATTAATGGCTTTCTCTGATGCTACCTGAATTAAACCTAGGCTCACATCCTGGGCTGTGGTTTACATTGAGCAGCCTAAGACTTTTATAGGATTTGCAGAACCTGCTGTTCCACCGAAAAGTGCAGTTTGTTTCAATCAAGGTACAGCTAATCACCGCGTATGGGGGGGCAGTTTTCCTGACCCTTTAACAGTGTTGCCCCTGGATGGTCTTTGGTTTATTAGAAATGCTTGTCAAGGTGAGGAGTCTTTTCTTTTCGGTTTCATCTGAAGCTGCCAGTATGGAGAGAGGGGTCGGGGAGAAGTGGATTGTCCTTCCAAGAAGGGCAAGGAGAATGGAATGTGCAAAGGCTTAAAGGCCAGGAGTTGAGTCAGCTTCCAGACCATGGACACAAAGGTCAGCGTGGCTGTTGCTGGGCTATGCTGAGGCTGAGCAGAGACGATAAGGAACCATTGGAGAATGTTAGCGGCAGCCCTCCCTGTCTCCTACCAACCCGGCTCACAGTCTTCTCTCTCTGCCACGGCCCTGTGCTCAGGCTGCATGGCTGCCGCAGTGTGCAGGCGGGCAGCCACAGCAACTGAACCTCAACGTCTTTCTCAATTTCCACATTCTCGGCCTCTGCTCCGCTGACCTTGCTCTCATTCAGACCTCCTATACGCCTGAAATGGGAGTGACCATTTCAGCACGTGACCACCCTTCCTGTTTTCACATTCTGCCACCCTCACTGAACTGGCTTCTCAGGACTTCTGATGCCTCGATGCCCTTTCACCTAGTTCTTCCCCTTTCCAAACTTACGTGTGTGTGTGTGTGTGTGTGTGTGTGTGTGTGTGTGTGATTGTGTGTGTATGTGTGTGAGTGTGAGTGTGTGTGTGTGTGTGTGTGTGTGTGATTGTGGTGTGTATGTGTGAGTGTGTGTGTGTGTAAAGAGAGACCGGGAGGGAGAGAGAGAAACCGAGGGACAAATGGAAGGGTTGGCCATAGGCAGAATTCCTTCTTACGCAGGGCAGGGCAGTCTTTTGTTCTAGTCAGACCTTCAGCTGATTGGATGGGGAGCATTCACATTTGGAGGGCAATTTGCTTTAACCAACGTCACTGATTTAATGTGACTCTCATCCAAAACGCCCTCACAGAAACATCCAGAACAACATTTGACCAATGTCCGGGCACAGCAGACCAACCAAGTTGGCACATAAAATTAATAGTCACACCTTCCTTTCATAAGCACCTTAGATGTTCACAGTGAATGGTTTCATTTGCTTCTACCTCACTCCCTTATGTTGTTGTGTGACCATGATGCCAAGCTTGGATCACTCCTGCAGTCTGCTTCCTCTCCTCCTCAAACTGCTCAGCAGCACTGAAAACCACACACTCAAGTGGAGGCCAGCTCCAGGCTGCTGGCACTGCTGTGTGTCCCTGGTCACACCCCTCTGTGTTCCCACAGAGGCTATTCCAGACCTCTACCCATCCCAGATGTTCTCTCTCTCTCTCTCTCTCTCTCTCTCTCTCTCTCTCTCTCTCTCCTATTTATACATAGTAAAAATCACAAGCTTTGACCATGATCTCAACTGTTGTCTTTCCTTCCAGTCCAACATTTTTAATTGAAATTAATAGGGTTGCCGAAACTGGTTTGGCTCAGTGGATAGAGCGTCAGCCTGCGGACTGAAAGGTCCCAGGTTCCATTCCGGTCAAGGGCATGTACCTTGGTTATGGGCATATCCCCAGTTAGGGGTGTGCAGGAGGCAGCTGATCGATGTTTCTCTCCCATCGATGTTTCTAACTCTCTATCTCTCTCCTTTCCTCTCTGTAAAAAATAAATAAAAAATATTTTTTTAAAAAGAAAGAAATTAATAGGGTTACATTGATTAATAAACTTATACAGGTTTCAAGTGTACAGTTGTATAATATATCACCTGTATATTGTATTGTTCACCACCCCAAGTCAAGTCCCCTTTCATCATCATTTATGCCCCTATACTCTCTCATACCTCTTCCCATCCCCTTCCTCTCTGGTAATCATCAAGCTGTGGTCTATGTCTATGAGTTGTGTTTTGTTTTTGTTTTTGTTTTTTTTTGCTTAATTCCTTGACATTTCCCCCCAGCCTCCAAACCCTCTCATCTCTGACAGCTGTCAGTCTGTTTTATCTATGAGTCTGTTTCTATTTTGTTTGTTAGTTTATTTTGTTGATTAGATTCCACATATGAGTGAAATCATATGCTGCTTATCTTTCTCTGACTGACTTATTTCATTTAGCATAATGCTCTCCAGATCCATCCATACTTACTGCAAATGGTAAGATTTCCTCCTTTTTTTTTTAAATAGCCAAGTAGTATTTCATTGTGTAAATGTGCTTTTTTATCTACTCATCTACTAATGAGCAATTGGGCTCTTTTCAGTTCTTGGCTATTGTAAATAGTGCTGCAGTGAACATAGGGGTGAATATATTCTTTCAGATTACTGTTTTGGATTTCGTTGAATAAATTCCCAGAAGTGGGATTGCTGCATCATAAGGCAGTTCCATTTTTTTTTGAGGGGGGGGGGGAGGAGGTAAACTCCATACTGTTGTCCACAATGGCTGCACCAGTCTGTATTCCCACTAACATTGCACGATGGTTCCCTTTTCTCCACATCCTCACCTGGACTTCTTGTTTGTTGATTTGTTGAAGGTAGCCAGTCTGACAGGTGTGAGGTTATCTCATTGTGGTTTTAATTTGTGTCTCTCTGATGATTAATGACTTGGGCATTTTTTCATTTGTCTATTAGTCATCTGTATGTGCTCTGCGGAGAAGTGTCTATTCAGGTCCTTTGCCCCTTTTTAAATTGGATTGTTTGTTTTTGTGTGTGTTCAGTTTTATATGTTCTTTTAAAAAAAATATATATTTTATTGATTTTTTTTACAGAGAGGAAGAGAGAGGGATAGAGAATTAGAAACATCGATGAGAGAGAAGCATCGATCAGCTCCCTCTTACACACCCGCTACTGGGGATGTACCTGCAACCAAGGTACATGCCCTTGACCGGAATCAAACCTGGGACCTTTTAGTCCACAGGATGACGATCTATCCACTGAGCCAAACTGGTTTCGGTTATATGTTCTTTATAAGTTTTGAATATTAACCCATTATCAGATATATCATTGGTGAATATATTCTCCCATTCAGTGGATTGTTTTTCATTTTGTTGATGGTTTCTTTTGCTGTGCAAAACTTTTTAGTTTAATATAGTCCCATATGTTTATTTTTATTTTGTGTACCTTGCCAGAGACAATATATCAGAAAAAATATTACTAGGAGAAATGTTCGAGATTTGCTGTCTATGTTTTCTTCTAGGATTTTTATGGTTTTGAGTCTTACATTTTGTAAGTTAACCATTTTGAGTTTATTCTTGTGTGTGGTGTAAGAAGATGGTCTGGTTTCATTTTTTTTGCATGTATCTGTCCAATTTTCCCAATGCCATTTATTGAACAGACTATCTTTTACCCCATTGTATGATTTTACCTCCTTTGTCAAATATTAATTGCCCATAAAGTGTGGTTTTATTTCTTGGCTATCTAATCTGTCCCCATTGATCTCTATGTCTGTTTCTATGCCAGTACTTTGCTGTTTGATTACCATGGCCTTGTAGTATATTTTGATATCAGGTAGTATGATTCCTCCAATTTTGTTCTTCTTTCTCAATATTGGTGTGGCTATTTAGGGTCTTTTTTGTTTCCATATAAATTTTTGGAATATTTGTTCTAGTTATGTGATAGGAATTGCATTAAATCTGTAGATTGCTTTGGGTAGTATGGGCATTTTAATGATGCTAATTCTTCCTATCCATGAACATGGTATATGCTTCCACTTATTTGTCTGTCTGAACCATTTGAATTATATTGGCTTGCCCACATAAAAGAATATTGGGAACACATAAAGAGCCCAACAGACATTTACCCTTTGTCTTCAGAATTTATTCAGAGCAACTCTGTCTCTTCTCAGTGCTGAATTTCCTGGTGCCTTGATTCCTTACTCCATTTTTTCCCATTCTCTGCTTTCCATTTTCCACCTTGTCTCTTTAACCAGTTTGAACTGAACATGCTGGCTGTGACCTCACTCAAGGTCACATGTTCTGATAGCTACTCTGCTCAGGGAGTGGTAGTGGCTGGGAAGCCTACATTCAATTCCTGTACCTGTGGCTCAGCTAGATAACATGGCTGTTCAGAACTTTAGAGTTCTAGAGACTTTGGTGACTCCACATCTAATGTGATACTCTATAGTTTTTACTACTATTCTCTTAGCAGCAAGTGAATGCTTGCAACAGTTACAAAATTTCACGAGGATCTCCTGAAACCCTTCGATATACTAGATCCCTGGTCAGCAAACTGCGGATGGCGAACTACATGTGGCTCTTTGATCCCTTGAGTGTGGCTCTTCCACAAAATGCCACGGACTGGGTGAGTCTATTTTGAAGAAGTTACATTAGAAGAAGTTTAAGTTTAAAAAATTTGGCTCTCAAAAGAAATTTCAATAGTTGTACTATTGATATTTGGCTCTGTTGACTAATGAGTTTGCTGACCACTGTAGTAGATTATCAAGAATCTGTACAAAAAATATTTTAAATAGTTCTGGTCTCTGTTGAATAGGAAATGCAGTTTGGATTTCCTCCAGACCACATGTTCCAGGCCAGAAATCGTTATCCTACTCTTGGAAGGACAGAAGTCATTACCTCCTACCTCCTGACTTCACCTGCCCCCTCCCTCAGAGTCCTTTCCATCTTTCAGCTTGCCTCACAGGCTAAATGCTAACATTTAACTCCTACATCTGACCCAACAACTCAGGATGATGAACCCAAGCAGGATTTAGAAATGGCAGGACATGATGTCTGGATGTGGTAGGGCAGCTGGTACCAGTCATGGAGAGATGGCAATAGGAAGAGAAGCAGGATGTTCTAGAAGACAGAGGATAAGTATTATCAGCATGCTAAGTCTCAGTTGCCTGTGGAGCATGCATAAGCACTGGGACCTTTTGCGGGGTTTGTATTAGGCCTCAGTCACACAGCCTGATGTATTTTCTCTTCTCCAGGCCAAGTGATTTCACTCTTCGTGTTATAGATTACTAAAGCAAAGGGGACAGTGCTGATCAGTCACCTAATTGCAGTCATTTAACAAGAAGGGATTTATTATGTGAAAATGCCCTTGTTACAGCAGGAACACCTTACTCACATCAGAGATAGGCCCTGTGTATGACAGCATCAGCAAACTATCAGTCTCTGTACTGTAATCTCTCGCCACCCCTGCCTACCTGGTAATGGTCTGAAGTTCATCCCAAGCAAAGAGACTCAGACATTAGTGAGCTAATAGTGAGGAGAATACACCTTTAACATTACCAACTGCCAGTTTTATTGTTTTGTTAAGAGCATAACTTCTACAGAACTATTTAATAAGGCTTCTCAAAAAGACTTCTGTCTGTTTATTCATCAGTTAATCTATGCATGTAATATAATTGCTCCTTCACATGCTAGCCAAAGGGGAGGGGGAGAGAACAGCTCTTAACTGCACTGCAGGCATCTGGGAGGCTCTGGAATTTGCAATACGGCAGCATAAGAAGCAGGCATGGGAGAAAACGTGTGCTACGTCTATCTCTAGACTGAGAACCTGGCTCATTTCCCACATAAAGTCCTACTCTAAAAGGCTATGTCATGAATTCATGATGGCAAATGCCAGGTGTGTGTGTGTATGCGTGTGTGTGCATCACATCCACACACTTGAATGCTGAGTCTTTGAAACAAGCCTTGCAGACCTCCGTGCCCTCAGAGTGATAATGTCAGAATGGCTCTGTATCCAGCCTGGAGTTCAGAAAGGAGTGTGGGCTGCAGATGGAGCTGAGAGTCATTGCATGTTGATTGAGGTTGAATCAGTTTGTTCTTTCTTAGGTACCTTTTGCATACTTCAGCTCCCAGATTCCCTAATTTCAGCATTTGGAATTATTTTCCCCTTCACAGCACAAAGATTCAGCAGGCATGTGACTAAGGGTTTCTGTGATTCCCCTCCCCCCTCCATTATCTCACAGTTGTGATCACCACAGCTATGGGGTATAAATAATCTTTACATGGAAAAATAAAGAGAGAGAACATTGTGAAAATTTAAAAGAGGAAACACTTTAAAGTATTTTCATTAATTTCAGAAATATTAAAGGGTGAAGAGAGGACCCCTAAATGTCTTACAAGAATGAAATCCTTGAAGACTTATCAGTCACCAAAAAAGAGTGAATAGCATGCATAAAATAATGGACATCATTGTCATCATTTTTTAAATTCTAAAGTACATCTAAATGGGACAGAATTACAGAGAACTAAAGGAATGAATGAATGAATGAATGAATGAATGAGTCAGTAAGTTCTCCTCGGGAGAGGTAAGCTCTTTGGGAGTCCCTTATCTTCCCCTGCTTACTTACAAGTTAATGTATGGTGTTCCGTTAGTGCCCAAGGGTCTCCCATTACTTCTAGGCCCGAAGTTAAAAAATGATAGATCCAGCATTCCTATTAATTCATAAGGTAACTCTGCCTTTAAAAAAAAACAAGTACCACCAAGGAATTGCTCTCAGTCACCCAGTTTTCCTTTTCTTTTATTCTAAAGTACAGAACTGCTTCATGTAATACATGCTTTTCATTTATACTGTCACATCTCCAGGAGAGGTGATTGTCCCTGGACCAGGAGACCAAACTTTCAAGGTTGGTAGCAATAGATTTTACAGGAAGAAACCAAACATATTTTGCTAAGAATATTGATGAAATCATTTGTTTTTACAGAGCGCTACTTACATTGATAGATGGCTAAATATAAGAAACAAATTAATATGGATAACTCTGGCATTATTGCCTCTGACACTTTTTTATTACTTTAATATTTTCTATAGTTTCTAGGAGTGGGTAGGTGCCAAACTGCATTTAATTTTTCTAGGCCTCCAGTAGCTGGTTTTATGTACAAATTCTTAAAGGAAAATATATTTTTTTATCTGAAGATGTGGTGCTTCAATTGGATAATATGACTGCTGCTTTGTGTATATAAAAACTTCAATTAATGAGAATATGTTTAGTCAGATATGCAAATTAACTGAAATACAGAATTATTGAATCTTTCTAAAACAGATTTTTATCATTTCCTTCCTTAATAAGTTGTATTCAGTATATTTATTTTCTTTTGATTAATCTGGATTTTATTGTGCTGTAGGATATAAACAATCATATATGCTTCTACTACATATGTGTGCATATAAAGGGGGAGAAAGTAATATCCCTCTTTTTTCAGGATCTAGTCTCAGAATTGCATTTAAAAAAACTAAAATCCTTTGTTTTCTTGCAGTTGTCTCTTTAACCAAAGGGCTAATTGAGTACTTTCCCAAATTCAGTTCATTAGGATTTTACTTATTGGAGGTTTTAAAATCATCGTTAATCCTTTATTCCAATTTCAATTGGAAGTCATACATTTTAATGGATATGTTTAAATTGCTGACTAAGCCATCAAATGAATGTCCCCTGAGTTTCAGAAAGCAAACATTTAAAAACAAAATCCTAAGTTACCTTAGTTGTGAATTTATCTGCTGGTTGAATGCTGTAATCATCTCAAACCTTTCTTCTAACTATTCCTTCATTATTCAGACAATGAATATTTATCAAGTGTCTACAATCTGTCAGACAGAGTATGATATGCTAGAGAACACATTGATGAAAACCACATACAAGGATAGTGGTCCATCAGACAGGGGTTCTCGCTTCAGCATCACTGGCTGATAGAAGTAAGGCTAGCTTGTAAGTATGTTGTTCTCAGTCAATAAAAAAGCAAAATTTTAGCAGCCCTTCTGAAAAATTCTAGCTCTTTGCCTCTAAAAGTTTACAAGAGGCTTCAACAAGTGATGGTATTAGATTGTGTTTTCAAACTCTTGTAGGCTTGAAATTATTGAAAGGTTTGTTAAATCACAAATTGATGGGTCCTACACCAGAGGTTCTGGTTGGGTGAATCTGGGGTTGGAGACTAGAAGGGAGATGGGAATTTCTAAGAAGTCTCAGGTGATCCAGATGCTGCTGGTTTGGGGACTACACTTTGAGAACCACTGGCATAACATATTTTATTTCATAATGACCCTCATTTTCATGATGATGATGTTAATAATGATGAGAACAGCTCAAGCCAGTGAGCTCTTGATGTCATTTTGCCCATTAAGCCATCCTTACATTCCAGTTTCACAACAACCTAATGAAATAGTTGTGATTACTATCCTCATTCTACAGGTGAGGAACTAAACACCTGGAGATGTTCATTAATTTGTCTGATATCACAGAGTAAATGACAACGGCTAGGATTTGAACGTCAGTCTTTCTGACTGTGTCTGTGTTCCACTGCCATGTTCCTCTGCCTCCCTGGATGGCGTTGGAGCAGTGCAACCCAATCTCCCTGGGAGACGCCCACAAGCAGGTGGAACCTGCCTCCTCGTGCACCTGCATGAGTGGGTTCTGGATAGATGGAACTTCAGGCTCTCTTGGGGAGGGCACAGCAGAACTTCCTTTAGTAATTAGTAATCTATTCTAACGGCTAATAAGCTTTTTATGATGGGAAACTTACTTTTTAATCAGATAAATGTTGCCATTTTTAAAAGCCATTAATGCGACAAGAATTAGGTAACTGCAGACTTTTTAAAACATGCAATGCCTGGAATAGCAAGAGGAATCTATTAAATTAGCCAAGGTGCCATTGGACTTTGGAACTCCCTGGATGTGAATCTGGTCACCAGAAAGATCCCACTTTCTGACCATGATTCAAGGCTCTTGCTGCCTTTGCATTCTAATAGTTTCCTTATCTAAGTTCTCATTTCCTTTTGTTGTAATTACTTATTTAATAATTTGTCTCCATGGAGATTTTAGAAAGGCACCATCCAGTAGAAATACAATTCAAGGCTCAAAAGCCAACCTCTTGCATAACTTAAAAATAAGAGCAAATAAAAACAGATGACAATTTAAAAAAATACTTTATTTAATTCAACATCTATATATATAAAAGGCTAATATGCAAAGTGTCCCCTCAGGAGTTCAACTGGGAGTTTGATTGCTCGCTATGACATGCGTTGACCACCAGGGGGAGGCACAGAATGAAGGAAGGCCCTGGCCAGCAGCTAGCAGTCGCTAGGGACCCTACCCAGCACGAATTTCGTGCACTGGGCCTCTAGTATTATGATAAAAAATAAATAAAACATGTAATACCTGAATATTTAACCAGGGGCACTGAGCTCTTTCCCCTTGGATTGTCAAAAAACAAAAACAAAAGACAACAGCCAACAGCCAACACAACAGCTGTGTAATGTGAATGAATCAAATATATATCTACTTTTTCTTTGTCAGATCGGCAAAAAATATAAAATTATTGGTGTTCCACAGAAGTGTAGTAACTAGTTTATGTGTGCCATGAGATGAGAAAAGCTGAAAAGTGCTGCTCCAGATGAAACGGAATTTGATTGTGAGGAACAAGTTCTGCCACTGCTTCTAGAAGGTCATGCCCCTCTTTCCCAATCTCCTCTATTTACAGCTGTTTCAAAAGGGATCTACAAAATTAGTTTGAGCTTCTCTGACCTTCCTGAGTTAAAGTATTTTTTAGATAACTCCTGCCATAGGAAGAGTAGTCATCCAGTATATTAATTAACAGTTCTCTCAGAAGGACCCACCGATCTTGCATGCAAGATGAGGAGAATCAAAGAATGTGCTGGGGTCCATCAGCATCCTGGGAAGGGCTGCCTGGCATCTAGTTAGATGACGTTGTCCGTTGGGGAACACTCTCCTCTCCTGACCTAGAACCAGCTCTTCTCCCTTCCACAAGGCGTGGGGAGCCCTTTCCGGTGGGCTGTTATTACAGTAATACTAGAGGCCTGGTGCACGAAATTCATGCACAGGGGGTGTCCTTCAGCCTGGCCTGCACCCTCTCCAATCTGGGGCCCCTCGGGGGATGTCTGACTGTCTAAACTGGCAGTCAGATATCCCTCTTACAATATGAGACTGCTGGCTCCCAACCACTCTCTTGCCTGCCTGCCTGCCTCCCTGCCTGCCTGATTGCCCCTAACTGTTTCTGCCTGCCAATCTGACCACCCCCTAACCACTCCCCTGCCAGCCTGATTAACGCCTAACTGCTCTCCCGCCAGCCTGATCACCCCCAACTGCCCTCCCCTGCCAGCAATCCAGGACCACTGGGCTAAGGGATTCCCAGATACCTGGTAAAAGTTATTTCTGGGTGTGACTGTGAGCATGCTCTAGAAGAGATAGGCATGTGGATCAGTAGACTGCATGAAGATCACCCTGATCATGGTGGATAAGCATCATCCAATCCCTCGGGAAATTGAATAGCACAAAAGGTGGAGGAAGAGCAAACCCGCTCTCTGATGGAGCTGACGTGTTATCTTCTCCTGTCCTCTGATACCAGTGCTCCTGTTTCTCAGGGGTTTTTGTTTGTTTGTTTGTTTGGTTGGTTGGTTTTTAATCTTCACCTGAGGATTTTTTTCCATTGATTTTTCAGAGAGTGGAAGAGAGAGGGAAAGACAGAGAGAAATATCTATGTGAGAGAAACGCATTGATTGGTTGCCTGCTGCACACACCCAGACCAGGCCTCAAGTCAGAGAGGAGCCTGCAATCAAGGTATGTGCCCTTGGCCCAAACTGAATCTAGGATCCTTCTGTCTGAGGCCAATGTGCTATCCACTGAGCCAAACCCGCTAGGACCTGTTTCTCAGGCTTCTGGACTCACAGGGCTTACACCATCATCCCTGGCTCCTGGCCTTCGGACTGGGACTGAATTACACCACTGCTTCCTGGGTCCCCAGCTTGTAGATGGCAGATCGTGGGGCTTCTCTGCCCCACAGTCACATTAGCCAGTTCCTATAGTAAACGTCCTTCTGTGTAATCTATGGGTACCCTATTGGCTCTGCCTCTCTGGAGAACTCTGGCTAATACACCCATCCGGAAGTCCCACCTTCCCTACAAAAGTGCCCAGATCCCGACTTGATCAGAATCACTTTGCAGCACTTTATAGTGTTCTCTGCATGTGCGCATCCCTAACGCTATCGTTAGTCTTGCTCATTTTTAAAATTTGATATGTCTTTGAGTCTCTTTTAACTTACAGATTCCCTCAACATCCCCTTGTTTTTCTTAAAATGTATGTGGAAGAATCCAGGCCATTTGACCTTTAGAGTTTCCCCAATCTGGATTTTCTGATTGCTGTCTCTTGATGCAGTACAACACATTCCCCTGTGCTCTATATTTTCTGAAAATTGGCAACTGGATACGCACTGAGTCAGTTTCATGTTTACTCCTTTTGGCAGGATTCGAGGTGTTGTTTGGCAAGATCATAGGAGGCACATGATATCAGCTTGTCTCTCTTTTTTTATGATAGGAGCAGCTTTTATGCTTAGTGTCTACATCTATTAATTCATTAGAGTTGCAAAATAATGCTATTCCAATTCTATTATTTCTTTTTATTTATTAGTTGGAATAAACTGGGAAAGATACTTCATTTACTACTTGTTAATCCGTGGTATAATTCACATAGGAAAAGAAGGATAAATGTTTGATTCTTTCCCTTTATTTACTGATTCTAGTGTATTACGTCTCTTGTACTTCAAAGGTGACCAATTCCTTTTTTAAAAAGATCATTTAAGAACTCAGGGATTGGAGACCTGGAAGCATAGAACAGGGTGCAGAATCTCGGAGGGAAGAAGAGGGAGAGTGGGAAGACCTGGGGCAGAGGGTGGGCACAGGCTGGAGCGGGTGGGGGGTAAAAAAGGGGGACATATGTAATACTTTCAACAATAAAGATTTTTTTAAAAAGAGCTCATGGATTTAAACATATAGATAGATTTATTATCATTACTAAAACTCTAACTATCACATCTTTGGCCAGTAGGATCCTCTACAAGGTGACTCCTAAGTCCCTTTGACATGAACCAAGCAGTCTCCAACAGTGTCCTTGCTTGCTGCTATGACGAGATGTGCCAGGCTTATCTTGTACCCTTCGTGTGCCATACCTGGAATCTACCATTTCTCTAATAAGCCCCTGATCATTTTAGTGAGAAATTGTGTTTTAAAACTATATCTGGTGCTGGGGCTGCTCCTTGCTATGGGATCAGTCTTTGTTTGTAGGCCTTTTCAGTGAACAGATCTGGGAAAGATGCATGTGTGTAGAAACATACATACATACTTGCATCTATTTTGCCTCTGCTCTTTCTCCACTTTGTAATAGCTGTACATTGTCTACATTGGTCTTAGCCCTTTGCTCCACAGGAAAGTATGTGTTACTGTCCACCACCAACATTACGACAATGTTGCTCTCGTCATCTTGGTCGTCCAAAGCTCATTCATTCCTCAGGAAAGGTTCTTGAGAATAATATTCCTCGAGTCCTTGCATTTGATAAGTTTGTCTTCGTATCTGAAAATGAGTTTCATTGGATATTAAATCCTTGGTTCATACTTGCTGTGAATATCTTAAATATGCATGGTATGGGGGGAAAACAGGTCGATGTAATTTTCTTTCCCTTACAATTCACATCTTCTCTTTCTGGGTGTCCAAATAATTTCTCCTTCTCGTCTCTTCCATTCCTTTCCGAATATGGCCTCACATTGATAATTCTGGGTTGATATTCTCAGGTATGTATAGTTTTTTCAGTATGTAGTTTCAAATATGTGTCTTTTCTCCTTTAGAAAGTTTTCCTTGAGTTATAGTTTTTAGTATTTGTTCTATTCACTCACTTTGGCTTTTCTTGTATGGAGGCTCTTCAATACATTTCAGCTCCTTTGCAGATCTTTAATATTCCTCATTTTCTCTTGAAGTCTTTATACATTTCTTTATGGTTTTTAAGATGGGTCTCTTTTGCATGTGTTGTTTCTCTGAGAACATGTTGTATATACACTGAATGGCCATATTATTATGATCTCTGAGTGCTTAATAATCTGGCCACTCAGTGTATATTCTATATAATAAAAGGCTAACATGCAAATTGTCTCCTCGACCAGGAGTTCGACCAACAGGAAGGCTGGCCATCTTCCCATGTCCCCTACCTCTGGCCAGGCTAGCTTGATCCCACCCATGCATGAATTCATGCAATGGTCCTCTAAAATATAAAATTACACACACACACACACACACACACACACACACACACACACACGATGTGTGGCCAGATTATTATTCACTCAGCGATCATAATAATCTGGCCACTCAGTGTATTTGCTCTTATATTACTTCTAGTTCATTCTTCATTTCTGAAATGATTTGTTTTTTATGTATAATTTTCATGAGTTTTGTCACCTCATTTCTGAGTTTTTCTAATTTTGACTTTCTTAAGTCACCTATAATTTTTTATACTATTGTTTAATATTATTTTTCTATTTCTTAAACTCTTTTTATTACAGTTTTGCATTCAATATTATTTTGTATTAGAGGCCCAGTGCATGAAAATCCCTCAGCCCACACTGTACCCGCTTGCTATCTGGGACCCCTTGGGAGATGTCCAACTGCCAGTTTAGCCCTTTCTGTGTCTCTGCCCTTCCCACTAGTTTTGATGTGCTTCTATAAATCTTTGATTATAAGACTTATGTTCAGCTAGTCTTCAGTTGGTTTTTCAGGTTAATTGTTCTACATTTAATTGTAATTTCAGTTTGGTCCTGGGAGGAGGTGAGTGTAACTTTCCCTTACTCCACTGCCATTTTGGATCCTCCTCCTGTAATTTTTGTAATGTATTAGGTTATAATTCTGTTCATTATTGTGGACATGTCTTTCTGGCATGCTTTCTTTGCTTTTTGGATGTGATTCAGCTCCTTATTTTATTTAAAAATTTTTAATTGATTTTTTTTTTAACAGGGAGAAGGAGAGAGGGATAGAGAGCTAGAAACATCGATGAGAGAGAAACATCAATCAGCTGCCTCCTGCACACCCCCTACTGGGGATGTGCCCAAAACCAAAGTACATGCCCTTGACCGAAATTGAACCTGGGACCCTTCAGTCCACAAGCTGACACTCTATCCACTGAGCTAAACTTGTTAGGGCCCTTATTTTATTTTTAATAATAACTTTGTATGGTATCTATCTTGATATTTTTCTATAGTTCATTTTTGTGAAATTAGTTTTTCTGAACTTTAGAATGAGGTGGGGGTTCAGTAAAGCATGTCTTACTTCATGGAGCCCCTCTTTCAACATAGTATTCAAATATATAGCAGCTTTCTTTCCCAGCTTTCTTGGCTATGCTTCCATCCCCTCCCCTACCTGTCCCCTCATCCCCACCCCCCGGTTTGAACTTTTTCTTTCCTTTGTGTCTATTGTCCCTATTCTGCTCAGTCTTGATTGTACTCCCAGCAGCTTCTCCCCAGTGCAGCCTCATCATAGAAGGGAGCCTTGATTTCACAGTCCTTGATTTCTTCAGTCCCTCTCACTGCAGGCCCCTTGCACTCACTTCCTATGGACAAGGGCAAACCCTCCAATTTCAGTTTCTGTTCTCAAATCGGTCCTCCATATTTTCCAGTGAGACCTGTCAACTATATTGTGGTTTTTATGTTCTCAGGGCCATAAGTCAGAAACCCCATTGCTTCCTCTTCTTTCTCCTGCACAGACCATCCAGGTTTTGTGAGTGTTAGTTTGTCTCCACCCATTTATATTTTGGGGTTCATAGGACACCTTGTCATCTAGTTTTGTTATAAATGTTTTCCATTGGTTTTTTTGTTTTGATATCTTATTCTGTTTTTATGTTTTGATTTGGAGAGGCTGAAAACTATGCTTGCCGAATCATCTTTCCCAGAATCCTCTCCTTCCAAGTAGGAGCTCTTAACAACTGTTCCCCCAGTTTCCTTTTCACTTAGAGCAGGTAAGAACTATTTTAGTCTTCCTGGAGAAAACATTTAAAAGTGGTTTTTTGATGGAGAACTCTCTCTCTTCTCTCAGCCTTGTTCAAGCCCTCTTTCCCCTCCCCTGCTCTCCCAGGGCAGGTTCTTAGCAGGATGGAGGGAGAACAGGTATGCTTTAGAGCCTAACAGTGTGTCCGGATGCTTAGAACATTTTTCTTGTCTTGCTCTCCAAAAGACTAAACCAAAGGTGAGTGAGAGAAGAATATTTCAGAGATGAAAGCGGTTTCTGTTCCAACTGAATCTTCAGTGACTCACTCTTCACAGGAGGAAATCATTGAAAATATAGTTGTTCTGGGGCTGACATCACAGTTCCAGCTGGAGGCAGGCACCAACCACCAGGGGAAACCAGCACTGTGACCTGAAAGGCATTTTTTACTGTTTGTATTCGCATGGTGAAAACTAGAGAAGTCTGGGGTTTTAACCCCTATTCTACAGACCAGTTCTGTGAATATAAACACGCAGCCACCCAAGGTGGCTTTCCTCCTCATCCTTTCTGCTGGAGGAGGGCAGTCGTATGACTGATGCCAGCACTCCTGCGCTCCTGTCTGGCAGGCCTGTGCCCTCCCTGGACCAGCGAAGGGCTCCCGACTCTCCAGCTCAGATGGACTACCACCAGGTTTTGTGAGTGTTTCCAGGTGCGGGGCATCCTTGGAAATCTTAGCACTGTCCTGCTCGGGCCTTCACTGACAGCTCAGCCTCCTTTTGAGCTTCAGCCCAGGCTGAAGGCCGCTTTGCGTGGCTTTTTTTTTTTTTTTTTTTAATTTGCTGGGAGCCTACAATCAGCCCTTCTACTGCATGCCAGCATTTCAGTGTTTGGCTTGAAAGTATCTCTTGGTGACCTTTATTTGCATTGGCCTGCAGAAAATTGTGTTTCCTTAGCAAGGGGGAGGTGGGAGGAGGTGAAGGGCATATGTGAAGCCCAAGTATTAACTGTGAGGGCTTAAGTATAGGATGTGCAGCCAGCTCTGGCAGCCTCAGTTCCGCTGCCCTTTCCAGAGGGGACATGGACTGTGTCATTAACCGCCCCGGCCAGCACCACTGCAGAGCACTCACGAGTTCAAACGTTTGAAAGATTAAACTTCCACTGTCCTTCAGAAGTGCCTAGAACAGGAGGCTACGCCAGGTAAGAGCAGAAGGGGTAAAACTTTGCTCTTTCCGAGTCTGCAGATGAGTTTTCTTTAGACTTCAGATATATATATATATATATATATATATATATATATATATATATTATTTTTTACTTCTCTGAATGTTGCCAACATTTAACTATTAGGAGACTTCTTGTTTTCTGTTTTGCTTTGCTTTGCTTTAAGGTGGATTTCTGGCTTCTCTTAAGCAATCAGAGACCTGGCGACAATTGGATGGAGCTGAGCGGCAGCCGCCCCTGATGCATAGGCCTGTGTGCTCCTCGCTGCCTACTGCCCTCTCTCCTCTACCACCATTTTCACTCTTTCTCTTAGATCAGTGTGCAAACCTCATGCACATAAACCTTCTTAAAAGTCAACCTTTTGCCGAAACCGGTTTGGCTCAGTGGATAGAGCGTCGGCTTGCGGACTGAAAGGTCCTGGGTTCAATTCTGGTCAAGGGCATGTACCTTGGTTGGGGGCACATCCCCAGTGGGGGTGTGCAGGAGGCAGCTGATCGATATCCTTCTCTCATTGATGTTTCTAACTCCCTATGCCTCTCTCTTCCTCTCTGTAAAAAAATCAATAAAATATGTATATATTTTAAAAAGTCAACATTTTCTTGACTCTACTTCCTTTTTTTGACTTCACTTCCCAAATCTTTCTTCTCCCAAGCTTCTCAAAAAAGCTGCTCCTCCCACAATTGCCATCTCGCAGCTCCCATTCTCTCCGCTGTGCTCTGCACGGGCCCCTGGGCTCCACCACAACACAGCCAGGTCACGGTGACCCCACTTCTCATTTCCTCTAAGCTGACCTATGAGCTCTTAGGAGTCCCTCCCCCCTCCCTCCTATGCTCACCCTTTGCTCACCTGCCCTCTAGGTTCCGCATTCCGGAGCTTCCCTTTCTCCCTGGCCTCTTAGTGAGGACATAATTTCGGTCTCTGCCCTTGGTCCTCATTTCTGCTCACACCCCTTTCGTGATTGCCTGTGTTCTCGTGGCTTTAAAAAGCAGCCATGTGCTCAGTCCCAAGTGTGTGTCCCGCCTCGGGCCTTACGGAACTGCAGCCATTGATGGAGCTGCCTACCTGACGTCTCCTCTCGCTGTCTGGAAGACCTTCTGCCTACACATCCACACCGAGCTCCTGGTCCTTACCTCTCTGCCAGCGACCTTCTACGTATCTTTCCATGTTCACGCTCCACATCTCCCTTCTCTCCTATTCTGTGCCCTGTGACTAGTGTGGGCTGTTTCAACTCAGGCTTCTGGTTGGGTTCTCCCAATGCAGATCTACCCAAGAGTGAGGTCAGGGTGTTTATTCCTCGGGCTCCTTTGTTGCAGGACCACACAGGGCTGGCTGCATCCCTCAATCAAGTGTAAGTCAATACAGACATTCTGTCCCTTGAGGCCTACGACTGGCCACTGCCCACTCTTTATGAGGCTTGGGGAACCCCTCTATCACTGTAGTTTCCTTATGTCCAGCCCACACCTTCATAAACAGTCCTTTCGCTAAACCCTCCATGAACTGTCCTAACATGAATATGCCACATGCTTCCTGCTGGGACCTTGGTTTTACTTTCTATCTCTGTCTTTTTTACATGAAGAGGGTGTTACTGAGAGTGGCCATCGTTTGTGTGAAGACAGAAAGACAGAAGCGTGTCTATTGTTTCGAAGTTGCACTTTGACAGAAGCCTAAGGGGAAAGCAGAGCCACATCATGCCACACGTGAATGAGATAAGAGTGTTTGCCTTAGATAATGACTCTGCTGCACGAGACAAGCTGCTCGCAGGCTCCTGTGGTCCACTTCACTGTGGAAACATAAAATTGTGATTCATAGGAACCTTCCAAAAGGCCACAAACTGTATTTCTACACATTTCCAACCATTTGCCAAGAAACATGTAGTGGAGAAATATTGCATCTCCTTAATCTGAAGAGCAGGTATTGATTTGGCTGCCAGAGACAGAGGAAGCTGGAATCATTATTAATTTATCCACAGACACTGATTCAAGCCTTCAATAAACAGGGGGTTTGATGCAAAGATTATGTTTCATTGATGCCATTGTTTACTCTTGTTAATGCTACCTATATGCTCAGAAAAACACACACCCTTAATTAAGCAAGATCAAAGCTTGTTAATGCTTCACATTCTTTTTGCATCTGATTGAATATAAAAGGAAGAAACACACTCCTGCTAACGGCTGGGACAACAGAAGAGGAGACTTCCCTTGATGTGGAATTGTGAGCTAGAAGAGCTTTTATTTGTACTCTCACTTTCACTTCTTGTCTCTTTCCCCTCTCAGAACTCCTTTTACCTCTAACACCTAGGACTTAGATACAGCTCTGGTTTTCTTTCTGCAAGTAAAACAATCTGATAAAAGTATTAACATGAAGCCTTTTGAGAAAATATTATGGACTTTTCCAAGGGCTTTTTTGTTTTAAAAACAGGAAGCCGAAACCGGTTTGGCTCAGTGGTAGAGCATAGGTCTGTGGACTGAAAGGTCCCAGGTTCGATTCCGGTCAAGGGCATATACTTTGGTTGCGGGCACATCCCCGGTAGGCGGTGTACAAGAGGCAGCTGGTCGATGTTTCTCTCTCATCAATGTTTTTAGCTCTCTATCTCTCTCCCTTCCTCTCTGTAAAATATCAATTATATATATATATATATATATATATATATATATATATATTTAAAAACAGGAAGAAAAAAAGCAAAGATAAAACAAATCAAAATAAAATAAGTATCAGTAATATATCATTTGGGGGTCAAAATTATTTTTAAGGGCCCAGATAAAGGAAAAGAAAACCAGGAAGGGCAAATAGTCAGAGAGGCAAATATTTATGTATGGGAGGTTTATTATAAAATTATTTATTCTGGTAGAAGCAACAAAGATATACTACAACAAAGAAATGCTGAGATAAAGTATAATAGACTATACAATAGTTAAATAAGTTGTTATATGCCCATAAGCACCCATCAAACATCATCAATTACCAAACATAGGAAATCCTTCAACATAAAATGTTAGGAGCAAAAAGAAACTATATATTTAGTGTTATTCTCATTTTAATTATATATATGTATAATACACATATATACATCTATATTAACAGATATGATTGGGAAGGTATATCTCATTTTAATTATATATATGTATATGTATCACATGTATACACATCTGTATTAATAGGTATGATTATCTCTACAGAGATCAATGCTACCAGTGATTATTTCTGGTTGGTAGGATTATGGATGATCAGTATTTGGTTCGTTATAAGTTCTGTATTTTATTACTTTTTCCCCTGCAATAAACATGTTAATTTTATAATTAAAATCAGAAAATTACTTTTTAAAAGAGAGTACATTAATTTATAGAAAGAAATGATGGAATTTCAGGCAACAAGGAATGGATATTTTAATGTGTCTGAGAGCCTTCTATTATATATCATAGACAACAGTAATTAACAACAAGTTTCATAGAATGATAATAATGAACCTTTAATGTATACTTACCATTATGTATTAACATACTTTATTTTTAATTATTATTATGTTTTTATTTTTAATCACTTAAGGATATTTTTTCCATTGATTTTTAGAGAGAGCAAGAGGAAGAAAGGGAGGGAGAGAGAGGAAAAAAAGAAGATTGATGTGAAAGAGACATGTCAATTGGTTACCTCCCACACAGGCCCTGACAGGGGCTGTGGATTGAATCTGCAGTGCAGATACAAGCTCTTGACCAGGAATCAAACTTCGACCCTTCAGTGCACAGACCAACACTCTAACCACTAAGCAACACCAGCCAGGGTGCATTAACATACTTTATATTTGTTGTTTCTCTTTTAATCCTTTTAACAACCCTTTGAAGGTAGGTACTAGAATTATTCTAAAGAGACAAGTGAGGGTAGAGAAATTAAATACATTGGTTAGGGCAGTGGTCAGCAAACTCATTAGTCAACAGAGCCAAATAACAGTACAACGATTGAAATTTCTTTTGAGAGCCACGTTTTTTAAACGTAAACTTCTTCTAACGCCACTTCCTCAAAATAGACTTGCCCAGGCCATGGTATTTTGTGAAAGAGACACACTCAAGGGGCCAAAGAGCTGCATGTGGCTCACGAGCCGCAGTCTGCCGACCTCGGGGTTAGGGTAAAACAAGCTGCTATAACATAGGCCTGAAATTGTATTGGATTATTAAAAAGGAAGATGACTCTTTAATCATGTGACGTATATTTCCTAATCATTGGCAGCACCAGAGGGGTGTGGCGTTGAGTTTCCACTCCCTGCGCGGACAGAGGCCCTGCTGTCTTCAGCGCCTGGCTTCCTAGGTGGCCCTGGACGTTCACGTCAGGCCAGCAGCAGGGATGATTGAGACGATGGGGGACTGTGAGCTTCTGAGGCCAGAATTCCCACCCACATTTCAGCGGCTCCGTCATGTCATTCCTAACTGCAAGGGAGGCTAGGAAATAGAGTTCCAGAAGGAGAGGGAACTGAGTTAAGAGAATGGCTCTCTAATTTCTGCCCTGTGAGAGATCGCACACCACCTAAGTGGAAGAGCAGGATCTGAATACAGTCAGTCGAATTCCAAAGCTGACATTTTAACCACCGAGCTAGACTTTCCACTACGGAGGTAAAGTTTAAAAACAGACTCCTTTAGGTGTTGGCTTATAAAGCAGCCACCATTGTCTTTGGAGATGAGATAGATAACCTTTTGTTCTTACTTGTACTTTTGTTTTTTAAAGTTAGACTTAAAATGGAAGGAGAAGCTAAAGTATGGCCAAGACTAAAGTACCCAGCGTGCGGCAGACATCTAATAATTATAGGGAGGGTGAGCTGAGATAGGCAGGGAAATGCTTCCAGAGGCAGTAAGGTAGATTTCAATAGTCTGTAATGCAAGACCAGCATGTTTGTTATAAACTGATGACAAAGGAAAAGAAAAAAAAATGCTTAGCATACACTCTGTCAAGACTAGTGTTCAAATGAGAAAGAGCAGAACAAACATAATTAAGAGGAGATTGGAACTGAGACGCAAAACAACGACCGGTGCCCAGGTCATTGTTCTAGAACATGAATTCTAGCATCACTGTTCCATGGGGGTGCACACATTCGCCTCCCATTACTCCAAGGATCCAGCCAAAGTGAAAGGATAGACAGCGACAGGGGAGAAAATGACCCAGGCCTCACAGAAAATTGAGAGGCTGCAAGCGTCTGGCAGGTAGGAAGAGGTTGCGAGGGAGCTGACAGAGGAGAGGCAGGGGAAGGGGGCCATCTGCCCGGGGGGCGAGGCTTTGCGTTGAGTCAGCAGGTCATGTGTGAGCAGTGGGACTCAAAAATGGCAAGAGGGGGCGGGGAGAGGGGCCGGAGGCCTACACATTGAAGGTCTATCATTAGAAGTATCTATCAATGTAAAAACCATAATGTACCGTATTTGCCGGCGTATAAGACGATTTTTTGGCCCTGAAAAATATGCCTCCAAGTGGGAGGTAGTCTTATACGGCGAGTATATAACAAACTCTGTATTTTGAGTGGAAATGTTAGGGGTCGTCTTATACGTCCAGTCGTCTTATACGCCGGCAAATACGGTATTTTCAGGGCCAAAAAATCGTCTTATATGCCAGCAAATACGGTATTTGAAACAAGGTAGAATGTGGAAGGGAGGGGCAAAGGGGGGAGTCAAGTTAGGATGTCAGTTTTTATATAAAGTGAATGAGGGTTGAATATTATTTAATGTTGCAATGGTGATTGACAGAAAAACTAAAAATACAAAAACAAAAACCGCACAACATTTTAAATAAAGCATTGAAAAGAGAGTAGCGCTGTGCTCTCAACATTCAATATTTCCTGCCAAGATTATTGCAGTTCCCTCCGGATGGCGTCTCCCACTGCACTCGCCAATGGTGCCAATCTATACTTCACAGTTCTGCAGAGAGGCCTTTTTAGCACACAAATCTGCTTATATTATTTCTTTGCTTACCATTTCCGATAACTCCTATGAATAAAACTCCAGCCTGCCTCAAGGCTCTCGGAAAGGTGCCCCTGCCTGCCCTTTCTTCCGCTCCCAGCGTTCCCCCCTGCAAATCCTGGGCTCCTCTCCGAACGCTTCGTTCTCTCCCTTCCTTCCTGGCTCTGCTTGGGGCGTCTTTTCCTGGCTCTCTATTCGACTGGCTTTTATTCACCTTTTAAGATTTACCCAAGCATTATCTTTAGCCCGGGTTGGAGATCTCTCTGATTTGGTTAGGAATTAGTTGCAGCTCAGAATCCATTCAGCTAGCTTTTCAAAAGGCAGGCGGCGAAGGAACAGGTGCTCCTGACAGACACTGTGGGAAGGGCTCCGGGCGGAGTTTTCAGGAGTGACTCCTGATTAGCAGTGCAGCCCTGGCCCCCACGGGATTGCCGCCTCTGCTGTGGCCAGGAAGCCAGAAAAGAAGGGAGGTGCCACCCCCATTCTTAGCTCTGCGTTTACACGGCCTCTGCCAAGGCCCATGTCAGCGTGGTGCCCAGCAAGCTGGGGGCTGGACACAGGCATTGCTGCCACTGACAACTCAAAACAGCCTCCACCGCCGAGCTTGTCAGTATAAACAGTGGCAGCCGTAACCAGTGGCCTTTAAATACCTCGGGTGTTTGCACCCAGGTTCCAAGTCTCCCAGTCTTTGCTTCTGCTTGGCAGAGGCTAGTTTCATGTGAAATGGAACTGCAAGGGAACTGGGAAGTTAGTCCTTAGCTTTCCAGTCCCTGGTGTGCAGAAAGGCATGCCAGGAGGAGGAGGGAGTAAGAGTTGAGGGGGCCAGCACGTGTCTCTGCCCCTCACGCCTTCACGCCCTCACACCATCATGGAAACTGTTCTGTAGTAACACTTAGCTCTCATGTTCTACTTAATTGCCTCATTACTCATCTGTCTCATCTGAATAGACTGTCCTCTTCTCAAAGGCAAAAACTATTCTCACTTCTAAATTGTGCCTGGCACACAGTAGGGTTTCAGGAGATGCTTCTTAAATGAATGAGTGAATGAACAAGAAATGTTAGCATCATCTTAGAATTCTCCTTTAATCCACGAGCCAGCAGCCCCTATTGATTCTCTATCCAAAATGTCCTTCCTGTGAGCTCTCAGCGTCTCACCTATTGTAACAACCTCATGATGAGTTTCTATCTCTTTGTTCCATTCTGTGGTATAAATTCTAAACCACCACTTAACTTTCTAAAATACAGGTCTTGTCATATCCAGCCTAAAAGCTTCCATTGGCGTTTCCTTTAGGAAAAGTACACGCACATTCCTGAGCGTAGCAATCCAACTCTTCCTCCCTCTGCCCACAGCCTGTTCTCTAGCGACAGGTCACAGCACTCTCGCCCTTACTATCAGGTGGCTAACTAGCCCTCAGGGCAGCCCAAACAACCATGTCCACCCTTCACCACCTAGCTCAGGTGCCACTTATATAGGGACTTTTCCCATTCCCTCTCCCCCGACACCCCCATCTGACTCACAGACAACATTCACCCTCTCAGAAGTCTGAGGTGTTCACATGGTGTTGCTCGGGGCCCCGGACCCTCCCAGGGGTGTTTCTAGGGCCTCCGAAAGCAAGAGAGGAGGCTGAACAGGCGAGGCCCTGAGCCCCCATCTCTCGTGAGCCGGAACAGCTCTGCTCAGTCTGAACCGTGTATTGTATTTCATGTAGACCAGTGTTTCCCAAAGTGTGGTACGCGTACCCCCAGGGGTACGGGAAGAGATTGGTGGGGGTACGCGTTGCACCGGAGTTTGGTGGGGATATGCACTGCACCTTACTTAGCTGCGCCTAATTCTACGTTTTCATGAGTCAAGTCAATTTCATCCTTCTCATTGATCCAAATAAATGTTATTTATAATATAACTTTTATTTATATTTTATTATAAATAATTTTTTCATTTATTATTTTGTGTGTGTACCAAAAAAGAAATTTTGATTGTTATTAAAATATATTGTAATTGTTTTTAATAACAATCAAAAAGACATTTTTTGACGAGGGGTACTCAGCGTTACGAAAATTATAGAAGGGGTACACATATTTCAAAAGTTTGGGAAACACTGATGTACACTATGGAGAAAAAGTTTACCTTGCGATGAGGAAAGAAAAAAAAAAATCAAAAGGCAATCGCTAAAGGACTTTGTACTGTGGTTACAGCAGTCATCCTAGCGAATGAAGTTTAGTTACCTATGTGTCTGGTACTGCATCCTGCTCATTTTTTAATCCCTTTGTTTAACCTGGTAAAGCAGCCAATAAAAACCCGCTGAAGAGATGAGGCTTGAAGAAGACATTATGGTAGATGTCAGCATCATGTGGAGAAGAGGGGATAGGCTTCTTCTGCTTAACAAAAAGGGAGAGCCAAAGGGAATGTTCCAGAGATGGGTGTTTTAGATTCCTGTGAACTACTGTCCATTTGACCTAAGCGGTAATGGTCTGCCTCGCCAGAGCCTCTGGCAGTGGCATTATCTGCCACGAGTGACACATGAGTGATCTCAGTGTGGGCTGGCCATCCCACTGAACGGCCTCACAGACCCCTTTGACTTCTGTGCCTCTGTGGTCTGCTTTTATAAGTACAAGTCCCCACCGAGATCCCACATGGCTTGGTATCTGGATTATTTTTTCTTTTCGAGACTGTACTATCAGCAGTATTTTCTTTTAGTTGGAAATGAATTAATTTCATGTTTTTTTATTGTGGAGTCGGTTGCTGTCTGTGTCTGAGTAAGGCCACTTTAGAAAGGCAGTCCTGGGACTGAAGGGGTGTCAAATGGGGAAGCCAACACTGTTACCCAAGCGATGCTGTTGGCATCTTCTGGTCACAGATTCACTGGGCAGCACATTTAGAGGAAAATTTATAGCCTCTGCTCCTTGGTAGTAAATGGGCATTCACTTGGCTGAGGTGGTGGGCTGTGGGGGGTTTTGTAATGGTCTCTATGTGTGGTCAGCAGCCACTTGTCAGCAGCTTTGGAAGTCAAGAGTTTACTTTGCTGGCTATTTCACATTATACGTTTATTGCAGTTTGATTGAGTTTCCCCACTTGTAGGTTGGGTAATGGCACATTTTATTCCCAGAACAACTAACTTTTTACTGGAAAACAAGAAGATGGCTTATTATTTCCAGGCCATGGGATCTTTTGTGAGACGTGTTTTGGAACATATTGGCAAGCAAAACTAGCAATGACCCCAGGACTGCCAGGGTTCTCGGGGAATTTTGACACAGTGTGCTTAGAAACATGGAAATAATTTATTTGCTCGCTTAACTAAACCAAATACCTATCTTTCCAGAAATGTTTTGTAAGATGGAAAAGTACTAAATGTATCCTGATAGTTCTGTTTTACTGATGTTATTCTAATTAATTCTTAGAGTCCTGGCTAATTCCTTCAGGGGGGAATGCTTAGCACAATTAATTAATTTTACTTCTTTTTACCTTTCTATTTCCAGAGGTAATTGTTTAATTAAAGGCTTATGGCATACTATTTCTCTTTAATAAAGAGAAATGTTTAATTTTATAAACTTTATATATCCCATAGGGAAACAAACTCAACAAATAAACTTCAAAGAACATAATTTTATATCAAGACATAGCCTCCTTAATCACTCAGCCTTGTGAACAGAAGACTAAACAGAGTATAATTTGTGAATTATATCATAGATAAGAATTGACCTTGACATTCATACTATATAAAGGACTGGCCTACAGCACTGAACAATTTTTGATCACAGAATACTTTTTCTATAGCAAAATCTGCCCTTTATCCTTTAGTCTCTTGTCCATATATATATGCACATTCCATGTTTGCTTCCTAGTTCTATTATGTCACTCTGTTTCCTCTGTTGTTAGTGGGGCAAAGGAGAAATAACAGTATTTAAAATGCTAGCTCCTGGGATTGGTGTTCTTTCACATCTAACCATTGTTCTACAGCTGATCATTCCCTTTGAAATTCTGGAAGAATCATTAGATGTCTCACGTTTCCTAAACCTGACGCTGCATTAGCAGGATAGTTTAGTTATTCAGCATTTGCAACATGAATAAGAAAGAAATTTATGGAATTGTCCGTGGCTTAAGCTAACAGGATTAAAAATTCAGATAGTTTATGTTACATGCATATGGCCCATTTTCAAGACTAATTACTTGGGATAGGCAAATGGTGTCACCACAGAAGCAACAGAAGGAAGTATAAAAATATGTGATATAATTATATTTCAGAGAAGGAATAACCAATTATATTACACAGGCTCAGCTCTAAAAGAATCAAGAAACTTCTTGTGTGTGGCTAAGGATCAAACAGTGCTTGCTTTATTTTATGGGCTCGAACAAATAACTTCAGAAACCAAAGTCCAGGATTAAAAGGGCTGTCAGAAGAGATGCAAAATGCTTAGCACAGACACAATCTTTGATGCAAATGTCACAGTTCTAAAAATCGCCTGATAGTGCTGGACAGCCTTTGAAATTTGGTTCTCATGTTGAGCTTGTCAATACATTACCCATTCTGCCAGAGGCTCTTCTTGATTCACTTGGGGAGGGGGGTCAGGGAATGTAAAAGTTGCCGCTCATTCATTATACGTACAAGGCAACATCTGTTCCCCGCTCATTTTTCATCTGCCTTTCTGCCTTCAGAGTATGTTAAATAACCATAGAAATGAGCTTTGTGGTTACGATTTGCTAACCCCAAAGCGAAAACAGATAGACAGGCACATCACCTGGGCTAATGTCCAGCTGAAATGCACCAGCTGTAAAGATACTAAACCCTTTTGTGTTGGTTGGTCAATAGCTACCATCCTGACTCCCAGTGCTACCTGCCCTGGCTGTCCAGCTACCCTCTCCTGGGACTCTAGACCTTTCCATAGCCAGCAACTAAAGAGTTAACACCTGGCTCAGCAGGCCTCCAGGACCTGCCGGGCAGTATGTTAAATATTTTGAACACCTCCACATATCACCTAACTCTCTGGACAGCAGATTTCCAATAAAAGACTGGGATGTTTCTGCCCCTCTACAGTGAGCTGTACAGTAGCTCTCCTGGCCCCCACCCCAGACCCCCACCCCCGCCTTAACCACAGCGAATACATCCCAAGACCCAGTGGATGCCTGCAACTATGGGTCGGATTGAACCCTGTTATTCTGTTTTCTCCTGTACATACGTATCTGCAATCAAGTTTAATTTAAAAGTAATTTCATGGCTTAAAAATTTGTTCTTACCATAGATTTTAGCAACCTCAACATATGATTTTTTTTTCTTATTAAGGAAGCACTTTCTGGCTTCTCTTTGTTATATCTGAATTGCCAGTATCACTACTCTTGTGCTTTGGGGCCATTATTAAGTAAAATAAGGGTTACTTGAACCTAAGCACTGTGATACCACCACAGTCACTCTGATAACTGAGGTGGCTATTGGGGGACTAACGGGTGGGTAGTGTAAGCAATGTGGATGCCCTGGACAGAGGGATGGTTCATGTCCGGAGCACAGGGAGTGGCACGGTGCAAGGTTTCTGCATGATATTCAGGATGGTGTGAAATTTACTATTAAAACTCATGAATTGTTTATTTCTCAAATTTTACATTTAATATTTTCAAACTACAGTTGACCACAGGTAACTGAAATAGCAGGAGGCAAAACTGTGGGTAAGGGAGGACTGTTGTATAACATTATCCAGTCAGGGTCCTAACGGGAAAGAGATGGCACACCTAAATTAAGATAATCTGTTGAGAGTCCATTATTTATAAGGCAACTATTTATAAAGATGGGGGTGTGTTTGGGGGTGGGCGGGGAATCACAGGGTTAGTGTAGTAACCCAGGGCTAAGAGTGGCAAAACTGCCCTCATTGTGGGCCCTGGTGGGTGGAGGAGTGGCTGTGATATAGAGAAGGCTGCCTTGAAAGGAGTGGCCTTAGGTCAAGCACATAGTAGGTCTGAAGCAGGGATTCTGATAGCCACAGACAACTTTGTTTAACGCAAATTGGAAAACACGTCTTACGAGTTTCCCATTGGCAAAACCCAGTGTGAACCCAGGAAACCCAGAGCTGATTGACAAGGTCTGTAAGTTGTGCCTCCTGAGGCAGTGCTCACAGTGGAGTGGATGGAGAGTGGGGTGAAGGGAAGACAGTCAACCCAACATCTAACTGTCATCCTTCTAAGAATTTTTCAAAATAGTTCATATCCCACACGAAGTGCTCTTCACAAACAACATGAGAAAGATTTAGCTTGTTTCTTCAAGTTTATCACATTACATTAGGAAATGTATCTCTTTTTGCTTTGTTGACCAATTTCATTCTCCATGTTATGTACTGTATCTCCATGTTAGTACTGTATCAAAGCCACAGCTCTCAAATGGATTTTTCACAATCAGATTTACATTTCAGTATTAGAATGATTAAAAAAAAATAGGTGTGCAGTTGTTCATCAAAGATTCCTGAAAATAAGTGATAGAAACTCCAACAGATGTAATTATTCCTGAGGCAGGGCAGTATAATTATTTATTCTCAGAATGATTCAGGACTCTACTGAGTCCTGGTGATGTCTGCAAGTGTGGAAATAAAGCTCTCTTAGCAGCTCAGGAGGGGCGCGGGGGGGGGTAACTATCTCAAGGAGGTCACAGTTATCTCTGACTAAACTGACTCACTGTTATTTTCCCAGGTCAGAACAGATGCTTCTTATCTACAGATTGAAAGATCAAAAGATAGATTATAGGACAGTGTGAAACTGCTTTTTTTTTTTTTTTTTGGCCTTTGTTCCGATCCAGCTCCACCTAGAAAAGCTGAGCCTATGGTGGCCGTGGTCAGAGCTGGAGTTGTGCCACCTGCTCCTTGCCTCTGGATTCCCAGCTTTCTGTGGCCACATCCACTCCTTGGCACCTTCAGACTTTGAGGGAGCATCGAGATGTTGAAGCATTTGCATGGTTAGCCAACAATGGGAGAAATGATTTTCAAGATGTGGACAGGAAAAAATCTGATCACTCTGATATAATCAACTTGGAAGTGTTGCCACTGCCTACTCTATGAGGGACCCCTGGCCACCTTAGGATGCCTGGACCAGTTAGTCCCAGGAGTAACAACATCCTTATCCCCACAGCTGGTGACAGGGAAGAGCTGAGTAATGAATACAACTAGGCAAATTGCTTATGATGGGGATCATATTTGCCTTCAGAGACTTTTGTAAAGACTCGTCAGCACTGTGGTGGCCTGCTCTGGCTGAGGGGCCACTTTCTTTCAGCCAAGGTCCTGGATGACCGCTTCCGCTCCTTTGTCAATCGCAGCTTCTGCACATGTGATGATGTCAGCCCTCCTTGGCACTGAACTACGGAAATTATAACATCCTCACCTCCTAAGGATATAATCTAATGCAAATATATATATACAAATAGCTTTGTGTTTGCAGAAGTGTTCCATCCAAGCAGAGAGGAGAGGAAACGAGTTTTTAAATCATTTGAACGTTGACTTGTTTTTTTTCTTTTCTTTTCTTTTAGTTATGTGCCTTACGTGAGTAGCAAGAAACTTGGATAGTGGAAAAATAGCAGATAATTACAAGTTTAAAATTTATGAAGGGCATACCGATTGCTGTTCAAGTGTTGAAGCAATAATAGAACAGGAAGTCTACATTGGCCTCACGAAGCCCAAGATAAGGATTTAAGAGCACCAGGGGTAGAGAGCAAGGCGTGTTTACCTGCTGGGGGGGGGGGGGAGAAATGGGTTGGGGGGGGAGAGGAAGGCTTCCTAAAAGGGGTAACATCTGAGCGGGATCCTGAAGGATAAGTTCCAAGCAGAGCAAACAACCTAGGCAAAGGCATGAGAGTGAAAAAACAGCCTGGTGGGCCTGCAGGGGGAGCAGAGACTGTGGAGGGTCGGTGCTAAGAACCTGGGCTTCCCCCAGTAAGCGATGGGGAGCCATGGCAGGTTCTTGGTCCCAGCATGGATGTGGTCAGACGGGCATTTTAGAACCATCAGCCTCATGTGGGTACAAGGAATGAGCTAAATATTCCTATCCCAAACATTTGTATTGGACCTGAGCACCTATTAAGTGGCTTTCCAATTTGCTTTAAATTAACAACGAAATTAATTACATATGAGTCAGATTCCTGCCAAGAGACAAACCATGTCAACTGAAACTAATACAAAATAATATTGAATGTAAACTGTAATTGAAAAATAAAATTTAAAATGAAGATTTAAGGCTAAAAGCAAAAGAAACCAACCACATCAGTTATTTTAATAGACAGGGTTTAACTGAAAAGAGAGAGCACACTGAGGAGGCATGCCGGTAGGAAGGGAAGGAAGCAGCTACCCGTCCGAGGACTAAAGGAACAAGGAAAGAGGTCAGAATCACTAAAACTTAAACGTTTTGGGGAGGTGGCAGGGGGTGGTCATGCACCATGGGGTGGCTCTGTGAACGTGGGAAGAACTGCAAGCTGGAATCGACTGCTGCGACTGAGCCGCGCGGCTGCTGCCAGGGTGAAGACGTGAGGCCGGGGAGGCAACAGAGAGCACAGGAAAGACAGGCCCCTCTGCCTCCTCCAGCCTGGCTGTCTCCGTCCCGCAAGCCCCTTCCTGGCAGAGCCTGAGCGGAGCAGCAGGCCAGAGTCCCAGCCCAGAACCACCGGGCAGAGCCTTCCAAGCTTAGTAACGAGCACCATCGCCTCCCCACCATGGGCGTGGAAAGAAATGGGGAGGCATCCTAGGAGCTAGAAATTTCCTAAGACAGTAGCAGGTTACCAATACCCTTTTAGGTGTAATTACCAATGAGTGCTATTAGTTGTTTTTGTGGCCTCTAATTCATTCATTTTTTTTTTAACTGCTTTTCCTCTGACCTGCCCCCATCCCCACTCCTGGTCTATTATCCTGCGGACAATGGGACTGTAGGGGAAAGCCATGAATGGGCCCAGGCATGTCCAAAGGGAGCAGTGCCATTTCGGGCCTACAGCCTCGTGGCTATCTTTTCAGTCATCTTGGGTTATCTGAGGTACTTATGTCATTAATAGAAACATCATGCTTCCTGCAGTCACTTCCACTTCATTAATGTCCCCCGTAAGTGCTTTGCTTAGTAGCTTTTGTCCTTGTTTGTAGAATTGAGTTAGGAGTCTCGCCATGGGAATTAAGCATTTGATTACGTACTGCTGGCATTTGTCTCCAGTGGATTTCAATGCGTACGTTGTGCCTCACCATCAGACGGCAGTCTTCTTGAGGCCAGATCTGTGTGGTAGCAGAGCATGGATTTGGAGTCAACAGTTTAGATTCAAATCCCAGCTCTGACACTGGATAAGTTAACTAAATCTCTAAGCCTTTGTTGCTTGCAAAGCAGAGGAATATATATATATATATATATATATATATATATATATATATATATTTTTTTTTTCTTTTCTTTTCTTTTTAAACCAGGTTGTGATAGTGAAATGAAATGAAATGAAAAAACACAGAATCTGGTACTTAATAAGTTACTTTCCTTTATCTGATATCTCCTTTAACATATTTCATTATGTTAGAAACACAATAAAAGAAAAAGAAAAAGGGGGCACAGTAACACAGGTGACCTGACTTACCAAAATAGAGAAGCCATGGAATCCTTTTAGGAGAGAAATCAAAATATCCTCATATAATTTCCCTCCTCCCAGCTATCTGGAACATTGGGTACACCGATAACTGTTTTAAAAATATATAATGGCTGGAAGTTATTTCGGAAGAGGAAGGTCGTCTTCAATGTGTGTAGACAAGAGCGGCCGGATACCGTGTCAGAACAATAGCTGTGCGTTGTTTGAAAGCTGGCCCCGGCCAGCTAGTATTCCAGTGTTGTTCCCACACAAACAAATCTCAGGCAGCATTTCCATGACCCGGAGCACTGGTGTAAACAACTCACCGCAGGAGCGTTTTACATCTATCCCCGTGCCGTTCCTTTAAACACACAGCACTTTCCATGGCGTCTTGTAGGCACAGCTTAGGAATTAATGACTTTTTTTAAACAAACATTCGCCAGCCCCTCCTCTCAGGATTGTGTTTTATGGCTGAGCGCATATGGTACACAGCCCGGGTCCTTCCCCAGAGCGGTGGATGGGAGGAGGTCCACGGCCGAAGGAAAGTCCTTTAAAGGCACCAAAGCATCAGCAGGCTGGCCGAGGCCTGCAGGCTGCCAGAGGCCCTGCCTCCCGGGACAAAGGATAATGACAGGCTTTCTATTGGTAAGTAGTAGTTAGCACTTGATGGCACTTAATATCTGCAGTGACCTTTCCAGCGATTGTTGTTAGTTGTTCCTCCCAGTGGCTCTTTGAGTTATGACAAACCTGTTTTTACTCAAGTCCACCAACTCCCTCCCCTTCCGCTACAGTCCCCAAACCAGTGGGGTTCTCTGTTCATGGTTCTGACATTCACTTAGAGGTAAGCTTCATTTGTTCATGAGCAGTGACCTCAGTAATAAAGAGGATTTTCAAGTAAAAATAATATTAAAGTGCATTTCATATACTCAGTGTGAGTTAGATCTTGTCACTTTTAGACCCCACAATAGTTCGCCATCTCCCTCAGTGTGAAAGCCAAAGCCTTTACAATGGCCTGCAATGCCTGCCACACTCCCTGACTGTTGGAACCTCACCTCCCAATCCTCACCCTCTCTCTACCCTTGCGCCAGCCACACCTGCCTCCTTGCAGCTTCTCCAACCCAGAGGGTTCTGAACCAGGCCTTTGGATTGAATCTTTCGTCTGCCTGAAATGTCTTTTCTTGGCATACAGACATGGCTAACTCATTCATCTCCTTCAAGTCTTTGCTTAAATGTCACCTTTACAAAGAGGTCTGCCCTGTCGGATAAACTTAAAACTGCAACTGTGATCAATTCCTTAAAGCCTTCTAATGTACCACATAATTTACTATTTATTTTCTTGCCTCTCCCCAGTGAAACTGTAAAATCCACAAAGGTAAGAGTCTTTTTCACTGCTAGATACCAAGTGCCTAGAATAATGCACATAGAAGGCATCTATACTAATGAAAGCCCAGGTGGCCCTCACACCCTCATGTCATCACAAGATGGCCATCCGCACATCATCACAAGGTGGCCACCATAAGATGGCCTGCAGGGGAGGGCAGTTGGGGGCAATTGGGCTGGCAGGGGAGGGCAATGGGGTGACCAGGCCAGCAGGGATGGTAGTTGAGGGCCATCAGGCCATCAGGAGAGCAGTTAGGGGGCGATCAGGCTGGCAGGCAGGCAAGTGGTTAGGAGCCAGCAGTCCTGGATTGTGAGAGGGATGTTCGACTGCCAGTTTAGGGGAGGGCAGTATCCCCTGTGGAATCGGGCCTGAACCAGCAGTCAGACATCTCCCAAAAGGTCCCAGATTGGAGAGGGTGCAGGCTGGGCTGAGAGACATCCCCCCCCCCCAATGCACAAATTTCATGCACTGGACCTCTAACTATAATAATATTTGCTGAGTGATCAACTACTACTCTGAAGGTCCTTACCATGAAATTCGACCTATAGACTTAGGATACGTCTTGATATGTAGCTTATCTTTATATTCCTTAACAATAGTTCCTATGCCCACTTACAACAAACAATTTATTTTGATAGCAACTCCATAAAAATAAATGAAACACAGATTCTTAAGGTTGCAAAATAGCATAAAATCTAAGGGTTGCAGCACAGGAAAGGACGTTATAGGTTTTCTAGTCCAGAACCACCTATTCTGATCCCATCAACAGCATTGCCATGTTGCATTCTTCACCCTTTCCATCTTCACGGGGAGGTAGAGTAGGTGCTCAGTGGGTGGTAAACACTCCTGTTATGACCTGGTATGGTTTGAAGTCCCCTCCCTATTCTGATTGTTCTGTAGTTCATTTAGATCTTAGGATTGTGATGCCCAGAAAAGTGCATGGTACACCAGGTGGGCTTGAATAAAGCCGAGTGGAAAGGGACAATCACCACCCACAGGGAGGGAGGTCCCTATTAGAAGATGTCTAGATGCTATCCTGTTACCTGCAATCGATCCTGTCTTAGTCATTTATGCTGCCTGCAGATATTGGAATAACTGTCAGTCAAATCCTTAACACCTCTTTACTTAGCCTGTTACTAATCCACCTCACTTGGCCTGTCCTTGGATAATTGATTTCATCTTTTTCAAAAATGTCCTTTTTTTCTGGTTTCATAAGTGCCACATATTGTTGTTTTTTTCATGTGTTTTTTTAATATAAATTTTTATTGTTCAAATTATTACAGTTGTTCCTCTTTTTACCCACCCCTCATAACTTCCCTCCACCTGATTCCCCACCCCACTCCATGCCCTTACCCCCTGCCACTGTCTTTATCCATAGGTATAAGATTTTTGTTCAATCTCTTTCCACATCCCTCAGACCCTATTCCCCATGAGAATTGTCAGTCCACTCCTTTTCTGTGTTTCTGATTCTCTTATATTCACCAGTCCATTTTGTTCTTCAGGTTTTTTATTCACTTGATTTTTAGATTCACTTGTTGGTAGGTATGTATTTGATGTCTTTTTGTTGTTCATAATTTTTATCTTTACCTTTTTTTTTCTTCTTTCTCTTCTTAAAGAATACCCTTCAGCATTTCATGTAATCCTGGTTTGGTGGTGATGAACTCCTTTAGCTTTTTCTTGTCTGTGAAGCTCTTTATCTGACCTTCAATTTTGAATGATAGCTTTGCTGGGTAGAGTAATTTTGGTTGTAGGTTCTTGTTGTTCATCACTTTGAATATTTCTTGCCACTCCCTTCTGGCCTGCATAGTTTCTTTTGAGAAATCAGCTGATAGTCATATAGATACTCCCTTGTAGGTAACTAACTGTTTTTCTCTTGCTGCTTTCAAGATTCTCTCTTTGTCTTTTGCCCTTGGAATTTTAATTATGGTGTGGTCCTCTTTGGATTCCTCTTGTTTGGTCTTCTGTGCGCTTCCTGAACTTGTAAGTCTATTTCTTTCACCAGGTAGGGAAAGTTTTCTGTCATTATTTCTTTCAATAAGCCTTCAATATCTTGCCCTCTCTCTTCTTCTGGCACCCCCAAAATCCAAGTGTTGATATGCTTTAAGCCATCCCAGAGGCTCCTTACACTATCCTCACACTTTTGGATTCTTCTTTCTTTCTGCTTCTCTGGTTGGGTGTTTTTTGTTTCCTCATATTCCAGATCTTTGGTTTGATTCTTAGGGTATGTTGATCTACAGTTGAGTTCCTGTATATTCTTTATTTCAGACAGTGTATGCTTAATTTCTGACCGGTCCTTTTCCATTTTTTTTTTGGTACTCTTATTAAGGTCCTTGAAGGTCTCTTCAAGTTTCTCAGTGGTCTTTAGAAGATTCTTGAGTAACCTTATAAATGTGATTCTGAACTCTGTGTCGTTCAATAGTTTACTTTCCTCCATCTCTCCCATTCGTGATATGCTTCTGTGTCTCTGCATTTTGGTTGCCTCCCTGTGTTGATGGAGTGGGTTTGTGTGGTAGGTGACCTATAGGGGCCAGTAGCTCAGCTTCCCCAGTCACCCGAGGTGGTTGCTCTTGGTATACCCATTTGTGGGCTGAGTGCAAAGTCTTGGTGTAGTTAAGTCTTGATTGCTCTTCGTACACTGAGAGGAATTGACCTCCAGACCAATTGTCTGTGAGAACCCGCTGGGTCTATAATGGAAGAACTGCTACGCTGGAGATACGCTTATGATGCAGGCCTTGTTTCAATGGGACTTTAGTGCTCACTGAGTCCTCCTCCCGAATGTGTCACTTATGAATGTGAAGAGTTGAAATCTGTTGTCTCACATTGACCACTAGATACACTGGCTTCTAGATCTCCAATAAGGTGCAGTTCAGCTACTGTCTGAGGCCACCCTGAAGGAGATACATCAAGAACAGTCCTCTCCTCCCTGCTTGGAGCTTGGAGGCTTTGGTGCTATCTGCACCTGGTTGCAAGTTTGCTAGGTTAAACTGCAATAGAGAAGACCATTCTTATGCAAAAGCTGCTGCTTGGAGCTTGGGTGTGTTTGGAGATTGTGTGGGGTGGAGTCTCAGGGCATCACTAGGCTAGGGCATGGCAATGGCTGCCAGTCAGCGGTCTCTGCCTCTTTGACTGTGTCCCCATGTCTTGCGCCCCAGCACAGCAAACAATTATTCTTGTGCACAGCTCTGCAAGCAAGCCACCCTCACTTTCCGACCTGATGGCAGACAGTCCAGCTTCTCTCAAGAAACTGGGTTTCAGAGAGATTGGGAGCTTGTCTCTCTTCGGGTTGAAGAAAGCAACACCCTCCAACAGCAGGGTTCTGCCACCATCCCATGTTGCGCGCCCACCCTGTGCCTCAGTTTTTCAGCATTTGTGCCCTGAATGCTCCTTTCTCTTTTAGTTTAGTTGTAGAGCTTCCACTTAGCCAGCTTTCCCATGGTTCTGGGTCATAGACGTTTTGTCTTTTAGTTGTAGTTTTGAAATTGTTGTGCATGGCAGCAGTTTAGGTGTGTTTACCTAAGCCACCATCTTGGATCAAGTGCCACATATTTGTTGTGGAATCTTTGACAAATGCAGAAAATCACAAAGAAGGAAATTAAAGTCACAATTAATAGCATGATCTAGAAATAAGAACTATTAATATCTAGTCCTACCTGTTTGACTCAGTGGATAGAGCGTGTCTGCCTGCAGACTCAAGGGTCCCAGGTTCTATTATGGCCAAGGGCATGTACCTTGGTTGCAGGCACATGCCCAGTAGGGGGCATGCAGGAGGCAGCTGATTGATGTGTCTTTCTCATTGATATTTCTAACTTTCTATCCCTCTTCCTTCCTCTCTGTAAAAAAAATCAATAAAAATATTTTTTAAAAAGAACTATTAATATCTAAATCTAGATATCTTTCCAGTATATATGTGTTTCTTTTTTATAAAATTAGGATCACACCATTCAAAATATATTCTGAGCCTGCTATTTCTCACCATTTTTTCCCTACCTAAGCCACCATCATTTCTTTCTTAAAATGCTGCAAAATTATTAATACCCCCAAACTGTTTCCCTATTTCTAATCTAACTCTCCACAGTCCATTCTCCAGGGTGATCTTTTAAAATCATAACTGCCCTGTTCACAAGTGTCCAATGGCTTCCCAAATCAAATAAAAATAAAACACCATGCTTGCTGGCTGGCAGGGCCGTGCATGCTGAGGCCTCTCCAACCTCATTGCCTCCTCATCTCCCCGTTGTGTGCCGTGCCTCCTCCAGTCCAAGTCCTTTCCTGGTTTGGGGCCTTTGCTCTTCCCAGCATTTCAGTCCACTGGTCAGTACCATCCCTCAGAGACCACCTTCCTCAAGGAGTACCTTTGTCTCCATCACACGCACTCCTTTACTCTGATGCATATTCTTCATTGCCTTAATTATTCTTCTGTAACATGATTTTGATGACTGTATTATTCCATCATATCTATACACTATCAGTCCCCTATGGTTTGACTTTTAGGTTGTTTTCCTTATCGGGTATTATAATACTTTATTTTTATAGCTTTCATTGGGTAAGATTCTACCATTTTAGCTTGATAGAGGTGGTGGGGATCCTGATAGCTTCTGTAATCAGTACTGTTCTGAATATTTTTATACATACTAATTTAATCTACCTCATCCAGTGAGGTAGGTACATTTTTTTGTGGCTTGTTGGTAGGTATACGGTTTTTAAATTTTATTTTTAATTAGAGTTTACCTTCAGTGTTAATTTGTAATAGTTTCAGGTGTATAACACAGTGGGTAGGCAATCGTATGCTTTACAGAGTGTTCCCCCGATACATCAAGTGCTGACCTGGCACCACACACAGTTATTACAGTATTATCGACTATATTCCCTATGCTGTACTTTACATCCAGTGACTATTTTTTAACTACCGGTTTGTACTTCGTAATCCTTTCTCCTTTTTCACCCCCATCCCTCAAGCACCCTCCCATCTGGCAACCATTAGTCTGTTCCCTGTGTCTATGAATCCTTTTCAATTTTCTGTTTGTTTTTTCTTCTTTAGATCCCATATATAAGTGAAATCATATGGTATTAGTCTTTCTCTGACTTATTTTACTTAGTATAATTACCTCTAGGTCCATCCATGCTATCACAAATGATAAGATTCATTCTTCTTTTGAAGGAGTAACATTCCATTGTATAAAGGTACCACTGCTTTTTTATTCATTCCTCTATTGATGGGCACTTGATTTGCTTCCATATCTTGGCTATTGTAAATAATGCTACAATGGACATAGGGATACATATGTTCTTTCGCATTAGTGTTTTGGGTTTCTTCACATGTATTCCCAGAAGTGGAATCACTAGGTCATAAGGCAATTTCACTAGAAAGTTTTTGAGGACTCTCCATTTCTTTCCCATAGTGGCGGCACCAATCTGCATTCCCACCAATAACACACAAGGGTTCCCTTTTCTCCAAATCCTCACCAACACTTGCTTTTTGTTGAATTATTAGTGAAAGTCATTATAACAGGTGTGAGGTAATATCTCGTGATTTTAATTCATATTATCTAATGATTAGTGATGTTGAGCATCTTTTTCATGTTTATTGGCCACCTGTATGTTCTCTTAGGAGACATGTCTTTTCAGGTGCTCTGCCCATTTTTTAATTCGATTGTTTTTTGTTTTTGGTGTTGAGTTGTATGAGTTCTTTATAAATTTTGGATATTAACCCCTTATCAGATGTATGATTAGCAAATATGTTCTCCCATTCAGTGGGTCGTCCCTTTATTTTGTTAATGGTTTCCTTTGCTGTGCAAAAACTTTTTAGTTTGATATAGTCCCATTTGTTAGTTTTCCCTTACCTGAGGAGTTATATCAGAAAAAAAATATTGCTATGAGAAATGTCCAAGATTTTATTGCCTGTTTTCTTCTAGGAGTTTTATGGTTCCAACTCTTGCATTTAATTCTTTAACCCATTTTTAGTTGATTCCTATAAAGGGTGTAAGAGATGGTCTAGTTTCTTCCTTTTCTTTTTGCATATATATGTCCAATTTTTCTAATACCATTATTAAATAGATTGTCTTCACCCCATTATATGAATATTGTACCTTGCATCACTGTAATAAATTCCACTTGATCATGGCTTATGATCTTTCTAATGTATTGCTAATATTTTGTTGAGGATTTTTGCATATATGTTCATCAGGAATATAGGCCTATAATTTTCTTTCTTTGTGATGTAATTATCTGGTTTTGGAATTAGGATATGCTGCCACATTAAGTGGGCTTGGAAGTCTGTGATTCTCTTAAAATTTTTGAAATAGTTTGAGAAGGATAGGTATTAGTTCATCTTTGAATGTTTGCTGAAATTCACCCATGAAGCCATTTGGTGCAGGAATTTTGTTTGTCAATAATTATTTTCTTACTGCTTTGATTTTGTTAGTATAAATTTGTCTGTTCAGATCTTCTATTTCTTCTTGATGTAGTTTTGGAAAATTGTATGTTTATAGAAATTTACTAGTAACTCCAATTTGTTGGTATATAGTTTTGTGTGGTTTTTTTATTTTTAAATAATACTTTGTATTTCCTCAGTTTAGATGTTACTTCTCTTCCTTTCTGATTTTATCTACCTGGATCCTCTTCTTTTCTTGATGAATCTGTTCAAAGGTTTATCAATAGTGACTATTTTTTCAAAGGAACAGCTCTTGATTTCATTGATCTTTTGTATTATTTTTTTATACTGAAGTCCTGGTGCATGGATTCCTGTACATGGTGGGGGTGGGGATCCCTCTAAGCCTGGCCTGTGCCCTCTCATAATCCAGGACCCCTGAGGGGATGTACCAGTGCGCTAAGTGGTAGGCAGCTAGGGAGGAACCTGAGCCTGCTTGCTGCCCTCACAGTAGGACTGCCAGGGAGTCTGGGAGATGCTCCTGCTGCCACAGCTGCGCTTGCCAGCCGTGAGCCTGGCTACTGGCTGAGAGGTGCTCCCCCTGTGGGAGTGCACTGACCACCGGGGGAAGCTCCTGCATTGAGCGTCTTCCCCCTGGTGGTCAATGTGTATCATTGCGACTGGTCTACTGGTCTACTGGTCATTCTGGCATTCGGTCATAGCTTATAAAAGCTTAGGCTTTTATAGAGATTTTTATTGATTTCAGAAAGTCAGGGAGGGGGAAAGAGAGATAGAAATATGATAATAGAATCATTGCTTGGCTGCCTCCTGCATACCCCCTACTGGGGATTGCGCCCACAATCCAGGCATATGCCCTGACCAGGAATTAAACTGTGATCTTCCTTATTTTCTTCTACTCATTTGGCTTTGGTTTTTGTTATTTTTCTAGTTCATTTTGATGTAAGGTTAGATTGTTTATTTGAGATATTTCTTGTTTCTTGAAGTACACCTGTAATGTTATAACTTTCCCTCCTAAGACTGTCTCACTGTGTTCCATAGATTTTGGGTTGTTGTATTTTCATTTTCGTTTGTCTTAAGGTATCTTTTGACTTCTTCCCTGATCTCATTGTTAAGCCATTCACTGTTTAGTAATTTAACTTCCATGTGTTTTTAAGTGTGTGTTTTTTTCTTGTAATTGATTTCCAGTTTCATACCATTGTGGTCAGAGAAGATGCTTAATAGTATTTCAATGTTCTTAAGTTTGTTGAGACTTAACTTATGAACTAGTATGTGCTCTATCCTAGAAATGTTCCATGTTCACTTGAAAAGAATGTATATTCTGCTGTTTTGGGATGAAATGCTCTCAAGATATCAATTAAACTAATATGATCTGGTGTGTCATTTAAGGCTAAAGTTTTCCTGTTGATTTTTTGTCTGGAAGATCTATTTATTAATGTCAGTGGAGTGTTGAAATCCCCTAACATGTATTACTGTAGATCTCTCCCTTTGTGTCTGTCAAGATTTTCTTTATGTATTTATGTGCTTTTATGTTGGGTGCATAAATGTTTACAAGGATTGTAGCCTCTTGGGGGATTGATTCCTTTATCATTATGTAATGTCCTTCCTAATCTTTCATTATAGCTTTTGTTTTATAGTCTATTTTGTCAAATATAAGTATTGCTATTCCAGCTTTTTTATCATTTGCATTTGAGTGTCTGTGTGTGTCTATAGTTCTGAGGTGGGTCTCTTGTAGACAACATATATGAGTCTTCTTTTCTTAACGATTCAGCTACCCTACCTTTTTTATGGGAGAATTAATCCATTTACTTTTAAAGTGATTATTGATAGGTACATATTTATTGACATTTGCTTTTTTATAACTATGTTCCTTTTTTCATTCTTCTTAAGTTCTTTTAACATTTCTTGTAATATTGTTTTAGTGGTGATGAACTCCTTTAGCTTTCTCTTGTTTGGGAAGTTCTTTATGTCTCCTTCAATTTTAAATGATAGTCTTGCTAGGTAGAATAAATAGCCTTGGTTGTAGGTCATTGCTTTTCATCACTTTGAATATTTCATGCCAATCACTTCTGGCATGAAATGTTTCTGTTGAGAAATCAGTTGACAATTTTATGGTAATTCCCTTATAGGTAACTGTCTTTCTCTTGCTGCTTTTAAGATTCTCTCTTTGTCTCTAATTTTTGCCATTTTAATTATGGTTTGTTTTGGTGTGGGCCTCTTTGGATTCATCATCTTTGGGAATCTCTGCATGTCCTGGACTGGTGTGTCTTTTTCCTTCACCAAAGGAAATGGTGAAGGGAATTTTTAGTGATTATTTATTCAAATAGGCTCTCAATCTCTTGTTCTCTTTCTTATCTTTCTGATACCCCAAGGGTGTGAAAGCTGTCACACTTCACGTTGTCTCAGAGGCTACTTATACTACCCGAACTTATTATCTTTTTCTTTTTTCTGCTTTTATTGGGTATTTTCTGCTACCTGGACTTCTAAATTGTTGATTAGATCCTCTGTTTCATCTAATCTGCTGTTAGTTTCTTCTAGTATATTCTTCATTTTTGATGTTGTATTCTGCATTTCTGACTGGTTCTTTTTTATGGCTTCTATGTTCTTTTATTTTAAAAAAATATATTTTATTGATTTTTTTACAGAGAGGAAGAGAGAGGGATAGAGAGTTAGAAACATCAATGAGAGAGAAACATCAATCAGCTGCCTCCTGCACACCCCCTACTGGGAATGTGCCCGCAATCAAGGTATATGCCCTTGGCCGGAATTGAACCTGGGACCTTTCAGTCCGCAGGCTGACGCTCTATCCACTGAGCCAAACCGGTTTCAGCTCTATGTTCTTTTAATGCTTGCTATCTTTTTGTTGAAGTTCTCACTAAGTTCCTTGAACATGCTTATAACAATACTTTTCAACTCTTTTTTTATTTTTTCAAACAAAAAATAAATGGTATTTTTCTTGTCTCTATTTTATTTAGTTATTTTTCTGGGGATGGGGGGGGGTTCTGTTCTCTTATTTGTGGAATTTTTTTTAATTATCTTTTTGGCTACCTCTCTGTATTTTTTTTTCCTGAATATTAAGTAGATCCACTATGTCTCTAGGTCTTGGCATGATGGCTTTATGTAGTAGATGTCTTATGAGGCTCAACAGCACAGTCTCCCTGATCTCCTGAGTTAGGTGCTCCATAAATGTTCCTTGTGTGGGTTATGTGATCCCTCCTGTTGTAGTTGAGTCTTGGTTACTGTTGGCCCATCTGTGGGTGGGGTTGACCCTCAGGCCTGCTGACTATGAGGAGTGATCATGAACACAGTGCAAGAGCTACTGTACCGGGGCTCACCCACGAGGTGGAATTCACTCTAGCAGGGTCAGACACATGCTGATATCTCCCCTTGGGTGTGCTGCTTGCAGAGATAATTGGATTGTGTTCTGATGTGGTCAGAAGCCCACCATCAGGTGTTTTGGTTCTGTTGCCTCTTGGGAGGGATCCTGGTTCAGGTCAGTGTCAGGCACTGCCTGTGACTGGGCCTGAGCTATCTGTTTGGAACTACAAAATGCCCACCGTTTTTGACTGCCTCTGCTAGTTCTGGGTGTGTGTGGGAGGGGCCAAGCTGCACACCAAGGCCAGGTTCCACCAGCACCTAGCCCAGGTGCAGGTCAGCAAAAGGCCCAAGGCGCTCTGAGATCTGCCTCCACTTGCCCACTACCTGTCACTGAAAGAGCCTCTGGTGGTACGCAAGTTGCCTGAAGTAGGTTCTCAGTGAGTCATGCGTAGGGGCGAGTGGTGTTCACTAGATTGATACAAACTCAAACTTGGCACCAATGCTGGGGCTGATGCCAGTCAGTAAAAGTCTCGGGTTATACCAAGGCCAACCACCACTTAACAGGTGCCTGCATATCTTCATGGTGAGGTAGGGTTTCGAGTTGCCAGTGGGAGAGTGGGAGGCGAGCAGAGTTCATCGGGACCAAACAGACTGAGATTTGCCTGTGCGAAGGGGGTGGCTCTGCACAGGCCCGATGACCCCAGGAGGATGTGTGAGGGATAAAATGGCCCTTGTGCTAGACCCACAAAACTCGGTCTCTCTCTGATTCTGCCTAGACTTCCTAGAGAGCCTTCCAAGAGAGCTTCACCAGGGGCCAGGCTGGCTGCAGATACCTGACAGTTCTGCAGGGCAGGAGCTCAGCGGGATGGGACCAGTGGATTCCCTGGGGGGGGGGGGGGGGGCCTGCAGGTTAGTGATGCAGGATGGAAGGGAATAGACCGTGCCCCAGAGGCACACAACTCAGTCTCTGCCATCCCAAGTCTGCCCAGACCTCTTCTTGCTCCCTCCAAGAAAATCTATACCACAAAGCCAAACAGCTGACTCCTTGGCTCAGCAGGGTAGGGCAGCAGGAAGTCAGGAGAGTGGGGTGATTGCATTCCCCCAGGCTGATGCCACATGGATAAGAGTTCTTGACCCGGGGAAGATTGCTTCTGTGAGTGGCCTGGTAGAGGGACTCAGTACCAGGACCCTGGCAGCTGTCTCTTCAACTCTCCCTGGAGCCACACAACCCAGTCTTTCTTCCCATGACTCCAGTTGGCTCTGAGCCGCCATCCCTCCCCTGGAGCCCAGGATGAGTAGCTGCAAATGAGATTTTGTGTGTGGCCCTTTAAAAGGGTGCCTGGGTTTCTAGCAGATTCTTATCTCTCCCTGATGGACAGAATCCCCACTGAATTTCGTAGCTAGATGTTATGTGGGCTTCTCTTCCCAGCTCTGCTGGGAGCCCGGCATGACATTGAGACCCCAAACTCCTCACGGGGGGGGGGGGGGCAGCCTTTACAACTGAGATATCCCTCCAGATTCTCAAGTGGGTGTGGGGCAGCAGGAAATCAGGAGGGTGGGGCTATGGCAGCCCTTTTTGTGTCTCTTCCCTGTTTTCTGGTCTTGATGTGGCTTCTTCTGTAAATATTTGTTTATAAGACTTCTGTTCAGCTAGTCTTCCGGTGGTTATACAAGCTGATTGTTCTCTATTTTAGTTGTAATTCTAGTTTGGTCCTGGGAGGAAGTAAGTGTAACTTCCATCTCCTCCACTGCCATCTTGGGTCCTGGTAGATATAGTTATTATCCCCATTTCTAGATTAGGAAATTGAGTCACAGAATATAAATAACTTTAAAACCACACAACTAAAAAGAGGTGGAGCTTGGATCCAAACACAGGCTAGGGCTAGGCTCTCTGCTTCCACAGCAGTGCCCTCAACCTTCGTCACCCCACAGTGGCCTCCTGGTCTTCCTCCCAGCAGATGTCAGCAAACTCCCATTGTCCTGAAAGTCAATACCCCTGTCTGTATAGAGAGGCACTGAAGGCATCGAAATCCCTCCACAGACCTATACTAACATGTTCTCCAGTCCCCTTTGGGGGTTAGAGTTAAGCCACTCTTGAGTATTCCTAATTGTACGATCTTGGAGCCTGTATTTTTCTACCTGGTTCGCAAAGAGATTGTGCAGCCTTGTTTCTTACTGTGTCCTAACTCTATACAGTAATGTCTGTGCAACAAATTTACCATCTGAAGAATGCGGTGAGAGAGATGAGGTTGGTCTGACCAGCATCCATCTTTCTGTATCAACGTGGTCTTCTAATCTGGGCTAGAATCTTGCTAAAAGTCTCTGTTACTGAAATTGAGACATTTGTCCCTCTGCAAGTGTCTGGAAGTTCTACCATGCTTCATAACTCATATATTATCAGAGTGCCGTGCTTGCAGATGTTACAATCGTGAATTCATGTCCTTTAGAGTCCTGGGGCTACTCATCTTGCCCCCCGTGTTGCAGTGACTGTTTGGGTGCACGGGTAGACAGTGCCGAGATATAATTCATTGGCGCCTCGAGACTTAAATGCAGCAGCCAGGTGCTCTCCTCCTATCTCTTCACTATCTCAGACTGTAATTTCCTCTTGGCCCTGTTTTTTTTCTCCTTTCTGGCCCACAGATCCTTCTTCTTGATAGAGCAGATGGAAACAAACTAGATGAGTAATTCTGTTTCACTTTATCATCTCTAAATTAACTGTGTCATCTGCCCCGAGCACAGGCCAACCCTTCTCTGGTTCTTTTCTTGTTCTGAACATACCCCAGTGACTCCTATTGTTGTTCTAGGTGTGCATTAACGCCAAGCCCAGCCTTCCCCTCCCCTGACTTGATTCTTTCATTCATGCCATTCCTTTGTATCTGCTCTTGGCTACCGATTCCTCCCTCTTGCCCTTGTAAGTGTCCTTGTCATATATGAGCTCCCTGGAGACATAGTGATTTCTGTGGCTAACTGTCTCTCTTCTTCCTCTCCAGAGTGAGGTGTGAATAGGTAGTCAGAAGTACCATATTTGCCGGCATATAAGACGATTTTTTGGCCCTGAAAAATATGCCTCCAAGTGGGGGGTAGTCTTATACGGCGAGTACATAACAAACTGTATTTTGAGTGGAAATGTTAGGGGGTCGTCTTATACCCAGTCGTCTTATACGCCGGCAAATACGGGTATATTATGTGGAGCCTCTGGTTTTTCTAGAATCCATTTTTATGATTAGACCAGGGTATAATCTAATTAGACTAATTCATCTAATCTAGATTAGAGCCTCTGACCATAGGATCTAGCCTAGTGCCTTACACATAGGAGGCCTGCAATGATGGTGACAACAACAGTCCATTTTTATTGAATGTTTACCATGATGGAGGCACTGTGCTAGGGGCTTTTTATACATTGTCTCCTTTAATTATCACAGTCAACATATAAGGTAGGTTCTGCTCTTCATCATCATGGTGAGGAAGTTGAGATGCAGGGAGGTGCCGTTTGCACAGCTGTGAGGGCAGAGCCAGGGGCCTGACCCAGTCTGTCCGGATTCCTGAGTGTGCACTTTAACCTCCGCACAATGCTGCCCTCGGAGTTTGTTTAAGACCATGAATCACACCTTCTTTTCCCTGGATTTGTAGAGCTCTGTTTTCCCACAGTCCCAGGAACACAAACTGCTATATTCCCTTCTTCGGCTCTTACAGATCATATGATGACAAGGTCCTTTTTCTCTCCAAGAGCCAGTCACCTCCACTCTGTCATCCATCTAATTCTCTGTCATTGGCCAAAAATAGCTCCGAGCAGCAGCTCTCTTTGCTGCGTTCTTGTCCTTCTGTGACGTGGGATGGTCAGCAGAGCAAGGCTTGAGGGAAATCGCTGATCTGCTTCTGGCGGAGTGGGACTCATATCAGACCCTGGATGGTTCTTCTGTCATCCCTCAGCCGGCAGGGAGCAGGGCTGATGATGGGGTGACAGGTGCGCCCAGCCAGGTGGGCCTGAGGGGAGCTGGCCCTCTGTCTCATCCCCTCCTCACTGAGATTTTCATACCCTGGGAGTATTACTTCAAAGGTTTTTATTCAACTATGCTTTATATGCAATCTACTGTTAAAAAACAAAAACAAAAAACGTGAAATGATTTACAATAAAACATGTCTAAAACAGGACAGTTAAAACACATTTAAAGAGAGAGACAGTCCATGAAAATACTCACTAGTACTTCCTCATCTCAGCAAGCCTCAGGGTAAGTCGGCAGAGGAGCAATTGCACGGGTTAATCCTAAATTTAGAGTAACTAGTCTGCCCATGGGTCATAGCCAGAGTAATTCATCATTGTCATCAACAAAGAACCGTAATAAATTTGTCTTTAAACTTTAATACCGAATCCACATGTTACACACACAGAACTCACACTACCCATTTGTCTTTCTGCTATTATTTTTAAGCACAGAATTGGTATAAGTCACAGTGGAACCTTTTAAATGTACCACATTTGCTTCAAGGGAAGCTGATTCTACGGCCTAGCTGCTGAACATGATTTCCAGGGAATGGCTGATAAGGAATGAATGAATGAATGTGTACATGGTCCAGTAACACCAGTGAATCAGTCCCACACTGATTACGCCACAGACAGTTCATTCACGAATGGGGTGTGTCCTGTAGCAGCACATCCCATTGTGACGGAGGCTGGCCCTCGGAGCGTTCTGAGTCAGACAGAGAGCCAGCAACACGACTCAGGCCATCTGGGCAGGGCAAGGGGCACGGTGACTTTGGTGACCCTGTCCAGACACGCACCTACAACCGCCTTGGTGGTTTCACAGATGACTTTGTCCATTCTACAGCCAGATGGGAAAACAGAGGAGAAACTTTGTCAGTGAAGGGTGGGCTTGGGAATCTCTGTGCCCTCAGAGTGTGACAGCACTGAAAGTGGCCGAGTGACTCAGAGCAGAGATTCACTGAGGACTCTGGTGGGCATTTTCCTGGTTCCCTATGATTCTGATGAGACATTTCCCTAGTTCACTGAATGAAATCACAGGGCTAAGGCAACCTGGAAACTAGTTACTGGCCAGGTTCAGTTTAAAACAAACGGGTGTGCGCAATGAAATATCAGGCAAGGAGATCTCACTAAAATTCTCTTAGTTCTTGGTTTCCCTAATGCGTAGGCATTTAGGTGGATCTGAGTATGTCTGTACTTATGGTCCCAAGCAGTAGTTATTTGTTGTAGGCAGTAAAATCCCGTCTTCATGGCAGATCCATTTACTCCCGGCTCACACGGCCTGAGCTGATCTCCAGAGTAAACAGAAAGTACAGCCGTGACAGCTGGCACCCGGGCTCACGTCAGTCTGTGCAGTTACTGTGTATGTGGAGCCACGAACTCAGGGAACAGATCACAACTTAAATCTATGAGGAGGACCCAGAGCAGAGCTGTGACTTTGGGAGTAGAACGTAGTCACACATCTTAATAGATAGCATGAACCAAACTATAATAACATGTATTTTTTAGAGCTCTCAGGAACTTCAGATGTTGTCTAGTCTAAAAAAAAATTCCTCATTTTATAGAGCTGGAACCAGACACAGGTTAAATATTAAATTCCTCGCCTACGTCAAAAAACTAGTTAGTAGCAGAAATGGGATGACAGTCCTTGTCTCTTGCTGCAAATCCAGATGTTTTTTTGGCCACGGTAGGCTCAGGCTTAGGAAGTTATATACTCCCAAGCCAGTCTGCTCACAAACACAGTGTCTGTAGTTCAGTTGCGCTGTTGCTGAATAGAGTTTTCGCATTCCCTGGTTGTGGTCTCAGCAGCCAGGATTCCTACTGCTGTGGGAAACAGAGTCAGGCAAGGATAGCCTTCTTTTCCATTAAAAAAAAAATAGGACTGCTTATTAACCATCACAAATGTGAAATAAATGGGAAGAAGAAACATGCTTATTGGGCACCAACTCGGTGGTGGGCGCGGTGCTGGCGGGCATTTCACAGAAGCCCCTGGGGCAGGACTGGCCAGGCCCCTTTTAAGGTCTCACGGCACCAGTGAACAGCTTCAGGATATGTTCTGGTCAACAGCCTGCGATTCTGCCACTATTCTACGCTGCCTCCCTTGCTTGGCACAATTAATAGGCGTTATATTATATGGCTAAAGTGGGTTTATACTGAGGTGTAAAGACACATATATTGTATCTTACTTGTTAACTTTCCTCAGTCAATCACCTTTAAAGCAGCACTAGTTCCATCTTCAGGCTAAAACATACCATCATTAAAGCTCATTTTGAACCTCATTCAGCCAGGAATTTGCCCAGAGTTATGTGGCTCTGGAAAAGCGTTGCCCAGGAGCCGCTGCAGGAAGCTTTCACTTACCGTGTAAGAGAGGCGATTCGCCATCTGCACGAGTCCTCCTCTCTCTCCTGCTAGCACGCCTGGCTTCCTCAGCAGAGATGTGGATCCCCTCTGTGAGTTATTTTCGGGGACCATGCCCCGCTCTCAGGGTCAGGAATCTGAATGCTTAGGTCTGCTGGGTATCATTTTGCCTTTCATAATCAGATAAGAGAAAGGCCACAGCAATATGCAGTGTGTCAGTCCGGCCCCCTTAGAGTTCGTCTGTGGAGTTCCCTTTTCCAGGAAGCTAACCTTTACTGAGTACTGATGTCCCAGGCACCAAGCTAAGCCTTTTCTCTGGATGGTCCCCGGTAAGCTCAGCATAACCTTATGCCGCGTGTACCTGTTTCACAGAGGTGTGAGCTCCTTAGGAAGGTCAAACAGCTCGGTCAGGTTCATGCAGCCACCAGCAAGCAGGGCCCAACGTCAAACCCAGGCTGTGTGTGCAAACTCCGGAGCTTTCAAACCTCTGGGCATGCCGCGTCCTGACTGTTTTTTGTTCATTTCTCTGGTAAGAAGTTTTCCTCCACCTGACCATTCCTTTTCCATGGTTCTTGCTCTTGCAACAGATTATTTCTAAAGTCCCTTTGAATATTGAAATTCCATGACTAATTAAGTTAACATTTATGCAGTTTGATTAATTTACACGAATGCCTGAATTCATTTATGACATTAATTCTTTTACTGAAGGTTCCAACAGCTTTTGGCTTACTTACAGGTCTCTTCATGTTATAGAAACCATGCTGCTTTCCCCAGAATAACATTTAAAACCTGAATTTTTTTTAATGTAAGGTTTAAAAGCTTACCTGAAAAAGTTTTTCCATGTGCACAACATATCCATTTTCCATCTGGGCCAAAAGAGTCACTTTAAGCTCCTGTTCTCTTGGTTGCCTTTCCCGCGTCTCGCAGATGCAGTGCTAATTGCTTGCAGCTTCAGGTCCTTTCTCACATGAGGTAACAATTTGAGCGTCTTGGGTTTGACTGCTGCGTTTGTTAGACACGCCAGGCCTGGAGCTGGCGTTAGCTCTTCAAGGATGCTGAATCCACACAGAGATCGACTCATCTGAACTTGGAGAAGCTTCTGGAAGAACCTCCCCTTGTGCTCCTCTCAGACTTGGTATGACCAGCAGTGCGGCAGATTGTTTCCACAACCCGGGCAGCCTGGGCGCCGGCCCCTTGGACCAGGTCAGGAACGGAGCCCTCCCAGCCAGCTGTGCCTGTGGAAGGATGGTCTGGGAGGGGTTTTCACAGGCCTCTCCAGTGTCTGAGCGGCTCTCTGCAGCTGAAAACAGACTCCACTTGGGATACATCTGAAGTTCATTTTGACTGGGTTGGGAGACAAAGAAGACCAACAAGAAAGGAAATGACAGGACTCTGTAATTAGGGAGCCGTGGGCACAACTTTGGAGAATATCTGGGCCTTGTTTTGCTCACACCTATTTGTAGTTCTGGTCCCTGGGGTCAGGCAAGCCTGGGTTCCAACCAAGCTGCGCTGTTAATGGCTCTGCGGTGATGAGAGCATCATCTGACCATCCAAACCTCAGTTTCCTCATCTGCAAATTGGGATGACAGTGCCTCCCTCATGGTGTTTGAAGACTGCTGCAGCTCCGGGCTCTGTGCTCCACTGTGACTGCAAGGTGTTGTTTTGACTCCCCCCTTCCTCTCCCCAATCAATACAGGACACACTCCTCTAGAACAGCGTTTCCCAAACTTTTGACATATGTGTACCCCTTCTATAATTTTTGTAATGCTGAGTACCCCTCGTCAAAAAAAAATGGATGTATTTTAATAATCAAAATATATTTATTTTTTATTTGTTTGGTACATACACAAAATAATAATAAATGAAAAATAAAATTATTCATAATAAAATATAAATAAAAGTTATATTTAAATAATATTTATTTGCACACCGGACCATCTCATGCCTCACAAGACTATCTAGACTTGACTCATGAGAACGTAGAATTAGGCGCAGCTAAGCACGGTGCAGTGCATATCCCCACCAAACTCCGATGCAACGCGTACCCCCACCAAACTCTTCCCGTACCCCTGGGGGTACGCGTACCACCCTTTGGGAAACACTGCTCTGGAAGAATAAGGTTCGTGCAAACCAGCATTTTAGGAGCCTTACACAGCTGTGTGCCATGCAGCGCATGTGTGTTTGGTGAGTTTTCAGTAAATCTGATTTTAAAATCGGATTTTAAGTATACTTTGGGAGATACAGAAAGGTGTCCCATATCAGGTTGCTTTGTAAAAACTATAATACTTTTCTGAATTATTTTAATTTAGGCTTTTTAGAAATTGTAATTTCACAGAATTAGACCTCCCACCCATGACTCCCTAGAGCAGTGGTTCTCAGCCTGTGGGTCGTCTAAGACCATCGGAAAACACAGATATTTACATTACGATTCATAACAGTAGCAAAATTACAGTTATGAAGTAGCAACGAAAAGAGTTTTATGGTTGGGGGTCACCACAACATGAGGAACTGTATTAAAGGGTCGCTGCATTAGGAAGGTTGAGTACCACTGGGCTAGAGGAACAAGAGCAAGGAGCAAACAGCACTCGCTCCTGAGACACGGTCACACCCCCTGTGTTTCTCCTGGAGGCTCCCCCCTTCGCTGCAGCGGTCAGGTGCTTGCTGTCCTTCCCTGTGAGGAGCAGCAGCAGGCCCAGGACCTAAGCCGGCAAAGACTTACCTAGCATGTGGAAGCTGAAGAGGCCGGATGGGTCTGTGTTGGGGGACAGAGGAGGGGATGGGGCTGTCTCCCAGGAGCTGCCCGAGGCCGCCGTGGAGGAAGGGGCTCCTTGCCTTGCCCCAGAAGGCATTCCCAGAAGCCCAGGGGAAGCAGTGGAATGGTGCCTGGTACACAGTAAGTGATGTATTTAACCGTCTTTAGTACCAGTGTTGTTATAATGCTAAGACGGATTTGACTTGGTTTCCGAATGGGTCTTCCATCTTACAGAACTGAGGGGTGGGTTTTGGGAACAGCGTGAAGCAGCCATTGAAGGGGCAGTTTGACAACCTTGGGATTCATTCCACGAGTCATCTCAGACCTTCGGCGTCCTCCTTACCCTCCGAAACAGCCAGGACCAGCGGAATTCTTGCTCGGCTGTTCCAGTTACCGGAACGATTGCTGTGTCCTGAGCCCTGCAGCAGTGGTGAGCACCTTGTGTATTCATCGGACGGGCGGGCGGAAATGGGACGCAGCCAGGCTACTAAATCCACACTCTCCTGCATTGAGGCCGCAGAAATCTGACTCCGAGAATGCGCATCTTGCACTGCAATCTAGATCTCCAGAGGAAAGTTTTGGACAGACTAACCCAGATCCAGGTCTGCGTCAGTGAAAGCCTGGCTAAAATGGGACAGAAAGAGCCCGGAATACACAGGTCTGAGTCCTGGCTGGGAGATGCGGGGTCCACGCTCCAAAGGCTGGCTCACCCCCCTGGTGCCATGGAGCTGTGGGCAGCCCTCGTGCTCATTTCCCCCTCTCCTCCTCCTCCTCCTATTTTTCTTCCCCATTCTCCTCATATTTTCCTTAGGCGGGAGAAACTCAGGAACCTATGGGCCCAGGGGAGGGGTAAGGAGACAGTAAGACCAAGGAGCCAGGCCTTGCTCTGATTGGGACCCGGTGAAATGGAAGGACCCGCCCTGGACTTTGAACACCAGCCCTCACCCGCCTCTGCCTGGATGTGACCCTTCTGCCCGGAAGTCTTGTTCCTCAGGAGAGAGAGGACGGTGAGAGGCCTGGGGTTGAATATCCAGGAAATAGGAAGCCATGGACTCAGAGCCGGTGCTGTTTCCTCCCTGCCTCACGTCCGACCCCGCCCCTCTGCCCTGTGGGGCCCGGGCTGCCTGTCCAGCTTGGACTGGGCCTTGCTAGGGGTTCCTAAGGGGCTTGCAGCTGGTGGCCCCTCCGGCCAGTGTGTCTCTGAACTCGCCTCCGAGAGGGGAGAGCGTATGCTCTTCGTGGAGGCGCCCACTACTCAAACTGGAATTGCTTTCGCTTCTTCCCAAAGCACAATGTCACAGAAGTCCCGGGCCCTGAGCCCAGTCTAGCCTCCAGGGCAGAAGAATGTGTGCAGGTGCTGCCCCCCGCCCCCTTTTTCCCAACAACTGTGCATTAAACTAGAGGAATTACCTTGGGCCCGTGGTCGGCAAACTGTGGCTCTCGAGCCACATGCGCCTCTTTGGCCCCTTGAGTGTGGCTCTTCCACAAAATACCACGGCCTGGGCGAGTCTATTTTGAAGAAGCGGCGTTAGAAGAAGTTTAAGTTTAAAAAACGTGGCTCTCAAAAGAAATTTCAATCGTTGTACTGTTGATATTTGGCTCTGTGGACTAACGAGTTTGCCGACCACTGCCTTAGGCGAAAGAAGGGTGTCTTGTGATTGTCGTTGCTCTTCCTGTTGCCAGCAGCCAGATATGCCTGTGGACAGGGGGACACCAGAGGCCAAGAGGGTGGTGACACAGGCACAGGTGTGTGTGTGTGTGTGTGTGTGTGTGTGTGTGTGTGTGTGTGTGTTGGGGGGAGGGGGGACTGATTCTGGTCGTGGGCACCTGCAGAGCTCCAGCTTCCCCCTGTGAGCCTGGGCCCACGGCAGGCTGCTGCGGGGCCCAGTGCTGCCAGCCGCACGGCCCGGCTGGGCACAGCTGTCCCGTCACACCAAGGACCCCTGCCCAGGGCCCCCCTTGGGCACAGCAGCGGAGGGTCTTCCCTCCAGGAATCTCACAGCCATCAAAGGCTTCCAATCTGTATGTTATCACCGAAGGATGAGAGTAAAAGGAGGAAATGATCATCAGCCTTAAACTTCTGCCAGACTTTGGTACCAGGCCCATGAATTTAAAAAATAAATTATGCTATCTTAAAAATGATATTGCCTTAAGTGTCTGAATTTTTGAAACCCTATTTGAACATTTCTTTGTTTTAACACACCTGCAGCCTCGGAGAATGGAGGTGTCCCAGGCCTCTCTTTACCTCCAAGTAGCCCATCGGCCACAACCCCCTTGGTGGGCTGTGGGAAAAACCGTTCCCTTTCCACAGTGTCATTTCAACCCAGAAAATCTAAGCTGCAACTTAATTAATTACAGCCACTGACCTATAATGAAAGAGGCCTTTTGGTTTAGGCATGCACATTTCAACCTCTTTCTCGACAGTAAGCACTCTCTCACACCACAATAAGGCCGCCTTCCTTACTCACTAGGCCTGCCCAGCTCTGGGGGAAATGGCTGGCAGATTTTCTTGAGACCTTTACCCTTAGACAATGGGGCTCAACCATGGAATCAAGGGGTGAGGGTTAAAAAAATGATGCCTGGATCCTACCCCCAGATATTCTGATTTACTTGACATGGGGTGTGATCTGGGCATTGGGAGTTTTACCAGCTCTCCAAATGATTTAATATGTAGCAGTTTCAGCAACAGTGGCCTAGGGCAGAGGTTGGCAAACACTAGCCTGCATCAGAATAAATGTTAAAAATCTGATTGCTGGGCCCCATCCCCACCGTTTCTGAACCAAAGTCTCTGGAGGGTGCTCCATAATTAGCATTCCTAACAAGCCCCCAGGTGATGTGATGCTGCTGGCGCTGGGAACCACTGTCCTAAGAGAAAGCCAGGGAGGTGGGCTGGGCAGGAAAATGTGAGAGAATGCACAAAGATCCAGCTGTTTCTCATGCTCAAGCTCTACTGATGGCTTCAGAGGCATTGACACCCCTCAGTCCCAGAGTCGGGGTCACCGTAGCTGATGCTGTGCAGAAATCCCAAGTGCAGTTGAGCTGGGGCCAGGCAGCTGGGGCCTCGGTTGGTTGGATAAGGCACGGGCCCGAAACAGAGTCTAGGTCAGCTCCGTCCACTGAGAATACAATGCACGCCACAAATGTGAATAAAGAATGCAATTTCATATTTCTAGACACATTTAAAAAACTAGAAACAGTAATATTGATTTTAACTGTACAACAACTCCCCATTGCTCCCACCCCCACCTCTAGCAACCACCAATCTATACTTTCTATCTTTATGCATTGACTTCTCTGGCTTCCTTATAGAAATGGAATCATACAGCATTTGTCCTTTTTTGATGGATATATATATATATATATATATATATATCAGATAAACAATTCCAATATTGTATCATTGTACATATCATCAACATTTAAGAAGAAATTTCTAAATGGTATTTAAAAATTGTGAATAGAGACTTAAAATTTTTAACCAACTATGGATCATACTATATTTACTGCTCTGCCATTTACATTTCTTATTGTGGAAAATATTCATACCATAAAATTGTCCATTTTAACCATGTTTAGCTGTACAGTCTAGCAGCATTAAGTCCATTCACATTGCTAGGCAGCCATCACCATCATCCATCTCCAGATCATTATCTTCCCAAATAGACACACCACACCCATTAAACAACAGCCCCCCATTGTACCACCCCCACCTCTAGCAACCACCACTGTAATCTCTCTATCTTCATGCATTGACTTCTCTGGCTACCTCATATAAGTGGAATCATACAGCATCCTTTCTTTTTAAAAAATATATATTTTATTGATTTTTTACAGAGAGAAAGGGAGAGGGATAGAAAGTTAGAAACATCGATGAGAGAGAATCATCGATCAGCTGCCTCTTGCACACCCCCTACTGGGGATGTGCCCACAACCAAGGTACATGCCCTTGACCGGAATCGAACCCAGGACCTTTCAGTCCGCAGGCCAACGCTCTATCCATTGAGCCAAACCGGTTTCAGCGCATTCATTCTTTTTTGATGGGCTTATTTCACTTAGCATATCTTCATGGTTCACCTCTGTTAATAGGATGTTTCAAAATTTCCATCCATTTTAAAGTTGAATAATATGCCATTATATGTATAGACCACATTTTGTTTATCCATTCCTCTTGGGTTTCTACCCCCTTTTGACTATTGTCTGCTATGTTCTTTTAAATAATAGATGGTGGACATTTTTTCATGTGAGTTATAGAGCTATTTTATCCTTCTTAATGGCTGCCTAATATTTCATTGTATAAATGTGCCTCTTCTGTAATCACACAGCAGTTAGTGGTATAGTGGGGATTTGAACCCAGTTCTTTATGGTTCCATCCCAAGAGTCACAAGGGATACGTACAATTTGAGCCACCGCATGGCCAGCAGGATGTTAGGCAAGTATAGAATAATGTGATAGAATTTGATTGGGTCCTGAGAGGATTCTGATCAATGGAGTGATGAAAGTGGTGGCAGATGTATCCTTGATTTAGGAGTCCCCACTCTGTGCCTTCCTATGATACAGTTATTGCTAGTTCTCAGTTACTGCTGACCCGGCCCCTCTCAGGGTGGCTCTGGATTAACAAATACTCTGTTTCCCCGAAAATAAGATAGTGTCTTATATTAATTTTTGCTCCCAAAGATGCGCTAGTTCTTATTTTCAGGGGATGTCTTATGTTTCCATGAAGTAGGTCTTATTTTCGGAGGATGTCCTATTTTCGGGAAAACAGGAGTAGTAGCATCCTTTGGCCAGAAGGGACCTTAGAGTTCATCTGGCCCAACTGCAGGAGAAGAGGAAACAGAAGCCTGTGAGATGGGCCTGCAGCATGAGGAGTTCCTCTGCCTGCACCCCCAGGTGTGGCTGCACTGAGCAAGGTGGGAAGATGCTCCACACTTTCCCATCCCTATTTCATTGACTCATAGCCACTCTGTTGTTGCTGGAAACTCATTTGTCTGACTGCCAGTTCAGGCCTCAGCCCACCGGGATTGGGCCTAAACCGACAGTTGGACAAAAACTCTCATAATCTGGGACTGCTGACTCCCAGCTGCTCCCCTGCCTGCCTGCCTGCCTGCCTGCCTGCCTGCCCGATTGCCCCTAACCACTCCCCTGCCAGGCTGATTGTGCCTAACTGCTCCCCTGCCAGGCTGATTGTGCCTAACTGCTCCCCTACCAACCTGATTGCCCCCAACTATCTTCCCCTGCTGGTCATCTTGTGGCGGCCATCTTGTGATTACAGGGGGGCAGCCATCTTATGCAAGGGCATGATGGTCAATTCGCATATTACCTCTTCATTATATAGGATGTTTATGTTTTCTGATCACTTCTACTTCCTTCCAAGAATGGAAAATCAACCTGGGTGTCACTAAGAGGATACTCCCTGAAGAAGATTGCGGGTGACAGTGGATTTGTCACCCAACTTACTTTCTTTTACTGCACAATTGACATTTCTTCCACGGGGGACGAGGCCCTGTGTCACTGGACTGTCTGTGTTCAGGGAGGCCTTTTACTGACTTGCCTAGTTTTTATTCCATTGTCTTGCTGTCATTGGCTGATCTGATCTCTACACTGATTAATTAGTTTCAAATCCCTTCCTATTGATCTAATAAAGTTGGCCTGTTTAATTCAAGTCGGGAAATTCTGAGGATGTTTCCTTTAGACCCCGATGAGGGCATGGTTTTTTAACATCTCCCTTGGGAGAGGGGTTGTGCTTCCTGCAGTCTTCTGAATTTCCAGAGCAAAGCTGAGACCAGGCAGGGTCCGCCTGCTGCCGGGCCTGGATGCGCTCACACAGACAGCGTGCCTGCTCCTGGGGCAGTCCGCTATGTCCTCCCACCGAAGGCGCCGAGAGACTGCCGTCTCTCCACCTCTGGAGCTTGTCTTGTGGGTTCTGAGCATCAAAACCTATCTCGTCAGAGTGAGGCCTGCTCCCAAAGATGCGCTAGGTCTTATTTTCCCATCCCTGCCACCAGGGCCAGGCCGGAGCCCGGCACGGGCTGCCTGATTTATAACTGCCTTCTTTTTTCCTGTGACCCCCGGGGCAGAGGTCAGAGTAAAAGTCCCAGAGTCAAACGCTTTCGTCAGAAAGTGAAATGGGCGGGCAGATACAAGCGGCCTTCGTGGGGAGAAGGGGATTCAGCAAAGCCAGCCCCGCTTTGGATGCAGGACTGACACATGGTGCTCGGCGAGCTGCCTTTGGGGGGGTGGCTGCTCGGTGGCTGGACTTAAAATTCCAACTGTTACTCTTCCCGTCAGCAACACCAGGATGCAGGGAGCTTGTTTACTTAACACGACCAGACCACTATATCCAACTAATCCCTCCTGCATACCTCCCCCAAGATAGCTGTCATAAAAATGCATCAACATGCTCTTGGAGCCTCTGAGAATTCCCTTAACGCCCCGGCCACGCCTGCCCCTCGCCTGGGCTCTCCAGGCAGCGGCCGAGGCGCCCTCGGTGGGTGGGAGGGTTCTCGTCCATCTCCATCCGGCCACGCAGGAGCCACGGCCACGATGAGCTTCCCCACGAGGCGGCCTCCCTGCGCGGCGGGCCCGGGAGCCGCGGTGCAGGCTGCAGCAGCTGGCTGACTCATTTGTCTTCATTAATGCTGCTCGGAGCGGAGGCTTTGTCACATGTACGATTATGTGAGATGCGATTCTTCTGAATGTGTAAACAGAGCTCTCGTGCGAGGCGAGGCCGCGGGCAGCAGCCTGGAGAGGGGCATCTGCTTTCCGTCCCCCCAGGTCTCCCGTGTCCGGATATGCTTCTTGGAATGATAAGGGCTAGGAACGTGGTGGCCTGGTCCTCGGCCCCAGGGGCTCGCCTCTGCCCACGTCACCTCTCGGAGTCTGCCCGGTCCTTTCTCCCTCCCCTCAGCTCCACACTTACCGAGTCCCTCAGCTTAACCACCTTCACGTCTCCTCTCTTAACCTGACCCCTTCCCCTCTCCTCCTCCGGGGTCCTCTCTTTTGTCTGAGGCCGCCATCCCCTCCTGGCTGGATTTCTGCAGCAGCCTCTTACTCACACTCCCTGCCTCCCGCCTTGTCTCCCTCTAATTCCTTCCGTACCCTCCTGGTCTTTTAAACTTTCTGAAAAGCATGTCCACTTGGGTCACTCTCCTTCTGCTTCAGATGGCCTAAGGCCCTCGGGACTAGGCCCGAGAAGTCTCCCAGGCCTCCTCTCGAGTATCAGCATGCTCATTCCCGTACCCCCACCGCCGCCTTCTCCCTCTTTGGGGTTATACTTTGTCACGGGGGCCCAGAACAGTTCTGTCTTGTGCCTCCCATTCTGGGGTTGTTAGGTCAAGCAATTTTGAAACTGAGCTCCTGCTATTTCTCAGATTAACACAGGAGAACATGAAGACCTGGACCAAATAAAATGTCCGAGTCACTGCTTTCCTAAGCATGATCCTTCTCCAGGGACTGACGTTGCTTTTCTGAACTGTTAAGACTCAGGGCACTGTAGATGCAAGAAAGAGAACAATCAGCTACCAGAGGATGAGAGAGCGGTTTATTAAAGAATATGCATGAGGGAATCCAGAAAAGTGGCTTCAGGAGGGGCAGAAGTAAGACAGCCTAGGGCCCAGCCAGTATCATTCTCTCTCTCTCTCTCTCTCTCTCTCTCTCTCTCTCTCTCTCTCTCTCTCTCTCATGTTTCATCAGCTCTGCCTCCCCCCATTCTCCGAACTTTCTCTCGAGAAGCTTCCTCTGTGTCACCTTCATGTACACAACCCAAAACAGCAGCCACAGACCTGGGTCTCCATGGGCTGCCCGCTTAGCACCGCGCACCCCCTCAACTTCCTGCTGCCTGCAAGGACCTGCTGGTCCCGCCTCGGCTCTGGGCCAGGCTGCAGTGGTCCCGGGGCCTGGCAAGTCTGGGGGTTGGTTGTCCTCCGCCAGAGCTCTTTCCCCCATTCTTCCCCATGGCTTTGACCCTCGGGGGAGTTAGTGCCTTCTCTGCCAGTGGCTGGGAATGGAGGCAGCTTATCAATGGGAGGCTCTATTATTAGTTTATTAAGTTAACTGTCCTAGTAACTACGTACCATAACAAAGCAACAAAGGAGGTGGTATTGATAATAAAGAACCATGAACTGGGTGGCAGGAACAACAGGAAGGTATTATTGTCTCTCAGTTCTGGAGGCCAGGAGTCTGAAACCCAGGCATTGAAAGGACTAGTTCCTTCTCCTCAGAAGGAACTGAGGGAAGGAGCTGCTCGTGCCTCTTCCTAGCGTCAGCCGCCTCCAGCACGTCTGTGCTTGCCGGTGGCATTCTCCCTGTGTCACCTTCAGATCACCTTCTTCTCTGGTGCCTGTCTCTGTGTCTGAGTTTCCTTTTTGATAAGGGCACTAGGTGTACTGGGTTAGGGCCCACCCTACTGACCTCATCTTACGTGATCAGGTCACATTCACAGGATTCTTGGGGTTAGAACTTGAACATCTTTGGAGGGAACACAGTTCAGCCCACCACAGGCTAAGGGCAGAGGCAGTAGGCCTCGGGATGCTCCCCTCCTGGGCCTCCTCAGGACCATCCTAGACAGCCCACTCTGCCAATGCTCCTGACAGGACTAGACCCTGGAGTAGAGATGTTAGGTTCACATTCAAGGTCCCACTAGACCAGTGGTCGGCAAACTCATTAGCCAAGAGAGCCAAATATCAACTAGACAACGATTGAAATTTCTTTCGAGAGACAATTTTTTTTAACTTAAGCTTCTTCTAATGCCACTTCTTCAAAACAGACTAGCCCAGGCCGTGGTATTTTGTGGAAGAGCCACACTCAAGGGGCCAAAGAGCTGCATGTGGCTCGAGAGCCGCAGTTTGCCAACCATGGCACTAGACAGAAAGAACCTTATAAACTCCAAGTAAACACATACAATGCCCCACTGCTTCCCTGTCAGGAACGTAGCCTTTTGGTTTTGTAAATCCTATAGGGAAAGGTAGCTATGACACGGATAGGTCCATGGCTCTGCTGTAGTAACTGTCAATGTGGTCAATAATAATTACAACAGTAACGTTAATAATACACCACGTGCGGCATTAGAATTGTCAAGCGTTTCATAAACATTATTTGATTCGATCCTCACAATAACTATGTGAAGTAGGGAAAGCAGATTTTTGTTTTATTTTATTATTTGTATTGAGAAATAACTGACATAGAACATAATGATTTGGTATTTGTATATATGGCAAAATGGCCACCACAGTAATGTCTACATAACATCGGTCACCAGAGTTAGTTACAGATGTTTTTTCCTTGTAATGAGAATTGTTAAGATCTCTCTTAGCAACTTTCAAATATACAGTTACCTATAGTCACCATGCTATATATTATATCCCATGACTTACTTATGTTATGACTGTAAGTTTGTACCTTTTGACCAGCTTTGTCTAATTCACCCAACCCCCACCTCTGGCAACCACCAATCTGTTACCTAAGAGCTTTTTCCTTTTTTAGATTCCACATATCCACATATAAGTGAAATCAGACAGTATTTCTCTTTATCTGTCTATCATTTCTCTTTATCATTCATAGCATGCCCTCAGGGTCCAATCATGTTGTCACAAATGGCAAGATTTCATTCATTCTCTCTTATGGTTAAATAATCTGTATGCATATATATATATATATATATATATATACACACACACACACACACACACACACACACACACACACGAAGGATAAATAGAATCCATTTCATCGCTGGACACTTAGATTGCTTCCATGTCTTGGCCATTGTAAATAACGCTGCAGTGAACATGGGATGCACATGTCTTTTCCAGTTACTGTTTTTATTTCCTTTGGATAAATACCCAGGAGTGAAATTGCTGAATCATATGGTAATTCTGTTTTTAGTTTTGTGAGGAAACTCCACACTGTTTTCCTTAACGGCTGCACCAATTTACATTCCCACAAACAGTGAACAGGGATCCATTTTTTTTTTCACATCCTCACCACACTTGTTACCTTTTGTCTTTCTAACAGGTGTGAGGTGGGTGGTATCTCCTTGTGATTTCAATTTGGATTTCTCTGATGATTAGTGGCATTGAGCACTTTTTCAGGAACCTGTGGAGATTTTTGTTATAGCATCTCTTTGTGCCTCAGTTTTCTCATCTGTGAAATGAAGATTGCAATAGCTACTCAAAGTATTGTCGCAGAGTTAGATGCACTAATAACCTGAGAGCTCTGGTATACCCTGCGAGTGTGATACAACGGATGCTGCTTTCATTGCTGCCACTCACATTCGTAGCACAGAGGAAGAATGGAAATGCAGAGTTTAAGAATCTCAGCCAAGGCTCTCAAGCTCATTATAAAACTGGGCCGGGCCTCAGTAGCTCAGAGAAAAGAGGATTAAAGAGGTATCTCTGTGAACCCAGAAAGGAGATATGCCTCCCCATTCCCACCCCCGCTTCCTGTCCCATCCTAGAATTGCTTTGCTGGAGGGTCATAGAATGTCATTTCTTTAAACTGTGTTTTCATTTATTTCCTGTCAAAGCTATGTTGTCGTTGCCAAAATTAGTATAAAATAAATTTTAGGATAAAATAACATGCAACTCTTTAGTTATGCTTATAATATCCAAAAGGCACACTTTGGATATTATAGGCATACTTCTTTACCAAAAAGGGGGAAAGCTACACACCTTGTGCGCATGCCCCCGTATCTACTCTCTCGTTATTAGAAGACTGGAAGGTGGTACAAAATGTGTCTTTAATGTTCCCCATCAAGCCTGTTTTCAGTTTACATGTCAAGCCCTTCTCCATTTCCTCCCACACCTCCTGCCCTGCCCCTATCGGAGATGGGTTCTCTCTCCCGCCCCCTTCTCTGCAGACTCTTGGCTCCATCTTAGGATGTCTTAGGTGGAGATCCCAGAGGCTGCTGCCAACATGCCAGATCCTGTGCAAGTGATTTACTAGGAGGCCTTCCCAGGAACAATTGGTGGGGGGCGGGGACGTGGGGTCAGGAAGGGAGGTGCAGGAAGGTATCCAGCAAAGTCCCACAGAGTTGCTCTTGGAGAAGGGGTCATACCTCAGAGCAGTCTCCATTAGGAAGGGCTGGGCATGGAGCTGGAATCAACAGTCCTCGGCTTATAAGGCCCGCCCCTCCCATCCCCCCAAAATGCAAATCCCCAGTCACTTCTGACAACCTGGGTGCAGGCTGGAAGGTGGGCCTTCCTGAGAGAAGCAGGTGCTGGCTGTTGGGAACGAGGCTCCCTGAAGCTGGTGTGTGGGAAGGCGGCGGAGAGCCCTGGGGGAAAGGGGCTGCTCGTCTGTCCGTCTGTCCGGGTGTGATGGAGCCTGAGGTTCCGGCTCCTGACTCCACCCTGAAGAAGCCGCATGAAGAGGGTGAGGGAGCTCTGGACCCTTCAGAGTGGAGAGGCACAACACACATTTCAGTTGCTCACGTGCACTGTCTCTTTTAGGCGAAGGGTTGATGTTTTATGCTACACAGGGTTTGGCTTTTTGTTTTACTGAAGTCAGAGAAGTGAAAGAAATGACAAGAGTGATGGTGAGGGAAAACCCCACCAGTCCACAAATATAAACACATTTTAGTTCCATCTTATTGATTTTTAAATGAAACTAATGATTGGTGAGACTAATTTTTTATGCCAATTAAACCATGGTTTAGGCCCAGGGCCTGGGGTCTGCTCTCCTTGGAAGGGTCCAGATCCAGTGTCAGGTGCCTCCAGCTCCTAAGGCTCTCACCCCATATCTTTCTCCTTCTTCTCCTCCTCTTCCTCCTCCTTCTTCTCTTCCTCCTCTTCCTTCCTTCTTCCCTCTTCTGTCCAAAATTAGCCTTGATTTCTTTATTTCCATTTCCTTTTTAACAATTTTTTTTTTTTTTTACTTATTTCAGAGAGGGAGAAAAATAGAAACGTCAACGATGGGAGACGATCATTAATCTGCTGCCTCCTTGCACCCTTACACTGGGGGTTGAGCCCACAACCTGGGCATGTGCTCTGAGTGGGAATCGAACCATGACCTCCTGGTTCATAGGTATATGCTCAACCACGGAGCCATGCCGGCCAGGCCAGCTCCTTTTTACTTCTCTGAAAGCCATGGGTACGAGAGAGATGGGTGGAACACCCAGTCTGTATCCTTAGGGGTGCAGGATTTTATTTGAGGTGAGAAGAGACTTGGTGAGTTAAACCTCAATGGCAGAAAGAAAAAATGACAGGAGTGGCAGGCAACAGGGAGGTGCAGAGAGAGCATGCTGCCTGGGCTCTGCGTAGCAGGGGGTGGTTTCAGAAAAGACGTATTCTTCCCAAGCAGGAGAAACGGGTTTCTGGCGGACAGCAGCCAGAGCGGTGGAAGGAGAAGTGCTCGATGAGGGGGAGGCTGCTGGCAGTTGGCACCTGTGGCAGGGAACTGGGCCACACACCTTAGTGCCTCTTGGCATAAAGGCAAGGCACTTCCTAATGGAGACTGATGAAGTCGGAACTCGGAGAGATAATGAACCGAAACAGGATTCTCCTCTGAATTGAAAGTCAGGGCTGGCGATAATGAATGTGGTTGTCTCTGCTGAGCCTAAAAGCTCCACTCTGTACGGAACTCTGTGAAATGAGGCCTTCCTTGTAGAACAACAGGTTATGAAGAGCAGAATCTGTGTTCAAATTGCTGGTGAACTGAGTTGAGCTGAGCCAACCCAAGCAAGAGCCTCCCAACTCAACAGATTAATCCTGCAGTCCAGGTCCTTGGGATCTCTGAGACTCTCAAGTCTTCCAGCAACCTCGAGGGCCAGCGGGGGTGGGGGTGGGGGGCGAGGGAGGGCACGGGAGTGCAAAACTCCTTCTGCCAAGTAGGAGCTACCACATCTCAAGGGCAACCTGCATCTATTGTCCAAGGTTGTTTCTCTGACTACAGAGACATCCTCAGGTCAGAAGCTTGTGAACAAAAGAAGACAGAAGCCTCAGGTGCAGGCACTTTAGAAATCTAGAGAGATGTTTTTCTGGGATGAGGAATATCAACAAAATATCCTAGGCTTTGGGGTACATGAAAAGAAGGGACTGAGGGATGTTTGTGCTATAACAAGGCCAGATAACAAGTCTACTGATCCTGCATTCCCAATATAACTCCCAGCACCACCAGGCATTTCTATGCTGAGGGGAAAAAGTAGGGTCTGAATTGGAGAATTTTGCTCTTGAGGTAGGACACTTTATTGATTTTTAAATTGATATTTATGCATAGTATCATTTAATTTGTGCGTTGTCATTCACTGAATTTTAACTCATGCCCTACATGACTGCCAATAGTATGTACAGTCTGACTTTGGAAATGTTATGCAAGTTGAATTTTTGTAAATCAATCATAATTTTGATGATTTAAGGCAATGATGGCACCCTATATCTATAAATCACGTCCATGGCTTACGCAGCGTTTTAGGACATCAATTTCCACACCTCTTTGTCAGGAGGTGTCATCTTTATTTGCCAGAAGAGGGAACTAAGACTCGTGAGAATCAAGAGATTCACTAAACCTCCTACTGCTTCCTGGCTTATGTTTAGAAGTCAGTTCTAACTGAGAACCTTATAGTTTGTTTTTTTAATTCTGTACTCATTAATTAAATTAATTCCCTCATAGAGTAAATCATTCTTCTTCTAGGTTATTTTTTTCTGCTTTATATATATTATATGATGTCAACAAATATGTATGTTTATTTATCAAATTATTGTAAGGTGGGATGTACCTATAGTGGGTTTACATTGTCCACTAAGAATGAAATAAGTATTATTATCCCCATATTGTGGGTAAGAAAGTGAAAGAACAGTGAGGTTAATTGAATTTTCTAAAGTCTTGCTGGAATCATTACTCACTATTCTAAGCTTCTTGATTGGCCCATAAAACAGCCTTATATTTTTGTTTCTTGCTTAGATAGTCAGGTCATTTGCAGTACCCATAAGCACACTTCCAGTAGAAGCATAACTGTGAGTTCACACATCCCAAGGGTAGGTAGATCCATATGTCTGTGCTTCTGACATAACAATTTTAAGAAAAAGAATACAAAATTAGTGAAGGACTCTGAGGATTAAGCTTCATTAGCTCATTGGTCCCTCTCCCTCCACCAATTCCTGGCAGGAATGCGCCAGCAGCCCTCTTCCAGACCTTCCCCTCCCCCCTCCTCACCCTGCCCCTGCCCCCACAAATTGTTACCTCACATTTTTGAGGTGGGTTCTGGAAACTAGAGACTGGGAATGTTAACATTAACCACTGGAAAATTCCTAGAATGGGTTATCTGACAAATAATTTGTTAAAATGTGTAAAGGGGAGACATGATTACCAGGTTCTAACCTGAATTCACTAAAAGTAAATCATCACTTCCACATACAAAATTGAAATATTAAACCCAAAGATCAGGGGAATACATTTGGGTTTTGGAAGCTATTTGACAGATTATTTTTTTAAAAAATTATTTATTGTTTATTTATTTTTAACTGTTGACAGTATTACAAATGTCCCCCAATTCCTCCCCTTTTTACCCCCCTCCATCCAGCCCCTGCCCCACCCCAGGCCTTCACCACACTGTGGTCTGTGTCCATGGGATACACATACATGTATGTATATAAGTCCTTTGGTCAATCTCTTCCTGACCTCCCCACTCTCTCCCCTCTGTGATCTGTCAGTCTGTTCCATATATCCATGCCTCAGCACCTATTTTGTTCAGTAGATTCCACATATAAGTGAGATCATGTGATACTTGTCTTTCTCTTATTGGCTTATTTCTCTGTCACAAAGCGTAAGAGATCCTTCTTTTTTACAGCTGCATAGTATTCCTTCATAAAATCTTTTCAGACAGGTTGGAGAAATATGGACTGGACTATGGAATAGTTAAATGGGTTGGTTTGGTTGACTGATGGAGTGAGATGATTTGGTACTGAAGTGAAAAGTTAGTATTGCCCATTTCTTTTCAGCTCTTATTTGTCAGGGACAATGGTAGGTACTCAGTACTCAATAGTACAACATTTTTGTACTATACACCCCCCCCAGGGCCTTCCTGTTTCCAAACCAGTCAAAATTCTGTACTATTGAGTACTGAGTACCTACTATGTCCATTTATAAATACAAAGATGAATAAGACAGGACTCTTGCCTTCAACGATTGGGGGGTTTGAGGGGGGATGATATATAAACAGCTAGTTATGATCATTATAATGGGGGCTGCACCAGATGTATGCAAGGGAAATGAGACTGAAGTAGAATCCCTGAGGTGAGGGGTGGGAGATATATATATATATATATATATATATATATATATATATATATAATTGATTTCAGAGAGGAAGGGAGAGGAGAGAAATAGAAACGTCAATAATAAGAGAGAATCATTGATTGGCTACCTCCTATACCCCCCCCCCCCCCCCCAGGAATCGAGCCCACAACCCAGGTATGTGCCCTTGATTGGAATCAGACCTGGGACCCCTCAGTCCACAGGCCGACACTCTATCCACTGAGCCAAACCAGCTAGGGTGGGGTGGGAGATCTTTATAGGATTAGTGATTTCCAACTGTTACATAGACTGTCTTTTAAAGTGAGGATTTCAAATAGAGACAAGATGGCCATTGGGGTAGGACATTGAACCAAATGACTTTCAGGTTCCCTTCAAGTATTCAGACCCTGAGTTTGCTTATGGTTAAACCACAACAGCTGGTCTCAGCGCAGCCAGTCCTGCCAGACAGGGGGCGGGAGGTGACAGAAATGCTGAGGTGGGAAACAGAGGCAGCTTGGAAACCACACTAGGAGTGAAGGAAGGGAACCAAAGCGTTTTAGCTGTTCAGATTATTGGGATCCTCAGGGAAGGAGATGTGTTAGGTTATTTAAAAATTACAGCTAGCCCTGACTGGTGTGGCTCCGTTGGTTGGGTGTCATCACTGTGCACCTAGGGGTTGCCAATTTGGTTCCCAGTCAGGGCATGGACCCTGGTTGCATGCTCAATTCCCAGTAGGGGGCATGCTAGGGGGCTGGACAGCAGATGTATGTTTTGCTCTGGCACCATTGTTTCTCTCTCTCATATATATATATATATATATATATATATATATATATATATATATATTATTTTACAGAGAGGAGGAAGAGAGAGTTAGAAACATCGATGAGAGAAAATCATCAATCAGCTGCCTACTGGGGATGTGCTTGCAATTAAGGACATGCCCTTGACCAGAATCGAACCTGGGACCTTTCAGTCCGCAGGCCGACGCTCTATCCACTGAGCTAAACTGGTGTTGGCACAGTATATATTTTTTTAACAACAAGATAAAGGGTCTAGGAATTATAGGAACCTTGTGGTCGATCAAATGAAAGCAAACAATATGGGTGGGAGAACCTCTCTTCAGACAGATTGTATTTTATGTCTAAAGAGAGCGAAACGCCTCCATCGTCCCCTCACTTCAAAGCTGCTCCATGCCATTGAAAAGACTGATTCTGCTTTCCTAAAGAACAATGTGGGTTATTTATTAACATCCATAAGAAATATTTCTATAATGCTGCCTCGGCGTTTGAAACCAACCAGGCTGGATGAGGTGCATCGAAAGTCTGAAAATCCTAATAATGTCAGCCTTGTTTCTTGTGCGGAGCACGGTTTAAAGTGAAATATTAAGTCGTTGAGTCATTTAAGTACCTGGAAACAATTCACAACAGACTGGGAAGAATTTATTACAAAAACACACCCCAGGCCCCAGCCCGGGAACCCACAGCTCCCTGAGCACCGTTGTCAGCAGCCGAGTTCCACTGCAGCCCGCCATCCCCGGCGTCCTGGCCTCAATCTACGTTCTGACTGGGAATCGCCTCCCTAACCCCAAGTCACTGTAACAAGATAACCACACATCCTCGAAATCCTTTATAATGTATCTCCCTCGGGGCTCGCCCTTTCTCAGATAGACACCCTCCCCCCGCGGACAAAAACGGGGCCTGTGGTGTGAGTGGGCCCTTTTCAGCAGGCGGGCTCCTGATTGCCCGCAGCCCTTCTCCAGGGCGCTCCACGTCAAAGCCCAGCAAGGCAATGAGCTCGTGGGCCGGGGCTCGGGAGAATGCCGGTCATTTAATGGGGTTGAATGTCACAGCCAGGGCCTTCCTGTTTCCAAACCAGTCAAAGGAACTGGGGGCCTGGAGTGTGTTTCACAGCCTTTTGCCATCCCCGGGAAGACAAAAAAGGGTTGATGTCTGTGCCCTGAATACTGAGCGTGAGATGCTGAGGTCGGCTGTTGCCCCGCGCAGCAATGGAAGGCTGGGGTAAAAAGGGAAGGCTGGGCACGTCCGGGGAGAGCTCAGTTTGCTAGACAGCAACCAGGCCTCTGTGCACACAGGTCCGCCCACAGGTAGGACGGTCTCGGTGTGACTGGAAGGATCTTCCATCATAAAATGTTATCTGTTCTCCTGTGCAGTCATCGTACTTGAATTTAACCATCCATTTTTGTGCCCTGGCCTTTCATGTTTTATTTGTAAAACCACTTGCGTTTTTTTTTTTTTTTTAATGGAATGAAACAGTACTAAGCAAATAACCCGGGAGTAGCATAATAAAATGCCAGTACATCCAGACTGTGACTCCGGTCTGAGAAATGGGTGATGTTTAAATCTTGTCTTCTTTCTATCCAAGCAACTACCCTGCTGTTTTGGGCATGTGAAAATCCAGCTGAGATGGGCCTGAGTCCTCTGGCTCTCCGTAATAGAAAGGAACTGCAGATTTGTGCATAGGCAGTCTCTTCATTTTAACCGTAATAGGTTGGCAGTCAGACCATCCCCATGCTGCAGTTGAGAAGAAATGCTGTAAGTAGCAATAGAGTGCATGGAACCAATGAACTAGTGCATTCTATGAGAGTCCTAACCCATCCCTCTCTCCTCCCACCATCCATTTGCAAGCAACATTGTGCCAAACACCTCAGGCACTGAGAATGAAAATCTACAGAGGTCCTTCAAAAGTTGTATCCTCACGCTTCTACCCAGACCACACCTAGAAAGTACACAAGACTTCCATATACTTGACTAAAAATATATAGATGGCTAATTAATGGATAGGTCAATAGATAAATTACATTATTACTCAATAACTATGTATAGCATGGAGGTCCTTTAAGTCAACAGGGAAAACCAAGGTGATATTCTTAGAAATGATCAAGCTACACTAAATCTCTTTCAGTTCTTTTAAAGTACTTGTCTCTCATTATTCCTAACATCCTTAACCAGCTCGCTCAAGGTCTTATTTTAAGAAACATCAACCCTGGGAATTCTGTTATAATCTCTCAAGATTAGGTTAGTTGCCCTCCTTCTGTAGCCCCATAGCATGCTCTTTGTTCCCTATCTGAGCACCATGGTGCCAGTCTCTATCTGTAATTGCTTGTTCAACTGTCTGTCTTTTCCACTGGTCTATAAATTCCCTGAGGACTATGCCTGTCTTTTTTTCCCACAGCTTGAGCTTCAGCACAAATCATAGCACATAGTAGGTACTCAGTACTCAATAGGCATTTGTTGAACGAATGCATGAATGAATGACCTCACTGTAACTCGAGATCACGCTGGACTTTGTAGAACTAACAAGCATAAACTGTGGCCCTCCTCCTGTGAACACCATGCTCTGTCCGTTCTCTTGAGGCCACTGACGGATGCAAGCTGTGTGAGAAAGTGTGAAACTGCTCTCCAATTTCTTACACAGCAGCTTGGACAAATGAGACAGTCAGAAACGCACAAGAGCCACGTTGAGCCACTGATGGCAGCTGACATTCAGAGGAACTGGTGATCGTGGGGGCCGGAGTAACCCTGTCAGACCAGGAGTGCGTGTGCCTGGGCCTGAAGGAGGGGTAGAATGCTGTTAGGCACAGAGGGCGGGGAGGGCGTGGCAGGGAGGGGGGTAAGAAATGGAGATGGGCTGAGTCTGGCACAGACAGGGAACAAGGAAGAACCTGGCTTAGCTTGAATGAAAGAAAGTCCAGACTCTCCAGGAGCCATATAAGTTGGAGCTAGATCACGGAGGATTTGGAAAGCCAGCAGAGAAGTCTGGGCTTCAGACACTGCATCCCAGGGTGTCAGCGTAAAACTGGGAGTAAAGAATTCCATGATGACAAAGTCATGTAGGAAGAAAATCTTAAGGATCATGGCAAGGTAGACCCAGAGGGAGAGAGCTGTGCGGAGAAGGCCACACGGTAGCCGCTGCAATCATCCAGGAAGGAGATGACAAAGTCTGGGCTAGGGCGATGCTCGGATGAAGAGAGAAACAGGAAAACATCTGGAGGAAGAAAGGGCAGGCTGGCCTCAGCTAGAGGCACCTGACGCTCTTTAAAGACCCGAGAGGTCTGATTCCTCTGCAAAGACAGTGGCTGCGGCCTGGGAGCCGGTGCCGGGGACTGGATGGCTGATGAGGGAGGAGACGGCTTTTAGGTTTTCACACTGTCCCGGCTCCCCTCTGTGGGTTTCAGGCCAACCTCCCCTTCCCTGGAGCTGTGCTCCTGGGTGTCCTTTGCTCATTCCCCTTAGGAAAACTTTCCCTGTCAGCGCCATAGTTTCATATTCCAGGGGGCTGGGGTGGGTGGAGGGTGGGTACCTCCTGCTGCCTCGCAGAGCTTTGAGTCCCTCCAGGGCAGAGCACGGGCCGTGCTGAGGCTGCGCTGCTGTTGCTGAGGAAGAATTCTTTGTTAAATGTGTGCCAGCCTTTGATGCCTTCTCCGAGGCCTCACGTCCTGCTTTCACACTTCCCCCGGCGGCTCCTCATCATGGTCACTCATGGGCGTGTGCTACCTTACCAGAAAAGGTGCTGCTTTTTCCAGAATGTGCTGGGGAGTGGCCACCACGCCCCCTAAGCTCCTGGTCTGGAGAAGTGGGGGCCTTGTTGCCATGATTTGTCGTTTTGGTGTCATTCCCGGGCAGCATCCTGCTGCCCCAGCTCAGCTTTTTATCATCCACTGGGGGCTGTTTGCTCGGCCTCCCCTGTTGCTGCGGCGGCAGCTGCGCTTTGGATCTGAGCTCCTGGCAGGCTATGGGCTTGGCTGAGGGTGCCGCAGAGGCTGGCCCAGCGGAGAGCAGCCTGGCCCCGCGGAAGGGCAGGAGGTCGGGATGGGATCTGAGACAGGCTGTGCTTTCTGAGCCAGGAGGGGGGTCATCAGCAACCGGCTTCGCTGCCCTTTGGAGCATGCCCAGTGCTGGGCCACCGTCATGGTCGGGCTCCCGCGTCATCTCTCCTTAATTTCAACTCTCCGCTCAGACTTTCGTGTGGTTGCTGCCTCCCAACACAGTGAGTATAGTTCCCTGCAAATTGTGCTTCATTTGAAATGAACCCAAAAGCCCTCCCGAGGGTGGGGCACAGCTTCCTGCTCCCATTTTGGAGCGAGAGCCCTGGGATCCCCCGAGTCCACTCAGCCTGCCGAGTTGCTGGGCGCCTTCTTCCCACCCCTTCACCCCGACCGAGCCTGCGGGCCAGCCAGACGGCAGAGAGATGGAGAAGAGGAAAGAGCTCTGGCCTGGACATCTGGAAACCCAGGGCTCCAGCCTTGTTTCTAACACCGACTTTTCTCATGTTGCTTCCAAGCACAAAGCCACCAGCCTCCAGCTTTGCCAAAGGGGGTGGATTTAGCCTTATTGCCCTTGTATTAAGTCTTAAGCTATTTACATACACAGTTAATCATTAGGACAGCCCTTCAAAAGCAATTTCAGAAGCGAGGTGAGGGTAGGAGGTTAGGGGAGGAGAGATTAACTGGGGCATGTATGCATACTAGAGGCCCGGTGCATGAAATTAGTGCACTGGGGAGGGGCATCCCTCAGCCTAGCCCAGGGGTGGGCAAACTTTTTGACTCGAGGGCCACAATGGGTTCTTAAACTGGACCGGAGAGCCGGAACAAAAGCAACCTGACCATGCTATAGCACTCTCATCTTGGGCTGCTGGTGAAGGAGCAGAGGGGAGAGCAAGAGAACCCTCTGCTCTTTCAGCTCCGAGGGCCGGATAGAACAGCCAAATGGGACAGATCCAGCCCGCAGGCTATAGTTTGCCCACTCCTGGCCTAGCCTGTGCCCTCTCACAGTCAGGGACCCATCAGATGATGTCTGCCTGCTGGCTTAGGCATGATCTCCCTGGGGCCTAAGCCAGCAGTCAGACATCTATCTCACAATCCGGGATCCCTTGCTCCTTACCACCTGCCTGCTCACCTCTTACTGCTTGGCTTGCTGCTCTTTAGCACTGCTATGGAGGCAGGAGAGGCTCCCGCCACCGCTGCTGCACTCACCAGCCATGAGCCTGACTTCTGGCTGAGCTGTGCTCCCCCTGTGGGAGCGCACTGACCACCAGGGGGCAGCTCCTGAATTGAGTGTCTGCCCCTGGTGGTCAGTTCGCATCAAAGCAACTGGTCATTCCCGGTTGTTCCGCCATTAGGGTCAATTTGTATATTATCCTTTTGTTGTATAAGATATGGATAGCCCCTGGACACAGACAATAGTGTGGGGAAGGCTCGGGAAGGGTGGGTACAGGGAGGAGGGGGTCAATGGGAAAAACAACAATAGCAACAGCAACAAAAACACAAAGGGGGCATCTGTCATACTTTCAACAGTAAAGATAAAATTTTTAAAAATAAGTAAGTAGTTGTATCCTAAAGGTATGGTTGCTCAGAGAGTGAGAGTAAGTGCCTCTCACTACCTGGCGAGGAAGTGCTGAGATCTTTCTTCCCAGCTTCTCTTATTCCACTTGCCTCTGAGAAAGGGCCGGCTAGGCCATACTCTGACTTTTCTGCTCCATAATCAAACAAGCATATTAGAAGGATATTGTTGACATAAAAAAAAATGTTACTTATTGCCGAAACTGGTTTGGCTCAGTGGATAGAGCATCGGCCTGCAGACTGAAAGGTCCCAGGTTTGATTCCGGTCAAGGGCATGTACCTTGGCTGCGGGCACATCCCCAGTAGGGGGTGTGCAAGAGGCAGCTGGTCGATGTTTCTCTCTCATCGATGTTTCTGGCTTTCTATCCCTCTTCCTTCCTCTCTGTGAGAAATCAATAAAATATATATATTTTTAAAATGTTACTTATTGAGTCTCTTCACTGTAAGGCAGGAAAATACTTCTAGGTTCTCAGAGAAAAAAAAAATGCCATAGAAAACTCAAATTCGGTATGAAGCGGCTCCTGCCTCATGATGTGAACTGCTGGGCATCGTGCTTTCTGTCGTCCGCGAATGAGTCAGTGGTGTTCCGTGGGAAGCGTGCTCTGGATCGGGAAGAGCCTGAAGGCCCATCGGGCTGTCTCGCTGTGCGCCAGGGACCTGGTCACAGAGCCTGTCCGGGCCTCAGGTCCTCCTCCTCTGCCCCGCAGAGCTGTGCTATGAAGATTAGGTGCAAGCGTTTCAGGTTGACAAGGAAGCTGCTGTCAAACAAAGGCTACACGCCAGGTAGTTTTCTGTCTTCACCTCCTGGGAAGCACGGAGAAGACAGAGTCCCTGGAACTCGGAAAGGACCCCTTCACTTCTGAAACAGCTTCTTCCTTTCTTGTCCTGTCACCCCCAGCGCAGGGGCAGATGTGGTTCACTCCATCTAACTGTGTAACACCAGCGTTTCTCGAATGGGCAGGGGGCTTGGGGGGTACATGTGGCAGCTGCAGCTGAGGCAAATCTCCTGGGCAGACTTGATCGTTCCCTGAGCCTGGTGCAGAATTAATCCTGTTTCCGTCCTCCAGGGAACTGGCTGCTCCTCTAGACTCGGGCTTTGGGGTAACAGACTTCGCCAGGTCACCTGACTCCTGAGCTCGGCTCTTTGGGCTTCTTGCAAAAAACAGAACTCTTTCCTGTCTTTGTCTCAGATCCAGCCCAGGGACATTCCTGGAGTTAGGCTGAGACCATTCTGCACGCACCCAAAACCTGCACAGAAGGCTTGAGCCAGACCAGGATGCCAACCATGCTTCCCGGCTCTTCCCAGGTCTCCTTCTCCTCTCCCCTCATGACCTCACTCCCTTCCGTGGCCCTGCCCTGCCGATGCTCTAGCTCAGCCATGACTAATGGCTTATATTACAGTATCAACACCAACCCTGCCGTAATGGCTGCATGAAAGAAAGTGTTGACAAGGATTCTACAGTGAAGACTCAGTGTGGTGGGAAAGAATAGCCTCGACGTGGTTCGCTGTGTCTGCCAGGGGCACGGGAGGGAGAAGGTCAGGATGCATGTGAGCTTTGTGCTGTCTCTGCAGCAGCTCAGAGCTGCTTTCCCCGGGCTCACAGCACGCTGTTTGTGTGGTTTTTAGAAAAATCTTTATTCGGCTCACATATTTTCCCATTGGATATGTAGTGCCGTTTTTCCCCTGATAAGAGAAGCATATTTAAAAGCACATATTTACATTTAATCATAATTGCATCTTCAGTACAGTAATTTTTGGAGAGAGACTACTTTTTTTTTGCCACTAAGTTCTGTTGAAAATCTTACTACTATTACTATCATCCTATCTCTTTGAGAAGTTAAAAAAAAATGAGGACATATCTGTTTTGAGACAGGTACTAGACATTTTTTGGTCTCTAAGTAAGTCTTTATTTAGCAGCTATTATGTGCCAGGCACTGCTGGGCACTGGGATACAAAAATGACATGGACTCTCCCTGCAAGAAGCTTACATTCCAGCCTGGAAAAGCCGCATGTTAACAACCAAGTATAGACACGGCCTGACGCCTCACCACTGCCTCTAATGACACTGCCCTGATGTTCTCACCAGCTTTCCTTTCTTAAAGAGGCCGCACTGTTGAAGGAGTAACCTCCTGCACACTGTTATCCATCAGTGGTTCTCAGTTCCAATGTTAAAGATCCTCGGTGCCTTTAAAACGCTCTCAGGCAGAAACTGCTGAACCGGGCGAATAACTCGGACTGAGGTAGCAACTATTTGGCAAAGTCCTCAGCACCGCCCTGCTCACCCTGTTCAGCCTCCACAGATTCCCGTGTTCAGTCCTTGGCGCCCAGCCTGGCTCCTGAACCAACTCTGCCCTGGGCTTCCGATCTTCAGGCTCCGCCCCTGCACCCCGTGCACCCTCAAACCCCTGGGCTGCAGATTCGGGGCTTCATCCTGAAACAGCAGTCGGTGCTTCCTCATGGGAACTCCCATGCTTATATCCCACTTGCCTTTTCAGACCAAGCCTGACTTCCCATCAGCAGCCTGGCATGCCCCAAATTCCATTAGCGTCACTGCACCAGAATGGGTCACCGAGTAGCTGCTAAATGGTGCCGCAGCCTGGGGAAATGCCTGGATTACTTTGGCGACATCCAGGTACCTCCCATTTGCTCTTACTGTGATTCTGGGCTGAATTTCAGTGCTCAGCAACATGTCTGGCAGTGCCGAGGCTCAGCCTTGGCCCCGGAGAAGGCTGAAGCCATCTGTTCTTTTAAGTGATGGCAAGGATAAAACTGGATTGGCTAAAATCAGGATAAGTAAAGGAAGGCTTTCTGAAGAGCATGACCTGCATGGAAATTTCCCTTTGTGTGCTTATGTGAAGATCTATAAAACTGCTGGGTACAGTGGTCAGAAATCCATGGTCAGATACAGAAAGTAATTCAGTTGGTGGCTGTCCGGGGCTGCGGGCTGGGGGATGGGGAGTGATTGTTAATGGGGACAGAGTTTTTTTTTTTTGGGGGGGGGGGGGAGGGAGGTGATGAAAATGTTCTAAAATTAGGTAATGGTGATAATTGCACAACTCCGTGGATACCCTAAAATCTACTGAATTGCATATGTCAGAAGGGTAAATTTCATGGTATGTGAACTATATCTCTATAAAGCTATCATTTAAAAAAAAGAAATATATGATCTATAGCAAAAAGGAAAAGGGGGGGAAAAAACAAACCCAACCTGGTATACATTTAACTCGTTCAGCATCTGCTCTGCCCAGGCTTTGTCTGAGAGATGAGAGGCATTGAGAAATGAGACAGACAAGGAGCTCGTAGCTCCAGGTAACCTGTGTCTGCAATTGGAACGTCTCCTTGCCCACACGCAGGGCTCACCGGGACTGTTTGTTGGCCAAGATACTCACCCAGCCACCGCGCTCACCTTTGGACTTCCTACCGGGGAAAGACTGCCTCTCTTGGCAACCGTGAAGCCATTTCATCTCCAGGGAGTGTTTCCCCGATGAGCTGGCTTATCTCATTCGGTGGTTAGTAATCACAGGAACAGAACTGGTTGCAACGACTCTTTCTCTTTCCCTTTGCTGTGGGAGTCATCCAGGCCGTTCTCTGGGGCTCCATGATCAGAGATGCGTGATGAAAATGCAAAGACAAGACCTTCTCCTGAGGGGGCAACCCTCCTGCAGGGTGGAATTGCCTGGCGGTTTCAAGCTCTGCCTAGGCCTTTGCACCCAACTTTCATCCTCACCGTGAGAGGCTAAGTCCACGGAATGGCAGTTACGTCCTGGAGACAAGGAAGGCCCTTCCTTCCACCTCGTCTCTGAGAGGCTGTCTGCTTTGCCAGGGTCAGCGTGTTATGTGGGTGAAATTGTCCTTAGCCATGGCAGCCCACCACCCCTCCACTTATGACCCACGTTCAAAGAGCTTGGAAGCAATCTTCCTGTCCTCCACAGGTGACATTTGCCAGCTTCCGGAAATACCTAACATCCGGCCCTCCAATTTCCCTCCAAACCACAGTAAGGCTGGGCCCTGACTGACCCTGCTAAAGGCAACCCATTGGCCAATACCCACCTCTCTCCTGTGGCACAAAACCAGTTGTAACCAGATGAGAATTTCTGTATGTGGCCACCGACTCCCAGGCAGGGGAACAAAGGGACAGTGTTGGAAAGACGTCATACGGCATGGAGACAGGTGGGAGTTCACAGCGTGGGAGCCCCACTGGCTATCCACGGAGCCTAGAATTCCTGCTCTGAAACACGTGTGCCTCCCCGAGGGGGAAGGCAAGCTGCACAGGCAAGCATAGCCCTGGCGGTGTATTTGCAAACTCCGGGAGGGAGCAGTGAGGCGGGGGCCCGTGCCAGGGCAGAGGGCTCAGGGCATTCAGACACTTTTCATTTGGTGGCCGTGCGGGGAGCTGGGTGGGTGGTGTCTCCCATGAAGACTTTGGCTTGGGCGGGGAGCTTGCTGGGCAGAGGCGACAGAAGCAAGATAGTTCATCTTTATTTTTGATTAAGTGAAACTTCAGCTTTAAAAAACAAAATTCCTGTTGCAGCCGGAGCCCATCTCACAGATAAACACAGAAAGGCGCTGTTGGCTATTGCCCTCTCCTCGCAGGAATTGTGCCAACACCGCAAGTGGCAGTTTGAAGGTCATAAACAGGTCCTGTCCAGCTGTCTCACAGAAGGAGCAAACAGGCGAGCAGAAGGGGAAGAGTTTAGAATAACAAGGGGCTCTTTAAATAGAGCCATAAAACCGGGGAGCAAACCTAGTCCAAGGGTTAAAAGCAAGCGTTTCCTCCAAAGTTTCTATGGCAACTAGATAAAATCGACAGCAAGAGTGCAGTTAATGAAATATTTCTTCTAGACCAACAAGTAGCAGAAAAGTAACGAAGGCTGACTTCGTGCAAGGATCCAGCCCAGGGTACATTTTTAGCTGCTGCTGCTGTCCTCCTGGCAAGAACCCGGCATGGAGTCTGGTGAGACTCCATTTGCCCTGCTCCCTCTTTCTCACAGCGGGGTCTAGAAAGCTGGGGCAGAAACGCTGGTGTTGATCCAAACCACTTAGGATGGAGAGAAACCCTCTCCCTCCCCCTTCCCCCGCCCCCTCCGACAGTTTGGATTCATTTGACACACACTTAGAGTGTTAATTTGGATATTTGGGATAAATGCTCATGACTAATTTTATCTGTACACAAAGAATAAACACAATCTGGTGAGGTTAGTTGGGAGCTGCTTGAGTTGTGCCTGGCTAAGATGCGATGGGAATGCTTGAACATGGAGGCTTTGCAATGATAGCTTCATTTGGCCCATTCCTGGCCGTGGGACTTTGGGTAAATTACTTAACCATCTGTGTCCCCGTTTCCCATGAAATGGGCATGAAGGTAGTACACATCCAAAAGCTGTTTAAAGATTAAAAATATGTACACGTGCCTACCAGTGACTGGTATAGCGTAGGTATCTAATAACTGCTTATTAAATCTGATTGGATTTATTTGTCTGCAAATCACTTTAGGGTTCCAGAGAAGTTCCACTGTGTTTCTCGCCAAGACTGAATTCCAAATCCTTTCTATTAAGGTGGCTTCCCGGAGAACAATTTTTAAAATATGAGATTATTCTAAATGTGAAATATAATAATAAAAATAGTAACTAACACTTATTGACACATTTTGTTGCAGGCATTGTTCAAAGCACTTTCCGCGCATTTGCCACTTCTATTCATGAGCTCTTTGGAGAATGGCAGGAATGGGTGGAGAAAGAGGCTGACGTGATTCCACAGAAGGGTTTATCTTATCCACTTGATAATTAAAATTCTGCTTTGCTGAGATCACCCTTTGGTGAGCATTCACATGGGACACAAGTATCTCTAGTTTCTTTGCTCATTCAGAGAAGTCTATGCACATACCTCCTCCTCAGACTCTCTTGTCCTCAATTTTCCATTCATGTTATTTCCAAGTTCATGGCCTTCGGGCCAAACCATTGGCCGTAGCACATGAATCACAGCAGAGTCATACCTCTGACCATTTTTTCTTCCAAGCAAAATGAGCAACAAGGCGCACCACTTGAACGTCTCTGCCTGCAGGAAGGATTTCCCTTCGCCATTGTCCTCCAGGGATAGCCCAGAACGGGAATGTAGTGTTGCAAATGTCCACTTTGGGGGCGGGGGGGGGGGGCTGCACGCAGCGCAGAACCATCTATAAACCAGGCACTCGTCTTCTCTTTCTCAGTCACCTTACTGTAGAAAACTCCCGGCGAGGCCCTAGGTGCGGGCTTAGAGGAAAAGGACCGGGCCCGTGGACGGTCAGGCCACTTCCTCCTGTAGCTCACTTGTGCCTTCAGGGCCTCCGTGGGCCCAGTGCTGTGTATTCCACTTCCATTTGGTAGGGGAGTGCTTCTGTGCATGACTGACTTTACGGCTCGGCGGATCAAACAACAACCAGTTTATGATGGGAAATGCAGAACAATCACATATGGACTGGTGGTCCATCGTCAAACCAGCGTGATGTCTTCTGAAAGACAAAGGTGACCAAGGTATTTGTTGACTAAACTATGGCATAGGGCCAAAGAGTTCATTCCTTGTGCTCTTGAAGAGAATGTGGGTTTTCAGGTGTTGAATGTGGTGTTTTCTAAATGGCAATTGAGTCAGCTTAGTGGAGAGTTTTGTTTAAATCTTCCTTATCCATTCTGATTAATTTGTTCTAATTATATCAATTACTGAGAGAAAGGTGATAAAAATCTTCAGTTATGATTATCTATTTCTCCCTTTTGTTCTGCCAGTTGTCAGGAGCTCTATGATTAGTGAGTATACATTTAGAAATTTTATGTCTTTCTGATGAATTGATTTTTTCTCCTTAAGAAATATCTCTTTTTATCTGTGGTAATAGTAACTACTTTGTCTTATATTAATAAAGCAACAAGGTTGTCTTATGTTACTGTTTATGTGGTACATCTTTTTCCATCCATTCACTTTGTTATATCTGTCTTTACATTTTAATTGGATCTCAATATTTATTTGTATTTCACTTTTCAATCTCTTGCTTTTAATTGGAAATTTAATTCATTTACATGTCATATTTTTATTAGTTTTAAGTCTATCATATTATTTTTCTCTAGTTGACTCATCTACTTCTTGTTCTGCCTTTTCTGACTTCTTCTGGGTCAGTGGTCAGCAAACTCATTAGTCAACAGAGCCAAATAACAACAGTACAACAATTGAAATTTTTTTTGAGAGCCACATTTTTTAAACTTAAACTTCTTCTAATGCCACTTCTTCAAAATAGACTCACCCAGGCCATGGTATTTTGTGGAAGAGCCACACTCAAGGGGCCAAAGAGCCACATGTGGCTCTTGAGCCGCAGTTTGCTGACCATGGTTCTGGGTGAATGGAATACTTTTTAGGCTATTCAACTACATTATTGTTTCATAGATCACTGAGGTTTATTTACTTAAAATTTTTATTTTTAAATTATAGTTTGCATTTAATATAAAATAACTAGGGGCGCCGAAACCGGTTTGGCTCAGTGGATAGAGCATCGGTCTGCGGACTGAAAGGTCCCTGGTTCGATACCTTGGTTGCGGGCACATCCCCAGTAGGGGGTGTGCAAGAGGCAGCTGGTCGATGTTTCTCTCTCATTGACGTTTCTAGCTCTCTATCTCTCTCCCTTCCTCTCTGTAAAATATCAATAAAATATATATATATATATATATATATATATATATATATATATATATATTTAGTAAAAAAAATAAAAATAAAAAAATAACTAGGGGCCTGTTGCAGGAAGATTCCCATGCTTTCCCTCTGGCAGCCGCCTTGCTTTCCACTTTTCCTCTCTCTTCCTTCTATGCTGTCTTCAGTCTTCACTCCTCCCTCTCAGCATATGCAAATTAACTGCCATTTTTGTTTGTTTAATTTGCATACTCACTCTAATTGGCTGTGGGTGTAGCAAAGGTATGGTCAATTAGCATTTTTCTCTTTTATTAGTTTCAGGTATACAGCATGGCAGGTAGGCAATCACATTACAAAATGATCCTCCCAATATTTCAAGTACCCACTTAGTACCATATATAGTTATTGTTTTTTTTCATTTTAAAAATCTCTCATCTCCATATTAGATAATATCTATTTACCTTTCTTCAAGGTTACTATCATTTAATCTGCAGTCTTTAATCTGTGACTAAATCCATCTAGTAAAATTCTTTCATTTGTACTTTTTAGTTTTAGAGTTTTATTTTATTCTTTTCTATATTTTCCATCATTTTTCTGCTGACATTTCCCATTTGTGCACTCATTTTGACCACCTTTTTCTTAAAGTCCTTATTGTATTTGTTGTACCTTCTTTAAAGATCCTCTGGAACTTTAGGGGTTATGTTTTCATCTTTTTTTCTTTGTTTTTTTAGTTTGGGTCAAAATTTTCTTAACTTGCATGCCTAATGAATTTTTATTATAGCCTAGACATTCTGGATGACACATTATAGAGACTCTGGATTGTGTGTTGAGTGTTGAGTTTAAAGAGTGTTACTGTGTTCTTGTGGGCATTTACATCACTGGTAGATCCTTTTTAGTTCTACCACGCTCAGCTTTGTTCTTTGTTACAGCAGGACTATTTTGGTTTTGAGTTTAGTCCCAAGTGTAGTCCTTACTCTTTAATGTGGTTCTTACTTTACTTCTGAAATAGGGACTGTATTCCTATAGCACCATTTTTCTCGTATCTCAACTCAATTCTAGAGTGAACCTCCAACATCTGCCAAGGCTGCGCACTCTCTGACATTACCACTGGTTTTGTCATTCAGCTCTCAGCCCTGCAGCAATCAGTCTCTGCGAGGCCTCATGGAGTCTTGCCTGGGAAGTGCAGCCTCGCCCTTGCCAAGGACCCATGGCGAATCCCCACACAGACTTTTGGAACTTCCCATCTGTACAGGTTCTTCTCTAGCCTCTGATATCACAAACTCCAACTATTTTAACAGCCTACACTGTAATCTTTGCCTTATCTGCTTACTCTGCTTTGGCTCTTTCTTCCTATGTCATAACATAGGAATGTACTCATGGTAGAAAAACTAGGGCAATTGTGGGACTTATCTCACTCTTCCCTTCTCTTAAGAATTATAGTCTTATGCTTCCTATTGTTCTTTGCCTCCTATATTTTGTTCATTGTTATAGTTTATTTCAGTAGAAAGACAAGCCAGGTATCAGTTACTCTGTCATTGTGGAACACTGAAGTCTCTGAATACATCCTCTTAAAAATTTTTTAAATATAGTAGAAAACAAATGTTTGTATATGATGCCTGACAATGAGAAGCCCAAGCGTCTATAAAGAAAAATATGGCTAATTAATGAATGTTTAAAAGATATTGAAATAAAAAATGTAATAGCATCAATGTACTCATCAAATAGCTAAAAAGTGTGTATGTTTTGTATGGTGTGTACCAAAAAAGGATAATGTCAGTTCAACCAGAATTTCTGATATTCCATGCACAAAAGGCAGAAGAAAAATTATGCAGAGCCTAATGTCAAGAAGCTTTTATTATACCAGAATATATAAGTCACACATACAAAACAAGTTAAATATGAAGGCAAGATAGAATACAATTAGATACAAAGATTGGTTGGAACAAATAGGTGAGACGAACCTGAATTAACTTCCCCTTCTAAGTGCAGGGGCACTTCTGCATCACACATGATTCCTTCCTCACACTAAGTTATAGGAAATGGACCAGAATTGAACACCCAACCCAAAGAGTATCAACCCATAGTAGAGCTTAGCCGTGAGATTTTCATTCACAAATTTAAATGAAGAGATTCAGATATTGCAGTTCGATGGTAATGGATGTTTGATGAGTAAGGTCATATGAGTTGGCAATGGAGGGAGCACTAGGGCAAGCCAAAGTAATGGCCAAATTGTGGATTTGAAGGAGCAAGAACCATGGCTTAGTAGTCTGCAGAGAATATATGTAAGAGAGAGAAATAGAAATATTCCAAGGCTGAGAGAAAAATTTATTTCTGCTTGACAATTTTCCAGCTATCTATACTAATAAAGGCCTAGGTGGTCCTCCTGCCCTTGTGTGCAAGATGGCCACCACAAGAAGGCCTTGTGCACAGCAGAGGCGGGGCCCAGAGGCTCTCAGTGCAGTGAGGCCTGGGGGTCCCTCAGCTCTACAAGGCATGAAGGAGACGGTCCCGGCATCTCTTCCACCTCATGTGGAGGAGGCAGGTCTTGGCAGAGGAGTTGGGGGCGATCAGGCTGGCAGGGGAGGGCAATTGTGGGCAATCAGGTCGGCAGGGGAGCGGTTAGGGGGTGAGTAGGCTGGCAGGCAGAAGTGGTTAGGGGGAATCAGGCAGGCAAGCAGGCGAGCAGTTAGGAGCCAGTGGTCCTGGATTATGAGAGGGATGTTTGACTGCCAGTTTAGGCCTGATCCCACAGGTCGGACATACCCCAAGGGGTCCCAGATTGGAGAGGGTGCAGGGTGGGCTGAGAGACAACTTTCCTCTCTGTGCACAAATTACTGCGCCTCTAGTAATGTATATAATAGTCCACTGTATCTTTGTATTAACTCCTATTTTACTTGAGATGGGTTTAGTAGTTATTATTTTTCCCCTTATAATGACATGTACTGTAGTAGGACCATGGTTTAGATGAAAAGTGCTGTGGATGTTCAGCCAAGATAGAGATTACTCTGGAGTATAGCAGTCAAAGAAGGCTTCATGGAGAGGAGGAAACTTAGGGTTCATCTCAAAGGACAAACTATATTTGAATGAAGTCGAGTATGGGTAACCTTCATATGCCTCACAATTTCCCTTTGTAGTTCATATTACACACTCTTTAAAAATAAATCACTAGATTAAGCATTGCTTTATGTTTTGTTTTTGTTTTTTAATATATCTTTATTGTTCAGATTATTACAAATATTCCTCATTTTTTCCATCTATTGCTCCCCTCCACCAGGTTCCCACCCCACCGTCTGCTCTTTCCCCACCCCCCATTGTCCTCATCCATAGGTGCACAGTTTATGTTCAGTTTCTTCCCACACCCCCCACTCCCCTTTTCCCCAAGAATCATCAGTTCACTCCCCTTTCATACCTCTGATTCTATTATATTCACCAGTTAATATTGTTCATCATATTTTTTTAATTCCCTTGGTTTTTAGATTCACTTGTTGATAGTTATGTATTTGTTGTTTATAATTTTTATCTTTATTTTCTTCCTCTTCCTAAAGAACCCCCTTCAGCAATTCATATAATTCTGGCTTGGCAGTGATGAACTCCTTTAGCTTTTTTTAATTTGTGAATCTGGCCTTTGATTCTGAGTGATAACTTTGCTGGGTAGAGTATTTTTGGCTGTAGGTTCTTGTTATTCATCACCTTGAATATTTCTTGCCATTCCCGTCTGGCCTGCATGGTTTCTGTTGAGAAATCAGCTGACAATAATATGGGTGCTCCTTAACTACCTGCTTTTCTCTTGAATATATTTTTTAATATTCTCTCTTTGTCTTTTGCTCTTGAAATTTTAATTATGATGTGTCTTGGTGTGGTCCTCTTTGGATTCCTTTTGTTTGGGGTTCTCAGTGCTTCCTGGACTTGTAAGTCTATTTCTTTCACCAGGTGGGGGAAGTTTTCTGTCACTATTTCTTCCAGTATGTTTTCAGTATTTTGCTCTCTCTCTTCTTCTGGGACCCCCATAATTCTGATGTTGGTTCACTTGAAGTTGTCTCAGAGGTTTCCTACATTATCTTCAACTTTCTGAATTCTCTTGTCTTCTTGCTTCTGCAGTGGCTCTTTATGTTTCAAATCTTTGACTTGATTCTTACGATCTTCCATTCTGTTTTTAGGACTCTATATAATATCTTTTATTTCAGACAATGTATTCTTTATTTCTAGTTGATCCCTTTTTATTTCTACTTGATCCCTTTTCATATCCTCATAGGTCTCATTTATTTTATCAGGTTTTTTCTAGGAAATTCATGAAAACCTTATAACCGTGGTTTTGAACTCTATATCCAGTCACTTGTTGTCCTCCATTTCTTTCATTTGTGATCTGTTTCCTTGTCTCAGCATTTTCACAGCTTCCCTGAGTTGGTAGGGTGGCTTTGTGTGCTAAGGTGTCCTATATGGTTCAGTGGGTCAGCCTCTCAGTTACCTGAGGTGGACACTTTTGGTGCACCCCTTTGTGGACTGTGTGTACAGCCTTATTGTAGTTAAGTCTTGATTGTTGTTGGTATCACTGGGAGTAACTGACCTCCAGGCCAATTGGCTGTGAGGATTACTTGTGTCTATGCCCAAAGACAGCCTTATTCAACTAGACTTGAAAAATTGTAAAAACCTCTGTGCTCAGCTTGGTTAGGGTGGAGTTTCATGGTGGAGCCTACAGCCTTGGCTTCCCCTCAGCCCCGCCCTATGAGATTCCTGAGTCTCAGTGTTCTTCAGTGTCCTTTGGTACTCGCTGCAAGCACCTCTGAGAGAAAGGTACCCTTCAGTTTTGCCCACTACCAGACAGTCTAGTCTCTTCCCCAATGAGCCCAGAACTGGAGTTCAGTGCATTTGGAAGTAGGGTTGGAAGTGGGATTCAATGCAGTCTGGAGCTTTTGTCTTCCTGCTAGGGCAATCCAGCAGCACAGTCAACAATCTGTCCTCTGTGCACAACGTGTGTGCCTCCAGAGCTCTGCCTTTCGCAGCTCCCCTGAGTTTCCACCTTACAGCCTAGATTCCCTCTGTATTAGTCTGGGTCCCCAGGGTGTCGCCCAGAACTGGGGTTCAGTGCAGTTGGGACTGGGGTTCAGCACAGTCCGGAGCTTTTATCTCCTTCTGCTAGGGAACTCCAGCCAGGCACTCAGCCGCCCCCTCCTCTCCAGCTCAGTCCTCTCCCTACTCGCGCACCATTTCCCCAGACCTTAGGCTTTTACAGCTCCTCTGATTTTCCTTCTGGTTTTCTCTTTCCTTCTAGTTGTAGAATTTCCAGTCAGTCAACTTTCCTGTAGTTCTGGATAATGTCCATTTTGTATTTTAGTTGTAATTTTTTTGAAATTGTTGTGTGAGGCTGCAGTTAGGCAGTTACCTATGTCGCCATCTTGGTTTCTCTGGATCTTCCTTCTTTATGTTTTTATCAGTCATGATGGTTGTCCTTCTACAGTAGGTCCTCAGGTTACGTTGGAGATCCGTTCCTACGGTGATGTAACACAATTTTTGCCATTAGTCGGAACCCACCTACATAAGCACCTACATCACTCACATGGAGCGCATACACAACAGTAATGAAGTGAAACAGTAAAATAAATAAATAAATAAAAGAAAGATAACAATTCCTGACCATTACTTGTGGTAAATAAATAATAAAAAACATAAAGCTCATATGTTCATAAGTTAAAATGACAGAACTTTTATACATATAAATAAATGGGAGATGATGATGTAACAACAAAACAATGTAACCCGAGGACTGTCTGTATTTGCTTTCTATGACAATTGATGAACCATTAGTTTTTTTTGTGAGGTCTCAAGATTTCAATCCCCTGTGTCTAGTCTCCTTTAGTTTTAAATGCTCTACTCCAGGCAAAGAACTACGGGTAAAAGTTACAGAGTTGCTATTTAAACTCCATGGAATTATTTTTATTTTTACTCTACCCTAGACTTTTCTTACGTGTTTATTTTGAGCCTCTAAGATGTAGAATCATTTAGGTGAGCGCTAGCATTAGGTGAGAATCAGAACCCTGGATTTTACTTCCAGCTTAGCCAGTTCCCTGCGGCCTCCAGACACCTTGCCTTGTTCTCCCTGTCTGTGTGAATGAGTACTGAAGGTCTTAGTCCTTGTTTCACGTCAGAGTGTCATTAAAGAGATTAATGACATCATGTTCATAAGAAGATTTAATATCTTCACTGTGGCAAAACATCAGAAATTGCAAATCCACCCAGCTATTGTTGCCATCATAATTATAGTAAGCAAGAGAGAATCTAAAGAGAGAAATGGTTGTCTACCTTTTCTGTAATAAGAAGATTGGGAAGTGAAAAGAAAGGGTTAGAGAAATAGGCTCACTTTGACTGCGATGGCATCTGACTTTCCCTCGGAGGCAGGTGGAGATCAGAAGAGTCTTAGAAGGAATGATTTCCTAGTACTTTATACTGTACCCCCACAGCCTTCTCGCTGTCCCCTTCAAGAAAGTGCCAATGAAAACAGCTCTATGCTTAACTAATGCGCTCCTATTTGTTGGGATAAATGGAGACATTTGGTGTAACGGTGGTGCAGGTCAGGTTGAATAATTGCTTGGCTGTGAAGGGATTCCAGAATAGAAGGCAGAGCTGAAAGCAACATGAGACAGAAACAGTATTAAAGTTACACTGTCCAATGAAATAAGAGCCTCATTTTGCATGTTTTGGGTGGTTCATGTTACTGTGTAGGCAACATTCTGACATGCACTGGTAGAAATATCAAGCATGACTGCATGAGGGATCATGTTCCCCGCAAAGAGAAAAACTAAGGGCCAGAAGGCAACCAGCTATCATAAAAGTAATTAATTGTTTTACTTGTTAATGGTCTGGCAAGATTGCTTTTGAAAAAATGAATCATACAAATGGGACCATGGTGTCAGACACATTGTCCATTGAGACTTAAGAGACTAGTTCCTGCTATAAATTATGATAATGAGTTAGTTTTTAAAATGTTTTATGAGGTTGAACAGTGCAATGTCAAATTCCCCCTGCCCCTCTCTCATTGCTTTGAATGCCTTTCAGAATACGGAGGGTAACAACATTTCCTTTCGAAAATTCCTTCCAAATTTACTGGCCATTGCTTTCCCAACCAGGTCATTCTCCAGGATGGTTTTAGCGCATGGTTTTCATGACTCAGCTTAAAATGAACAAGACCCCATTGTTGGCTTTCTTGGTTTTTTTCACCAGAATTATTGACAAGATCTGCACAACTCTTGGAAAAGGTCTGTTGTCTAACCAAGCTACTATGGAAACCTGATCCAGGCCATTTAGAAGCCTAATGCCTTTTCCTCTTGAGTTTGTGAAAAGTTCTGAGGCTGGTCAAACTTCACTCAGAAAATATTCACCAGGGCAGAAGGGTACAGCTTGTTCACTACACTTCGCTTTTCATCTTAAATTAGCTTTGCAAATAAACTCCCTGGGCCAGGGTGAGGGCGGGCGGCACTGCCCGAGGGGTCATTGTAAAATACACCATTTCTCTTATTTTACTCCTTGTGTTCTGAGTGGGCAGGAGTAGAGAGAAGAAAGAGGTTGACTTATTATTTTTTTAAACATACGCACAAATGGGTAGTTGGGGATGGGAGGGAAATCCAAATTGCCTGTTCTACATCAGTAAATAGCTCCATATTCAAGACAGTTAAAACATTACTACACACTTCCTGGCCCTAAAGAGGAGCCCAGAAATGTAGTCTATACTCTGCTGTCCCCCGAGAATTTTCCTCCTCTTACCCCTTTCCTTTCGACATCCATTGAGCAATGAAAGGCTCCTTGGGGAAGGGGAAGCTAGGGTCCATGCATCTCTCTGGGAGCCAACACCAGCTGTGGTTGGTCAAGGACTTTCCTCAAAATATTCCTCAGGCCATTCCCTTTCCCTATTCATTGCTTAGTATTCCGAGGCCTTCAGAGGGTAGAGGGAGGCTTCGCTGCCAGTATCTTTAGGTATAAATCTCATCCCTGTGAAACAAGCCTTGCAAAATGTATAATGTGGTTGTTTATCATTCATGATTCATATATACTTAAATGTTACAACGATTCTGACCACAGTCATCTCTCCTGAAATATGGGCCAGAGCAACAGAGCCTTGGGGACATTTTCTGTGAACATCGACAAGACTCCTCACTACATGGCAACTCTGCACTGGGGGCCTATGAGTAACAGTATTCTTGGGATTTGATTCACAGGATGTGCCGATGGTATGCTGGGCAGCATACGGAACCTGAGGAGATCGTGGCCTTTTCATATTCTCCTTTCACCCTCCTCAGAGGTGATGATGAAATCACACCATTCTCTGGGGTAATTGGGATAACTCCGTACACAGACTCGGCCCCCAATTCTTGCCAGTATTTCAAACTCTTCTCCTGCTAGATATTTTTCAGATGGAAAATCTGTGCTATTGAGGTTATGTTTTCCCCTACCCCTTGGTTCAGGTTATGCAGATCTTGTCAATAATGCTGCTACAAAACAAAGCCAGGGGAAGGGAGGAAGCAGAAGAGTTTGAGCAGCCTACTGCTGGATTATCCATCCTCAGTGAGGTCATTTCTGGCCCAGGGAACAGCTGAAGTTGGAGTGTGGTTTGGGCTCCCTCAGATTCCAGTGGGGAGAGAGCAGTTTTCCCCAGTCTTCTTTATAGACTAAAGATACTGGCACAAAAGACGCCAAGGAGGTAGTCAGATTCCTGGCACGTTCAATTAGAGGTAGATTCTGAGCCCAGAGAAAATACTGTGGGATTATAAAATATTCAATTATTGATTGGTTCATTCATCAAATTTTATTGAGTACATACTCTGGGCCAGGAACTGTTCTAGATGCTTGGAATACATCACTGAACAAAAAAGACAAAAATTCCTGCCCTCAGGGAGCTTACATTCTAGTGGAAATAAAATCAATAGAAATAGAATAAATAACTTAACAATAAAGGTAAGGGGGTTGGGAATGAAGAAGAGGTACAGCCGAAACCGGTTTGGTTCAGTGGTAGAGCATCGGTCTGCGGACTGAAAGGTTCCGGGTTCGATTCTGGTCGGGGGCATGAACATTGGTTGTGGGCACATCCCCGGTAGGAGATGTGCAAGAGGCAGCTGGTCGATGTTTCTCTCTCATTGACGTTTCTAGCTCTCTATCTCTCTCCCTTCCTCTCTGTAAAATATCAATAAAATATATTTTTTAAAAAAAGAAAAGGTACAGTTCTGATTTTAAACAGTATTAGTTAGCCACAAAAACCAGGATAGATCTTACTGAGAACTGAAACTTGAGGGAAGAGTGAAGGTGAGGGAGTTTACCACGGGGATATCTGGAAGAAGAGCATCCAGGTGAAAGGGAGAAGCTGGATGAAGGCCCGTAGACAGGAGATTTGAGGACAACAAAAGGCCCTGTAGCTGGAGCAGAACGAGCAAGGGAGAGAGGGACAGGAGAGGAGGTCAAATGTAATGGGGTGGGACAGAGCTAGAGAGGCATAGGCCATTATCAGGACTTGGGCTTTTAGTCTGTATGAGATGGGCAGCCACTAGTTTGAGCAGAGGAGGGGCATGATCAGACCGTTTAAAAAAGGTTGCTCTGGCTGCTGTACTAAGAACAGACTGTAGGAGGATGAAGGATGAAGCAGGGAGAGCAGTTAGGGGATAACCGTTGCAATAATCAAGGTGAGAGATGATGGTGGCTCAGCCCAGAGCAGTAGAAATGGCGGAGGGAGGAGAGGGAGAGAAAGTGTGGGGAGGGTGCTAGATATATGTTAAAGGTAAAGGCAAAAAATTTCCTAATGGCTAGGTGAACTAGGTGAATAAGTGATCCAGTGAATGAGTGAATGGCCTATAGTTCCAGGAGTAGAAACTATGACATGACAAACCTGAGTAAAAGAAAAAATTTCAGTACCCAGGAAGAGCCACCCTGTGACCTGATTGGCCCTGAGGGAGCAGGAGCAGCAGTAGGAACAGCAACAACTCAGGTCTGGGCTGGCTCTGCGTGGTCCTGCCCCTCCTGGCCTGCTGGCTTGTCATTTTCATTTCTCTCATTGGCTGCACAGCCCCAGACACCATCAGGGAGATACTCCAAAATAATATTAAATGTACACTCCTCAGTTTATTCATTATTTAGCACTGGATTTGTTCCAGTCACTGTGCCAGATGCTGAGGATAAGAGACTAGCTCTACACCTCATTGTAAATCTACAAACTTGAAGTCACTTGAAATGGCTTCATAAATGGGGTGAAGGTGTAAATAGCATTTAATACCTACCAGAAACAATACACCTTGGAGTATTTCTCTAAATCACTTCTATTTTTTTTAAATAAAATGCTACTTTTAAAATAAAAATTTTTAGAGAGAGAGGAAGGTGAGGTGGGGGGGAAAACATCAATGTAAGAGTGAAACACTGGTTGCCTCCTGCACACACCTGACTAGGGATTGAACCATGATTTTTCCATCTACAGGATGACACTCCAACCAACTGAGCCACACTGGCCAGGGCTTAACGGATGATCTTAACCTAGGAATTTTCCATACACAATGCATCAATTAGATTTCAATCCTCTAATAACCGAGATTTAAAGCTGAGGAAACTGAGGCCCACAGGGGCTGTTACTTGTTGAGGTCCACTGAGCGGTGGTGGCTGGCCCCAGACAGGCCACATGCATTGATAGGCTTCAATACGGCTCATTCCCCACCAGCATGGCGGCCTGCTTTCAGTAGAATGCTGAGGACAACGGTCTTCCAGGAACATCACCAGGGTCCATGCTGGGTCTCAGTCTACTTAGCTTAGGGTTCTTGAGAAAAACCTTGAGACCAGAAAAGAAAACGATTCCTGGGCTTGAGACGAAAGTTAAAGAGGACCTGTGAGGGATTCATTACATACCTTTCAAGCACCTTTGCTGCCAGAACCTGAGCCAAACACAATAATTATCTTTGCCAGCCCCTTCACCTTGAGTGTAGCCATTTCAGTATATTCTCTCTCCCAAGCTCAAGCAGTCCTCCTAACTGGTAAGAGAGGCAAACCCTCTGGAGAGAGCATTTCTGATCAGCTGTGTTTGTGAGAGCTTCTCCATCAGGGAATGATGCAGGATCTGCCACACCAGCTGCACTTGTCAGATTCCCCCTAGATTCTGCCCATGATGCCCAAGACAAAAAAAAACAAAAAACATATGTGACTTTTTGTGCCACATTAACCATAAGTCTCTACACTAACTAACACATGCCATAATTTTAAAGTTTTTTGGGGGTAAAACTCATTGTTTTAAAAAATCAAACAAATGAAAAGGTACAAGGAATCTCCTACTGCCTTTAAAGGGGACTCAGCAAGTGATCAAAGAGTATTCTTGGAGAAGGAGGAAGATAGTACTTAGGAGGCCAATCGCCTGGTCCTTTTGGAGTTGACCCTCGATTGACTTCTGCTGAATGGGGAGCAGACCACATGAGGCCTGCATTACATCATAAGTGAGCAGACCTGGGGAGGGCACTGGCTCACCCAGTCAAGAAACTAGAGACTGAGGTACTATTGCCCTGGCTTGAGAGGACTTTAAAACATTGTGGGTACACAGAGACTGAGACAGCCGGAGGAGGTGGAGCAGTAGACTCCAGGCTGGAGCTGTCACATGGCACGATATAAACTGAGATTATGTGGACATCACAGATCAAGGGGAGGAAAAGAGGTGCAGTGTGGCAACAATGCAGTGCTGGAGTCAAGATCCTCCCATTGAACTCCTGGTGGCTCCCTCCAGTTCTCGCCTCTTCTTGGATTTTTGTAAGATTCCTTCTAATTAAGGTTAAATCTCCTTTACTTGAGATTTCTTGAATGGGCATCTGTTTTTACCAACCAGAGGAGGGATAACTAACACACTGGCTCATTCATTTAAGCAATATTTATTTTCAAGCTCTGGAGATTCAGCAATAAATAGGACAAAACCTCTCTGGTCTTATGTGGCTCACATTCTAATGGAAGGATAAAGACGCTAAACAAATAAACAAGTGAATATATACTATATCAGGTGTGGGTAGGCACCCTAGAAAAATGTGAGCTATGAAGGTGGGAAGAGGAAATGACAGAAGCCCTCACTGACATTTGAGTAGACGCCTTAGGGTTTGGGAGGAGCAAGTCCCACAGATACACGGGGAAACATTCCAGGCTGAGGGTAAAGGGAGGCACGCGCTTGGTGTGTGTGGCCATCAGCCAGGGAACCCGGGTGGCTGGGCTCAGCGAGTGAGGGGGAAAGCTGCAGAAGATGAATCAGAGAGGCTCCAAGAGCTTTCCAATTATATTATTATTCATTCAGCATATGTATTGAACTCTGCTCTGTGCCAGGTCTCCTGACAGTCCTGGAATCAGGAATCAGAATACAAGTGTCTTTTGTCTTTAAAGACTCCAAATTTCACTCAGCCATCTGATACCAAAATAACCTGCAGCTTGTATTTTCCATACTCAGAAAGTGAAGCGATTGAGTCATTTGCTTAGGACCAATATATCACATGGGAAAAGACACGGAGTTGCAGGGTTGAAACCAGACTTTAAAGTTTTACTTATCTACTTTGGCCCCTGCCTCTCTGAGGGAGTTCCCTCAAGTTGCCTCAGAAATGCATCCCTCCCTCCTGTGCTTTGAGGAGATCCAAATGAGGAATTTCATAATTCCCTTTGGAAATGCCTTCTATAAATCCAACACTGAACTTGCACAATTCTGCGTGAAAACAAAGGCTTTCCCTATAGTGTGCTGCTACTACCAAAAATGTCACCAGGTGACCCAATTCCCTCATTCAAATGCTATTTTTAGTGGCTGTCAGATGACGGAAGAGTATCATTATGAAGCAGAGAACAAATCCCCCCCATATGCCTCCTCTTTTCATCTGTACCACCCATGGAGGACAAGAGCGGCACTTGGCCATTCTCTCTCTCTCTCTCTCTCTCTCTCTCTCTCTCTCTCTCTCTCTCTCTCTCTCTTGAAATCTGACTAGATCCCAAAATAGTCATGCTTCAGCCAAGAGATGAATCTGCCTTTTCTCTCCCAGGGAAAATCAAAACTGTCCCCAAATGAAGTTCCTAAAAGCATAATTACTCTGCTAAGTAATGGACTTGAATGTAATTTATCTTTCAGAGACAGAAATAACATTAATAACTATAATCTGGATACAAATGCTCCTCAGATTTACAATCAAATGAAGAGATTGTATTTGTTTCTGTGTCATCTATGAAAAGTCTGAATGCTGACCCATGATCCCTTCAAGAAAATGAAGTATTATCAAATCTCCCACTCTGCTCTCTTGATAGACAAATCACTGGTCACCCTTGCCTCTGCTGTTCTTGCTGTTATTGGCTGTGTGTGTGTGTGTGTGTGTGTGTGTGTGTGTGTGTGTAGGATTTGGAGAATCTACATTAGAAATCTGCCTTCTGTGTGTCCCAGTGAATTTTCATTTTCTAGTCTTTAATTCTTACATGCCAAGCAAGACAAAAAGAAAGTTTTCTCAATTATCAGAAACACAGATTCTTGATATCTGCTTGCTAGGGTACACAAAAATGAATTGTTCAGGATAACACCTAGGATTTGATGAGGGCAGTTGGTTTCTTGGGATGAAGTGCGGTGCTAATGCAACCAGGACACAGGTTCAGTCCCTGAGGGACCACTTGGAGGTGCACACAGATGAAACCTGGCTTCATAGTTAGTATTTCCACCACTTTAACCTCAACCATTGTCCTTTCAGTGTTCAACCTTGGCCACATCTAGGAAGCCACATGAAATGAGTATGGTTCCATGAAAATTACTACAGAGGAAATGCCTCAGAAGGCTGGCCCTGCCAATGGGAAATACCATCCATAGGACATAAGGACTGACAGTATATTGCCAACATTTTCTGCTTATGTTAATATAAAGAATTCAATATCTCTACATGGATGTTTATTTTTGCAGTATTAACTCCTTTATATACCCAGTAGAGCCTAGTTGTTAAGCTCCAGAATCAATTTAAATCATCCTTCATCTCTTACTAGCTGTGTCATCTTGGACAAATTAATGAACCTCTGTAAGCCTCAACTTCTTACCTATTAGATAGAAGTTTAATGGTACCCAGCTCACTATTATGAGGATTCTATGAGATGATGCATATATAGTGCTTGGCATAATATCCCCCATTATAAGCATTCAATTACCGATAGCTGTTGTTATCCAGTAATAATTGCTTCTACAGATAATAATAATGCCTACTGTGTCAGGTTGTTGCAAGCATTAACTGAGACAATCCCAGGTATAGAGCTTCACACAGTGACTAACTTAGAGTAAGAGTTCAATAAATGTTAGCCATGATAACTGTGATAATGATGGCAATAATTAGAGGTGAAATAACTATTCCAAATTTATACAGTTGGCTAGTGGATGAGTGAGGAATAGAAATTGAGTATAATGGCAATTCTATACTATGTCTTTGTGTTAAAGTGTGATCTAAGAAATGATAATGAAAATTATCTTCCTAAATCTTAATTTCTTTCACTCAGCTCCAGCAGACAACTTCTTAACATTTGAAAAGGTTGCTTTTCCTTACTTTGGAGAATCCAGGTGTTTCTGGGATCACTTTTCAAGCAAAAGTCTGTTTTTGTCCCATCCTTCATATCATGAATTAATTGCCTTTTCAATTTTCAATAGGTTCATTGGTCATTTTTCATAGAGAGAGTTTATCATTTCTGGGAAGCTATTGAGTACCAAAAGCAGTAGAGAACAACAGAGCCAAATTGAAATAGGTTCAAAATGACAAATTCCTATACATTATAGAACTCCAGGACCACTTACAAATAGCAGAGATTGCAGATTATAAATATGCCTGTATGAAATCCTCAGATGCCAAGGGTCTGCCCTCCCCATTCATTTCCCAGAATATTGGTTTAAAAAAGAATCTTTGGGAAATTTGGAGAAAAGCCTGAAATAATTTCAAAGAACATTATACCTTAAACTGTTTCTTGGTATGCAAGTTTTCTAGAAGTTTAAATGTAATCAAGTTCATTTTTTAAAGTTTAAATAAAGAGATATGATAAAGCACAACTATTATTTTAGTCAGTGGTAGAGAGTTATTATTTTGAACTCACTGATGCATCATTGTAGTTGAGATGTTGGAGATAGGAGGAGCACATTTCTTCAGCGGTTAAAAGATTTATTTCTTCAACAAATACCATTTGGAGTTTTATATTTTATAATAACTTCTTATATTTAATTAATTATACTTTGGATTCACATCAATTAATTATTACTTTGAATTCAGGACAGCAAGCATTTTTTAAAAGGCCGTTCTACTTGTACTAAGTTGGGTCTTATAGAGAGAGAGCAATAATAGATTTCATAGGCACTTATTCCTGGCCTACATGTCCCTGAAATATTATGGGAATAAACATATTTCTCATTTTGTTGCTTCTTTTTCTCTTCTCAGCAGAATCTTTTTATCATATTTCATGATAATGAAAATTATTCAAGGTATTATATAGAATGAGAGAGGAGAATAATGGGAAGGGTTGAAAGAAAACTCAAGATGAGCAATATTAGATACCAATGAAGTAGGTAGCCTGATGGTCATTTTTTACCATGATGAGATGTCAGTGGAGGCCAAAATGAAACCCATCCCTCTTGTGCAGAGTGAACTCCACATCATCCAAACTTTCCTGGAATTGGGGTAGAGGAAGAAGGAGGGGGTGGCACCACTGACTCTTGATTCCTGCTTCCACTGAAGTAGTTTAGAGATCAGCTGGCCTTACAGGTGTGCAGTCTTGTTTTCTTGGTACTTTCCCACATGGGAAACTCAACACCTTGCACCACACAGCAAGTAAAACAACCGTAAGTCCTCAGTTGAGACCTCTGTGTGTAGAGCAGACTTTATATAAATATGTGGAGATGGAGAATTTCGTAAACCTGAAACATAACTTAAAACTATGCTTAATATGCCGCACGCTAAATATCTCTGCTCCTGCCTCCTGAGATACTGTTGAACCCTCTCCCTTTCTCTCCACTCTGAAGGGCTAATTTCTTCCATTTTCTTATGCATAACCCTTCATTTCCCTTTGTTCTGCCTTGTTCTTTCAGATGCTGTATTTAGTCTTTCTAAATATGTTTTATGCCTTTATTTTTTTCCTCACCAATATTTATTGAGCACCTACTATGTGCTCACCACTGACCTAGGCACTGGGTATTCAAAGAGACTAAAAGAGATACATGCCTATCCTCATGGAAATGAGAAGTCAGTTCTTTTGACAAAAGTAATTCTGGTGGCAACAGTTTGATAGTAGTTCTTTTTAAACCTCATATATTATAAATTGGCACCTGAACTTCCTAGTTCATCACGGCATCCAATATTCCATCATTATGACAATAATTTTCAAATGTGTTAAACCCTCATGAAAATATGGCATTGAGCTATTCATGTTCTGAGCAAGTTTCCATACTTTATTTATTTATTTTTTAAATATATTTTATTGATATTTTACAGAGAGGAAGGGAGAGAGATAGAGAACCAGAAACGTCGATGAGAGAGAAACATCGACCAGCTGCCTCTTGCACACCCCCTACCGGGGATGTGCCCGCAACCAATGTACATGCCCTTGACCGGAATTGAACCCGGGACCTTTCAGTCCGCAGACCGACGCTCTACCACTGAGCCAAACCAACCTCGGCAAGTTTCCATCCTTTAAAATCCACACAGGAGAACCAGATCTGGAGAGAGATTTAAGATGCTGAGAAATTCCAGAGCAGCTGGTGATGAGCCTTCCCTGGAGGCCTGGGCACAGGCACAGCTGACCTCAGCCATCGTGGAGAAAGACCCCTGTCATTGCTGCCTGGCCTTCTTCTTTGGAAAAAGGACCAGAGAAGTACCCAGCACATTCCTAGGAGAGTGGGTCAACATAAACAGTGCACTGTGGACACATGAAAACAGCATTCTTTAAACATGTTCAGGCCTCAAATTAGAGATCCCCAGGTCACACGAGAGTGGAACAAGCGTGAGGGGCCAGGGGTTTGAATTAGCACAAAGGGAGCCCTTTCTCTTCTCTGACAAGTGCTGTGCAGGTGCAGCAGAAACGCATTCAACTGGGGACAGCCAGAGACATGCAAAGTAAGAGTCCACGCCAGGAGACTCCGGTGCTTGGGACTGGAAAGAAGTCCAGCCGTCAATGGGCAGATTGTGCTGGCTTCTTATCAGGCCTCACACGCGACATAGTGCAGGACTTGTCCAATATGCAGATGGGGAAGGAGCAGATTCTTGTGTTCTACTAATGGCCTCGTAACTACTGTCAAGTGAGAAGCAATAGCAACAGGCAGACAGTGGAGATTTATTTAGAACGAGAAGGTTGGAAAGGGCTCGTTTCAGACTAGGCATCATGCAACTGGCCCAGACAGCAGCGTGCCGGGCGCAGCCTTGTCCAACAGAGCCCCCGCGCTGGCCGGCCTCGGGGCTCTGATGCGGCAGGCAGTCTTTGTCAGATGCAGCAGGATGTGCTTCCCAAATGTTTCTGCCCACCTACCCTCCCCGCAGGAGAGAGGAACTGCTACTCCCCTCAAGCCCGCCATTGGCAGACCGCTCAATGAAGCTGGAAAAGTTGGCTTGCGCGCTCCTCTTTTATCTTAGAAATATAGTAGGATATTATACTTTACCCCACAAATATATCGTGTTTTTTTAAATACAAAATTACTTAAGTTACTAGTGAAGTTGCTTTCTATGTCCCAACTCCCAAATCTTTGGGGGGAAGTTATATTACTGGAAGATGGACATGTTTAGCCCTTGATTCCCAGGACCAGGCACGTGGCTACGTTTTCCCTGGGAGGGGACGGTGTGTGCTCTGGTTTGGGAAATAGAGCGCAGTGGGGATGTGTGGCGATGCGAAAAGAAGGGCTGTATGTATAGGAGAGGCTGTGGTTGTTTAATAAGACATATTTTAGCACTGCCACCCCCGCCCCTGGTGCTCCTTTCCGTCCTGTGCCCTCATTTGGCTTCCACTTCCTGCCAATTCGCAGTCATTTAGAATGACAAACAACCACAGAGCCATCTCCTTAATAGATTGTAAGGCTGTGCACTACTTAAACCCACTTGTCCCCGTCTTTCACAGACAGAATCAGCACAGCCTCCGTTCTCTCTGGATAGGACTATAAGGCATTTCCTGAAACAGATGATCAAAAGTGTTTGAGCATTAACTTCTTCCTCTTTCACTTTGGAGTGGAAATAACAGGCAAAAAAAAAAAAAAAGAAGAAGAAGAAGAAAAGATGTATTACGTCCATCTTTCCTAAAATAGGATAGAAATTGGGAAGAAAGTGAAATAAAAGGACCAAACTTCTAATCCCTTCCCAAACTTCATCATATGACCACCTTGGCACACATGGTCCACGTGAGAGAGATACAGGATTCTCCATTCCATCTAAAAAGGCAGGTCTCGGGAGTAAAACAGACTGTGGAGACAAGTGTCCAGGGAAGATTCTAGCCTGTCCTGAAATTAACCTGGATGATTCACATACAAGTGGGATTTTGCCTGCGTGGCCCAGACAATTCCACAATGTCCCACAGCAACCGAGAGTTAACCCAGATGAAGAATGTGACTGCAGCTGTTTGAGACATACTACGGCCAGAAGAATGATTGGCCAATTCCTTGGAAAGCTTGGTTGCAGAAGAAAAGAACCATGGATGTGTTTCTCAATCCATTACTCTTCTCCTCCCTCCTTGGGAATGTCAAACACTCAGCAAAATCTGGGAGGCATTCCACCCAGAGACCAAGGACATATTCTCATGTGGGGGATGTCCGGAGGAGGGTCACAGCACCTGCCAAAGCGGAGGGGAAAGGGCTACTCTGTAACCTGGAGGTTTGCCTGATCCTGGGTGCTGAGAGACTTGCTCTTCTGAATGAAGCAAGAGATCTCATGGCGCAGGATGGGAATACCTCAATTCAAAATGCAGACCGACGAGGGCAGATGAATGCTGTCATGGACAGCTGGCTTGCCAAAATCCATTAAAAAAAAAAAAAAAAAAAAAGAGCCGAGACTGGTTTGGCTCAGTGGATAGAGCATCGGCCTGCAGACTGAGAGGTCCTGGGTTCGATTCCAGTCAGAGGCATGTACCTTGGTTGAGGGCACATCCCCAGTGGGGGGTGTGCAAGAGGCAGCTGATTGATTCTCTCTCATCGATGTTTCTGACTCTCTATCCCTCTCTCTTCCTTTCTGTAAAAAATCAATAAAATATTTTTAAAAAATGAGAACTGGGTAATCAAACTTGAAATCACTTCTGAAACCAAGGAAAGAGCGATCACACGCTGTGTTTTGGCGGCTGCCAATGGGACGTGTGTTCTCCGGAGCTGGGGTATAAAGGAGGCGGGTAGGAACCTCCTAACACTTAGCACAGTACAGGCAGCTTTACCAGCACTCATCCAAAATGTAGCCAGACAGCTATTAGCTTTCCCTTTTCCTTTTTCCTTTTTGAACATCAAGCCTTTCCTCTCAGAGACAATGGCCAAGGTGCTAAGGTTGAGACTCTATCGACCTAATTTGACCTTATACCCACTTAAACTCCGGGCTGAGAACCTAGGGCTGTGGAGCAAGACAGCGAGAGACAGTGCAAGAGCAGCACTGTTCTGAACGTGTGTGCAAAAGGCGTGCCAGTCAGCAGGCCAGTGAGTAGGAACTGGTCACAGAGTCTTAAAGCCACTGGCTGCACCAGGGAGGGAAGACTGGGCTGCCTGCTCCCTCTCCTTGCACAGCTCCAGCGTGCATCCTCTCAGATGGGGTAGGGCAGTGGCCGGCAAACTCATTAGTCAACAGAGCCAAATATCAACAGTACAACGACTGAAATCTCTTTTTTGAGAGCCACATTTTTTAAACTTAAACTTCTTTCTAACGCCACTTCTTCGAAATAGATTCGCCCAGGCTGTGGTATTTTCTGGAAGAGCCACTCTCAAGGGGCCAAAGAGCCACATGTGGCTCTTGAGCCGCAGTTTGCTGATCACTGGGGTGGGGCAGGGTTGCCAATGGAAGAGTCTGCCTACAGACCTGGGCGCTTTTGCAGCCACCAGCCCAGCTACCGCAGGGAGTAATCTGATGAACAAATTCCCACTGGCTTGCTAATGATTCAATGTGAGGTTTGTTGTCTTCTCCCGGGAGACTGGAGCAAGGAATCTCTAATGATGGAATTTCACAGATGCTGTTGAGCCTGGGAGGGAGTTGTTGGCTGAGAATAAGGCCTTTTCATCTCCTCTCGGTCCCTACCACCTTGTCCTGCAGCTTTCCTGAGGAGGCCGGCCCACTCTCAGCTCCACACCCTCTGCTCTGACCTCTGATGTGGGCTTGGCCACCTGTTTTCCTGACACCAGAGGAAGCCAAGCTTGCCCGATGTGCTTCTGTCCAGCGTGGGGACAGCAAAGTGGTGTCTCTTCCGGAGCCACTCACCGGTCCTGGGAGACTAGGGTGTCTATGCAAAGGCAAACAGTTACGTAAGGAAAGGTAGACTTCCTTTAGTCCTGGATCCGGCTGTGTGGGGCCTGCAGTGCCACGTGGGGCATTAAAAATTAACGTGGGGATTAATGCCATCTCTTCCCTGTTTGTTCTTCTGAGTCATGCTCCAGTTTAAGCAGCAGGAAAGACGGTGACCTTTCTCTTCATGCTAACTTAAAGAGCAGCGGATGCCAATGGAAATTTTTTGCAGACACTGATAACCTGCAGGGGAAAGGCACATGCCAGTTTCTCCCCTCAGGGAAAAAGAGGTGATCGTTCTTGTCCCATAGGAATCTTCCCAAAATGTGTGAAAGGTGATGTGGTTAATCTTTGGGTGATATCTGGGCTACATGCTAAAGAAACATGCAGTTAATTCCCAATCTGAATTGTTTCATTGTGCGTCCCTTCCACAGGGCAGGTCCAGGACGCTGTGTACTGGGATGTGTTAAGAAAGGGCAGTGAGACTGGGTCTCGTGGTCTATTTAGTTACTTTCTCAAAAGCCTTCCTTGGGGAGAGATGGCTAATGAATGAACAGGAGTAAGGACTATGAAGGAATGTCCTGTACTGAAGACAAGCACTCCTTAATCTCTGTTGAGGCTGGAGAAAGAGGAAAAAAAGAAATGTGTACTAGAGCAAAGGAGATACAGATAGACAGAAGGAAGAACTTGCTGATAAGGAGCATTTTAAGGTGCTGAAAAGGGCAAGTGAAGTCATAACCTTGGCTTTGGCCAATACAGAAAACAATGAAGTGAGCCAAATTTCCTACAAGGAAAGAGTCCATATTATATGCACTAATTAGGTTTGCTTTCTAGTATGAGCAGGCTTAATTTCCCCATAGCCAACACTCTAACCTGTGCTGGCAATTTTAGGGTCTCTTCCTAGAAAAGTTGCTTTTGAAAACTGGAGCATTTCTCTTCACTGTAACAATGAACTTACTGACCATTCAAGAAATATAATAGATTTTTTTTAACTTGGGAGGGCTCCTTCCTTCCTTCCTTCCTTCCTTCCTTCCTTCCTTCCTTCTTTCCTTCTTTATTTCATCCCTTTCCTCCCTTTTTTCCTTTCTCCCTTACTTTCTTTTTTCTTCTAAGCCATACTCACTGCACCTTCCAGAGCCATGGTTGAAAAAATTAAATTGCTTCTTGGAATTCATATATATGTTTATATAAGCTTAAGCAACCGACCAGTTGGTAGCTATGACATGCACTGATCACCAGGGCGTAGACACTCAATGCAGGAGCCAAAACCATAGGCATGGAAACATGGAACAGATTAATGAATCTCAGAGGGAAGGGGGAGGGGGAAAAGGCAAGAAGAGATTAACCAAAGATCTTATATGCATACTAGAGGCCTGGTGCACAGATTTATGCTCCTCAGCTTGGCCTACGGGGATTGGGAAGAAACCAGCTCTCTGACATCCCCCAAGGGGTCCTGGATTGTAAAAGGGTGCAGGCCAAGCTGAAGGACCCCCACCAGTGGGCAAATTCGTGTACCCAGCCTCTAGTCTATAATAAAAAGCTTGGCTGAAAATCACTCCTGGGAGGTCTGGGAAAGCCAGAACAGAAGTTCAGATTTGTTTACTTGTTCAACAAATATTTATCGAACGGCTACTATGTGTCATTCTCCAGAGATGGGAACTATTGACAATCTCTAAACTGAGAGATAGTCTTGCACATCTGACCTTTAGGCTTAATTGAAGATTAGAGGATGGAGTAAAAGACTTTGTGCTATTCCCTAACCCTGTGTTCATACTCAGTGATTATTGCTACAAAAAAAAAGTGTATCCAGAAATATTTTACGAATGTTGCAAACATCCCCGTGGCCTTACTGATTTGCCTTGGAATGTCACTAGGATTGTGTGTAGTTATTAGTTTCTTTTTTTTCCATCTAAAGACCCCGTCAGCATGGCATTCAGCCCTTTCAAATTCTTTCTGAGCAACCAGTTTCTAGATCATTGTAATCAATCATTCCAATAATGAGCGCACCATCCTATCAGGTGAAAATACAGCAGCAAATTAATATTTGGAGATGAAAATAAGTACTGTTTTCTGAATAACAAGCCCTGAGCCCCACGTTAGAGCTGAATACACAGGGCAAGACCAAAATTTAATTTTTTTTTCCATGAGAACTGACAGACTTTACTTCAAACCAACTGTACTTCATTAAAACTCTGATAAGAGTCTGCAGAGCAGCACAGAAATATTGCAGCTGTGGGCTCTCAGAGGGAAGGAAAGAATCCTCATATTGTTAAAGTATGACACAATGAGTTTGTAATGGAGTCACTCCATCCCAGATATATTCGGATTCAATGCATTAATTCTCCTCACCGGCCACCGAGTTCACTTAGTGGTGAAAGGGAGGCAGCTCCCAACTCTCTTACTTTCTTCAGACTGTACGGGAATTGAGCAACCAAGTGGGGATGTAAGTGGGGGTGTTGGGGAAGGTGCATAAGAAGGATAAATGCCCTCTGAATAGGAGTCTTGTATCAGGACCTACAACAGTTTGGGCAGGTCATGTCCAGGGGTGGAGGCAGTGGCCAGCCTTTGTGATTGCATTGGTGGCCCTGCCTCTGGCCTAGGGAACGAGGGCCACCCTGGGAGCAGCCCCCGCAGGAAGCCTTCCCTAGCTCCTCACACTGAGTTAGTGATATGTCTGTTTTTGTTTGTTTTTGTTTAATATATTTTATTGATTTTTTACAGAGAGGAAGAGAGAGGGATAGAGAGTTGAGAGAGAATCATCAATCAGCTGCTTCCTGCACACCCCCTAGTGGGGATGTGCCCGTAACCAAGGTACATGCCCTTGACTGGAATTGAACCTGGGACCTTTCAGTCCACAGGCTGATGCTCTATTCACTGAGCCAAACCAGTTTCGGCTCTCCCTGGTGTCTTGTAGGCACTCCTCTATCATTCTCATCACCTTCTGGTGAATTGTCTGCTTTTTTCACTGTGGACAAAAAAGAAAGGTCATTTGGCTCTGTTGCTGATCAGCTGTGTGACCTTGGGCAAGTTCATTACCTCTCTGAGACATTAGAGCTAATAATGCTTACTAGGGTTGATGTGGAGATTGACATAGCTAATTATGAACACTACCATCTACAATATCATCTTTCTCCCTTGAACATCAGTTTCTCATAGACAGGATTTATATACTAAGAGAGCTCAGCAGATAGGATGCTCTCAATAAAAATCTGTTCAATGAATTTCAAAACAGTAGCTTCGGCATCTAGAAAGAGGCTAGATGGGCCTCTCATGGGATGGCAATTTAGCTGGAGAAAGGTCCCTGATAAGGAGCCCAGCATAATGGGTGTGGAGAATGGAGCTGTGGGTGACTGCACCCTTCTCCATCAGCTCGGCCTTTCATGGGCCTTCGGGAGCAGCGGGGGTTCTCGGGGAGGGGTGGAGGGGCAAGCCCTCCACACTGGGCCTGTGTGTGGTAGCACTCATGTGGGGTCCGCTCTTAGTGAGAGCTATTAGAAACTAAAGAGCACTTCTGAGGCGGGAGAGCTCTGTAGGAAGCCAGGTCAGTTTGCATCTGAGATGTAAGGGTGTGGCGATGTCTAAGGAGAAGAATATGGACTCAAGCTCCTTTGCAGCATTTTGAGTGCAGGAAACCACTGTTGTTGATATGAGTGCGAGCGCACGAGAGAGAGAGAGAGAGAGAGAGAGAGAGAGAGAGAGAGAGAGAGAACAGAGGAAGAAAAGAGAAAACCACGGCATTTCTAACCAAATGGTTTCCACAATATTGACTTTCTTGAAATTAGCATGGCTAGTGAAATGAAGATGTGGCTACTGATGTGGAAATATTTCAGACAGCATTGTTTCCACCAGTTCCTCAGAGCTAGCATTTGAGAAGGAGAATGCCTAAAACCTGGTAAAGTGAATACTGCTTTCTGCAGCCTTTTGTCAAGGAATGAGACCGGCTCAGCCCTGGCACAATGGATTTCGGAATCACAGTGGGAGACATTCGTGTGACGTGGTAGCAAAACGCAGCTAAGGAGAAGTTCTCATTAGCGAGCAGGGAATAGAGGGGGAGTTGGGAATCTGGGCCCTCGTCCAGCATCTGCTACCAACTAATGCTTGACCTCGGGCAAGTACTTCATTTCCTCAGGCCTCAGTTTTTATATCCGGTGGGCCACCTTCGGCTGTAACATTCTAACCTTTTAAAGCACAGGAGTGTGTACAAAGGAAATAGCAAATAAGACATTGCTATGCTCTTTACCTTTGCCTGCATTGCTCCATGTTTATTAATGTTGGACAAATATTCAAGTGGGTTATAGATTAGTTCTCTTTTTTTAAAAGTTCCCCTCAATAAAAATTGCTATATCATAATAAATACAGATCCCCAGATCATGGCATTTAATTCAAGTCATCATTTCTGCACTTAATTCTTTCATCCACTTACTTAACGAGCACCAGTGCTGCCCAAAGAAAGAGGGCAACAAGATGGCTACCCTGAAGAAGCCACCACAAAGGACAGGCCAATGAGGCACGGAGTGGAATCCTGGGCCCTGTCTGGGGCTCTGACCTGCACGTCCATTGCGAAGGGCACTCTTACATGCCCATTTCAGCTCAAGGCAGCTAGTCCTGGGTGTGCCTACCTGCAGCATCGTATAGAATGCTTCCTTCAATGCCGTGTCACCCACATTTGTATTGACTCTACCTGAGCCATGGCTGGCATAACGTTTTAATTCATTTGTCCAAGGAATCATGCAAATGTAAAGGGGAAGTTCCCACCTGAAGTCTGAAGAGAGAGTCTGAGAGTCTGGCACCCTGATAACTTTGCAGGGGATGATGGGCATCCGTGTGTGGTGGGGTCACCCCGTGAGTCCCCATCTCCTGAGAAGTGGTGAAGTGGGCGATGACTAGAGCCTCGGCACGGAGGGGTCCACGGCACGTGTCCCCGTAAACACTCCTCTGCGTTCCTGAGGCCGTCACCGGGCTTCCTGGTCTCCGCCTAGTGCAAATGTGAGGGGTTCCAAAACCAAACGAGGAAGTGGTCGTCAGAGTGAGGGCAACAGGCAAGGATGCTGTGCACGCCCAAGGTTTATAAATATCTAACGGGAGTTTTAAAAAAACGGCTTCCAACTCAAACCTTTACATCACTAACCTGATTCTGTGTGTGTGTGTGTGTGTGTGTGTGTGTGTGTGTGAGAGAGAGAGAGAGAGAGAGAGAGAGAGAGAGAGAGAGAGATAGAGATGCTTTCTCTATTCTCCTTTCCTAAGGATCAGGGTGCCCAGAAGTTGGCCCCAGCGGAGGGTCAGCTATGACTGCTGGCAGACATTTGGCAAACAGCACCCCCAGCATTAGCAGTCCTGGTTTTCAGAGTCCTCAGGAACCTCCTGGACTGAGTCCTCTAGAAAACTGGATGGGGATTTAGAGAAGAGAGATGTACCAAATACTAAATTGCAAGAGCTGTGCCGTCCCCAGGAGAAAACTCCTCCTCAGGGGAAGACAAATCCTGGCCCAGCTCTCTGGGCTTGGCAGTGGGACTTCGGGATCAAAGGAGGAATGCCTCTGGGTCCCGCACAGAGGCTGTTACTCAGAGACGCCCTGGCCCAATTATCTTGGTGTTGTATGCTTGCCCCAGAGAGAAGAATAAATAAAACCGGAAAAGCAGAGCCACCAAACTCTGCAATAGCTCGGAGCCTCAACAACGCTGCTGCAGGCGGAGGCCTCTCCCCAGCAAAGCCCCACACCAGGAAGAGCACCCTTTCCTTTCCGCGTGGCAGGGCGCTGGGTGGCCCCGGCCCCGGGCATGGCTCCGCCTCCAGAGAACCGCATCAGCCCAGCAGAGCGGTCAGCCTGCAGGGCCGGGGCTGACAGGGTTGGGGAAAGGACGCTGCACACCGAAACATTATCTCGGTGAGCATGGGCCCAGAAGGAGTCTCAAACAATACCTCCGGGTGAGGGCTGTGGGGAGGGAGTAAAGCAGATGGAGTCCTGTGGACCAGCAGAGCTCCATATTAGGGACCACATTGCCTCATTGGTTCCTATTGCCTGGAGACAGCTGGGCCACATTTCGTTGGGAATGTGCTTTTGAGAGGTGTTTCAAACACGTTCTACTCCAGTTACTCAGCCTCACCTGTCTTGTGCCAGGGGCTGCGGCAGTCACCAGCTCTGCATGGGGCCCAGAGGACTGCACGCAGGTGCCACCTGGCTCTGTCTAGCCTCATAACCGCCCTGCAAGCCTTTCACCTTCCTCCTGGCGCTTTCCTGTGGACACAAAGTCATGTGACCCCACCAGGTACCCATGCAATGAGCAACAACCTGGAAATGCAAGAGCTCAAACACTTCCGTGGTTTAACCTTTGACCAGTGGGAAACGGGGCTCAACATATGAGCTCCCCTTCTTCCCAAGGCTGCTCTAACTCCTGGCACTGCCAGAAACAGAGACTGATATGGATTTATTGACATGACACCATCCTTTAGTGAGACCAGCCAGCCCCTTTAAGGGCAGTTACATTGGTTCTTTCTACCCTGGCGGGCAGCAATTCATCTTTACCAGAGTTGACACCTACTGTGCATATGGGTTTGTTTGCCCTCCCCATGGTGCCTCCACCAGGCCTTTCAGAATACCTGATGTATGTAGGCTGTGGTAACCCTTGCAATATTACATAAGACCCAGAGACCCATTTTACAACAAAGGCAAAAGAGGTGTGACATCAGACACATAGCTCCAGGCTCCACTGTGAGCCGCCATCCAGAAGCAGCGGGTCTACTAGAATGGAGTATTAGCTAGGTTTCCACCCTGGGGGGAAGCACCCTGCAGGGTTGGAGCGCTTTCTCCTGATATATGTGGGGTAAGTGTGTGAAATAGCAGCCAACAGATGGTGTTATGTCCCCAGGAGTAGAGCTGTTGGGAAGGAGGCATGGCCCCTTCAGGATCCCTCTTAGCAGCCTTCTCATGGAGTTTTATGTTTCCCATCCCCACAAACAGAATTTTTCAGGTTTGGAGGCCCTGGGGTTCAGAGGTCACAGGAAGGTTTCCACTGGACTTGAAATTGCAGCTACCACCGAGTCACTTTGGGCTCCTCAGGCTGGTGGATCAGCAAGCAAAGGAGGGGTCACTGTGCCGGGCACCAGGAGGAGCTGTGGCGGCTCCGCACAAGGCGAGCAGGGAAGAAGGAGTCCATCTGAAATCCACAGGATGCGTGAGGAGGTACTTTGGTGCGTCCATAGAAAATGGGTAATATGGAACTCACAAACCAAAGGCAAAGCCAGAAAGACCTCAGGCCCTTTGGGATGTGGGTGTTGCCCTCCACCACGGGGCAAGCAGTGCAGGTCAGAGGGAAAGCATACATCCTTTCTGATTGGTGTTTCTGGAAGATGCTTCTGTGACATCAAACAAACAGTTATGCTCAGTGGTGGCAGCTCAGTACACTTCCTTGTATTGGTTGTACCTCCTTTCCTGTCTCACTTCCCTTGTCCTTCATTCTGGATCCTTAGTGTATCCTCATCTCTTTAAATAATAGCATATGAACCCTGGTCTCAGGCTCTTAATCTAATGAAGTCAGTCTAAGCAATGGAATATTTCTGAAGATAGAAAAATAAATAAATGGGGGGGGGATTATAAACTCCCCTCCACAGAGGAGAGATAAATCAAAGTTTAAGCCTAATCACAGGTAAACAGCCCACGGTACAAAGTCTCCTCTATGGGGATAAGATTTGGGCTTAAGTACTGGGTATCAAGTAGCAAGAACTATGGAAGAGTAGTTCATAAGCCTTTTTAAATTGCCTCAGAACAGCTCCATTAGAGTTTCAGAAAATTTTATATAGACTTCAAGAGCAACAAACACTAGTATCAGGATTTGGGTTGGCCCAGGGTAACCTTGTAAGAAGGTGAAGGTAATCTTTAATGCCTTTCCAGATATACTTTCTGTATTTTGCACCCTCGATCCCCACCCCCAGCAAGACATCCAGTACTTAAGTCCTCTCTCCCTTCCCTTTTATCCCACATTTTTAGCTACACATTATTTTAAAGTGGTCACTTAAGGTTTGCAATTGAGTGTTAATGACTGATTGACTTTAATCTGATAGTCCTCCAAGAATCCCAGGAGACTAACCCCTAACTCAACAACCATGTATCTAGTGGAATTTCTGCCATCAACCATTGACTGGCAGAGATACATTTAAGGGTTTTTCTTTAAAAATCACATACCCAAATCTTACATTTCACTTATGTCTAGGACTTAGTTCAAGCTATTTTCTGTCTGTGTCTTTTCAGGAAATGATCTTTATCTAGGAGACGAAAGGGCAAGAAAAACATCCACTTGTAGAAGGGTGAGGGTATGTGCCGGTGGAGGGTGGGAGTGGCTGGGGAGAGGTCAATGGGGGGAGAGGGGGAGACATAAGTAATACTTTAAACAATAAGGAATTTAAATAAAATTTTAAAAAGGAAAAAACAACAACACCTGACTCAGTTTTCCCTTCACCACATTATAAAATTTTCAACAATAGTTGAAAGTCCGAATAATTTTACATGAACACCCTTTTACCTACCATCTATCTTTTTTAATTAATAGTTTCATTATCACATAGCTACATATCTCTCCATCCCTCTATCTACCCAGTAATCCATCTTACTTTTTGATGAATTTTCAAAGTAAATTGCAGGTTTCACTGCTCTTCCCCTAAATACTTCCCTGGCTTGATTTTCCTCTCAGGTAGTCTGCGTGTCAAGACAAGCAAAAGTAAAAAATTCAGCAACTGCTGCTTAAAAAATCATTCATTGCTTTGGGAATTAAGGCAAAGTGAAACACATGGATGGAATGAATTCGGTTCCTTCTTTTGTTGCCTAGAATGTCAAGGAGGTGACTAAAGTTATGAGTATTTGTTTCCTGAAAACAAAAGTCCTGACTTGTCGTCTTCATAGTAAGAAAGAGCCATCAGACATATTGGTTTTTATGTAGTAGCCACATATTATAGTAAAACCAGCTCTCAGGTGTTTATTTTAAATACTCAAATCATTTTGCAGGGCTTCCATGTATATAGGTAAAAGTCTCTGAAGCTATAAATCTTACCTCGAACTAAGTACAAAGTTTGCATCAAACCCACATAAGCTGTCTGATTGCATTCCTGACCCAGACAGAGGAATTGCCCCATCTCAATTCTTTCTAAATTCATATCTCCCTGGCACAGCGCCAGTCTCTGGACTTGTGGCTTCTCCACCAAGTGGCCTTGACAATTTCAGCCCCAGGGCTGGCTCATGCCCACCCAACACAGCTCTGTTCACTCTCACACAGGTGAGCACTGAACTGTTCCATTATTTTGTATAGAACAGTGCTGACACCCTTCTGGAGTCCTTGGGAGATAAGCATGTCTTCTGAGTCTTCTACCTTCAGCGATAGGTACATACCTACAGATCTCCAGATCTTAAACCCTCACAAAATATATATATATTTTTCCTTATTTAAAGTTAATTACAATAGAAGACTGGTAAGTTTGCTCCCGAATAAAACTGGCTCTGGCTCCTCTTAATGTGTTTCTCCCAGGGCATGTGATGGCGGCAGTTCCTGTCAGTCAGGGTGCTCTCCAACCAGTCCGCAGGCATCATCATGAGCAGGGACTTAGAGACGGGCTTTGCTGTGTCAGAGCCAGAATTCAGAAATGCTCTTCTTTTCTTGATAAAAGAGACCCAGGGCTTTTCTCTCCAATACCCATTTGCACTGACCTCTTTTCCTAACTTCTCAGCAAAAAGGATTTAGGACTCGGGAAACCTGGGGTGGGAGGCAGGGAATGGCTTGCTTAGCTGGAGCGGGGGCTTAGGCAAATCTGACATTGAGGGGGTACAAAAGCCACGAAGGAGCTTCCATCGCTGTTTCTGGTGGTTCTACAAACCTAGGTCCTTCTCCGACCCTGGATCATCCCACAGCAATGCACTTGGTGGTAGGTTGGTTATATTACAGGGAGTCAAACTATTCCCTCAGGTGACCACATTCCCGGCAGTTAGCAGGACAAAGGGTGCTGAAGTACTGGGGCCACTCACTAACCCTAATGACCTCAACTGTCTATGTTGGCTTCCAGAGGGTCCACTCTCCTGAGAATGTTGTTCGTGGCCGTGTGCTGATCCGTACACGTGACACCCTATGGGTGTTTAGCTAAATAATAAGTAGACTGATATGCTTTCAAATTGAGAACAGATTCAAACTATAGATCAATGTGCCTCTCTCTCTTCTAAATTTCCCCAGAGAAACTTCCTTCTCACTCTGAATTTTGTATAATAAAGAATTCATCCACAAATGAACCGGAAATATTGAAAACAATTTCATGGAGGTCTGATGATAGGTGACAACAGATGGACCTCCTGGCCTCTTCCTGACCTGAGTCGGATTTAATTCCAGAACCCCGGTGGGCTACAAACTGACCCTCTCTTCATTAGCCTTATTTTTACTGTGATTTTGTAGTGGTTTCAGTAAAGAACAGACTGAAAGGAATCTGTAGGGGCTTATCATCAAAGTTGGAAATAGAGGCAGAGATATAAGGCACCCAGAAAGAAGCCAATTGTCTAGAGGTGAGTCCCAGAATTTCTAGTTTTGTATTTCTTCCTTCCTCCCTCATTCTGCATGATCACTGCCTTCAACATTCCTCAGAACTGCCTTCCCAGGAGTGCTCTGGGAAACAAAGAAATGTGGAGAACAAATTTTAGTGCGCTGGGGCAGCTTTACCAGGATCTTGGCAAAGATGTGCCATCTGACATTCAAAGGCCACTCAGTTCTTCCCTCTGCATCCACGTGGTGGCCTTGGACTCCCATCAGAGCTCACATACTTTGACGCCTGGAGATTGGACAGACCCCTGCAGCCACTTCAGACACAGCCTGTGGGCTGCCAGGTTGGAATCCCTGCAGCTTATTAAGATGTTTGGATGCAGTGCCAGCATGGCCACCAAATGGCATGATAGCCTCACCAAACCATTTCTAAAGGCATTTAGCAGAAATGCTCATCATGCACCTTCCATTTTATATTAATTACTAGAAGTCCAGTGCACGAAGATTCATGCCAGAATAGGCCTTCCTTTCCGTGGCTGCTGGCACCGCCTTCACTCTTGCCAGAGACCTTTCCGCCTTCCTATGCTGCTCAGAGGCCCTGAGCAGCCAGGGACAGTGTGTAATGCCTGTATCATCACCATGGCGATGATGCAAGTGTCCCACCCCACCCCAGGCAGCTCAGTGCCCGGGTATGCAAATTAACCTGCCATCTTTGTTGAGTTAATTTGCATACTCACTCCTGATTGGCTGGTGGGTATCATGAAGGTACTGTCAATTAGCATGTTACTCTTTTATTAGGTAGATAAATCATCACTAACATATTTTGAGTATTTACTCTATGCCTGGAGTCCCCTAAGCACTTCATATATGCTAACTCAATTCTACAGCAGCACAGAGGTTATAATTAACTTTATCAGGGTCACACAGACAAGCAATGGCAGAGCTTCCTCAGACTCCAGCAGTTTGTCTCCAGAGCCCTCACGGTGCCAAACCAGCTATCAGTTAGGGCAGAAGAGATTTGCTGGAAGTTCCTCAGCAGACTTTCTTCCCTTAGACTTCACTGTTTAGACCCGGGTCACGTGACCACCTGGCTGTAAGGGAATCTAGGGACACAAGTATCTGCCTATTTCCACCTATAGGAAGGTGGGGGCTATGAAGGTCAACTGAGGAGTCAACCAACCGTGTCTGTCACAGGTACAAAAGGAACACTGGCCTTTGTCACAGGGGAAAGAGCCTGGTGCACTATAGGCTTAGGTGAGGGTTTAAAGTCTCGGGGCCATTTCCCTCTGAGGGGAAAAACAAGCTTCCACTCAAGACCAACCAGAAACAGCAAAAACAGAGCCAGCATCCTGACATTCTTATCTTTCCACTAGTCACTGGAGTGTCTGGGCTTACTCAGGTCTTATTAAATTATTCATCCTGGTGTAATGGGGAGGAAATCAGATGCAACAGGTGCAGTTCTTCCTGCTTGTGGAATGGCTTTAAAACAAGCTTTCAGAGACTGGTCTCCTCGGCTAATGCAGCAGCAGGACAAATCAACCGTATTTTAAGCTAATTACCAAAATACTACTATGTCTGCCAACCGGGGACATTCTGTTGTCGTGTTGGTGGTCACAGAGTGGGGCTCCGGGAGGGAAAGGAGAATATCACATAGCGATTTGCTTTACATATACTCCAAGAGCACGTCTCGGATGCAAGACAAGGTCGCATTCCAAGTGTTCTTGTAAACTTGGGTAGAATCTCATTTTAATAAGCTTAAACAGACTCCCAAATTGCTACATTATATCCAAAACCCCATTTAATTTGAAGCCTTTTGCTATGCTGTACTAAAACAGACTGCGTTGTTTCCTGGGTTTAAAATTCACGGGCACAAAGCAAATGTTAGGTGCACAGTTCATCTGTAAGTGGCTTGGGGGGAGGAAGGAAGAGGTCACGCCAAAGGATGTGCTTGTTTTGTGCCAGAGGACTAGAGCCAGAGAAAGTAGAGGATGCTACTTCCTTCTGCAGTGGCTGCAGCTGAACGCAACACAATATCTTAATGAAACATGACATGTTTTTCCAATTTTAGCTACTTATGTTTTGCAATTTTATAAATTGCATGATTGTTGGATTGTTGGTTTTGCTCCCCTCTTACCCCCCCTTTTTTTTAAGTCAGGAGCTCATTGTATTAATACTAACAGCTATGGGTCACTATAAAATGAGCAGGGTTGTGAGTTGCCATTATTTATTTAGAAAATAAAGGTTCGCTAAAAACAGTCTGTAACTGGCAGATGCTGAGCACTCACAGAGCAGACTACCAGGTCTGCTATGCTGTCTCCCTGGCCTTGGAGAGAGCTGTCACCTACACTGTCCCTATCATTCTGGAGCTTCCGTGTTCGCACCTGCAAACTAGAGAACTGGACTCCGTGGTCACCGGGAGGGAGGGGGGGTGATGTTTTGAAGGCCTATGATACTACACACCCCGGGTCAGGATTTTCACAGACGCCCCACATTATAAATATCAACAAGTCACCATGCCATACTTATCCATAGGCCTCTAAGAATATTTAATAAAGTCGGCAAAAAAACCCCACTATATGCAAAGGAAATATCTTTATTCAAAAAATCTCCGACTAAAAGGGTAAATATTTCTAAATGCATTGCATGATTTTTTCCCCCGCTACACTGTTTCCTGCAGCCACACTGACAAATAATGTTAATATGTGAGGCTTTCTCAAGGCATGGAAACGGCCTTGTGTAGTTGGATGTTAAAATGGCATTCTCCCTACATTCTGCTTTATGAATAGAAGGTTAATGAAATTGTGCATGTTTCAGTTTTCACTCTGCACGTTGTTTTGTGATAGGGATGAGACTTTAATTTGGTGACTTATTAAATTAAATGCATTTCAAAGGAAGAGCCATTTTATTTCACTATCTGTCTTATAGTCATAAGGAAGAGGGTATGCTGAATGCCTTCTCATGTTGATTATTTTTCAGGCATCTCTTGTTTCCAATGAATGTGATATAAGCCCACATTTTTCACACAAAAGGGGAAAAAATGGATTTCTTTAAATTGGAGGACTTTAAACTGAGAGAGGAGCTTCCTTTTGGATTCCTATGGTTAATAAGCCCCACCACAGAGGTGTGTTCACATGCTAAGGGATTCAGCTACAGGGATAGTTGAATTCACCCAGACAAAGGGAGTGAGGGGGGAAGGCAGAGGCGGGCCAATCCAGGGAAAGCATCAGAGAGAAGGTATCAAGTGAGTCAGATCTGGGAGTATCAGTAGGTGTTTGGCAGTGATGGTGAGCTAAGGAATGGAATTCTTAGTAGAGAAGAGCATGTGCAAAAGTGTGAAAGAGAACGGAGAAAATCTTGGGTGGGAGGGCATGGCTGGGAGAGTGATGCCTGGGGAGGGTAGAAGGTGAGTTGGGGTGGCAGCATCTAGAGGTCCTTACATGCCGGACAAAGAAGTTGGAATTCACCTTATAAGTAGAAAGGAAGCAATTGGGATTTTTAATCAGGAAAGTAAAATGATCTCATTTATATGGCGACAAGAACTCTGATGGCAACATGGAATATGGGTGAATGTAGACAAACTTCAATCAGAGATATTAAGAGAAGTGACCTTAAAACTTCCCTTTTGCCCTGGCCAGTGTTTCTCGGTGATTAGAGTGTCGGGTTTCAGGTTTGATCTCCAGTCCCTGTTGGGGTAAGGGTAGGAGATAAATATGTATCTCTCTCACATCAATGTTTTTTCTCTCCTTCTCCTTCATTTTCACTCTCTCTCTCTCTCTCAAAAAAAAATGAAATAAAAAAATCAATGACAAAAAAAGAGTTAAATGATAGCAAATTAAAGGCAAATAATAAACTTGGAGGTTTTCACCAGTGAAAATGTTAATGATCTGCCCTGTTCCTAATATTCTGAGTGGTGGCTCCAGCCACTGTTCCTTTCTACACAAGGAAACGTGAAGCATTTCGGGTTCCCACATTTGTATGATATATTCCCGCTGCCATAGGCACAGTTGACGGAGTCATCCTTTCTGAAAACAGTTATCGACAGCCTGAGTTCTGGCCAGGGACAGGTGCCCTTTATTAGATAAAGGCTACCAAACAGTAATATCCTCTCAGGGTGTCTGAGCACAAGATAGAGACAGAGACGCGCAGAAACACAATGGCAAAGAAGCCAAGACACACAGAGAAACGCTCACAGAAGCTTGAATACGAAGAAACCAGGGAATGCTGAGAAGGCCGGAGAGGCCAGTCAGAAGCAGCAGAAAAGAGAGACGCTGAGCATGTGAGAATCTGAGTCCTGAGGGTGGGGGTCCAGCATCCCTTCTGAGAGGTATTCCGGGACTATTGTCCCTCGGTGACAGCCCTTCTCATCATCTGTGCAATGTTCCAATGCCAGGAGGCTGCTGGCTGTGTGGCTGCTCAGGTATGTTTCCTGGTGTTCTTACGTCCTTGTATCTCCCTTTTAAACATTCAAATTAACTGAGATAACATATATGTCTCTGTAAATTGCAAACTAAAGGACACGTACATATCTCTCTGAGTGAGATGGTGGCATTTCTTCATAGATGATAATAAAAACACCATCTGTCCGTGCTCTCTGTGTGCCAGGCACTGTGGCAAGAGTGCTATGTGCATGATCTCGCTTAAACCCCATGATAACGCTGTGAGGCCGATTCTCCCACCGGCCACCTTTTTCAGAGGAGGAAACGGCCTCGGAGCGGTGAAATAGCAAACCACCTGTGCTCAGCTCACAGTAGCAGAACTGGGGCCTGGATCTAGATTCCTGGGGCTCTAGAACTGGCACTCTCAACCACAGTACCTTCGTGGCACAGATGGCTAGCTGCTCCCCCCAGTTTATGCTTCACCTCCCACAGAACACAGTCCTTGCTGGGAAGTCACGACCAAGCTGGTCACTGCATTTCCCGACATCCTTCCTTCTAGGCCCCAGCGGTCTGCAAACTCACTAGTCAACAGAGCCAAATATCAACAGTACAAGGATTGAAATTTCTTTTGAGAGCCACATTTTTTAAACTTAAACTTCTTTTAATGCCATTTCTTTAAAAAAAAGACTCATCCAGGCCGTGGTGTTTTGTGGAAGAGCCACACTCAAGGGGCCAAAGAGCCGCATGTGGCTTGCAAGCCGCAGTTTGCCGACCACGGTTCTAGGGGAAGCCATGTTTTAGTCTTCCAAGGGAAGACTAATTTTTGCCGGTAAAATATGAGCTTTGGTTTTTGGGTTTTTTTGTTTTGTTTTGTTTTGTTTTGTTTTAATTATTTTATTGAGTTTTTACAGAGAACAAGAAAGAGGGATAGAGAGTTAGAAACATCAATGAGAGAGAAACATTGATCAGCTGCCTCTTGCACAGCCCCCACTGGGGATGTGCCCGCAACCAAGGTACATGCCCCCGACGGGAATCGAACCTGGGACCTTTCAGTCCGCAGGCCAACACTCTATTTGCTGAGCCAAACCAGTTTCGTCTGAGCTTTGGTTTTGAGTGTCGCCTGTGGACAGAGTGCCTTTGGCTAAATGCATAGGACATGAACAAGGCTCCGGGGAACAACAGAGCCACCGCATGGAGGGGCCCATGTCCCTGAATCCTGACATGGGAGAAAACTGTCCAACTGGAACACCTGTATTATATTATTACTTGAGCAGGAAATAAACTGAAACCTTGGGTCTATCTATTTTCACACAAATAGCCTAATACAGCTGCCCTGCCTCTCTTTCCTGCGTTGGGGATTGAGAGCAAAGCAAGTCAACGTAGAGCCTGACCCTCTGGAGCCTGCCAGGTTGCCCAGCATGTGAAGGACTGTGGTAACTGTCTCAGATTGCACTGTTTTCCCATGCCAAGAGCAGCTCCCTCTTTTCCTCCAGCCTCACAGAAAAACCAGAAGGTGTCATAAACACAAGAGTGTGTTTATAAACACATTGTTCTTATGCCTTTTAAAAAATGCATGAGAACTCGGGAGGAAAAATAAACAGCGGAGCTCTGAGCCTCGTGGCGCCTCTCGTTCGTGAGAGGCCTCCGTTCCAGCCCCCCATATTTATGTCACTTCCCATTTTACACCTCCACCTGCCACCCCGCAGCCACCTTCGGCGTGAAATCTGGCACCCGTTTAATGGGTGCGCAAGAGATGACACAGCTGTTTTCAATAAGAAGCAAAAGAGTAACACACCTGGGGAAAGGCAGCGAGCCTGGAAAGGAGAAAGCCTAGGAATCCTGAGAATTTGCCTCTAGGATAAGGTGACCAGATCGTCCTGCTTTTGGCGGGACAGTCCAGATTTCTAACAATTTTTCCAGCATCCCACAGTGTTTTTAAAAAGTCCCGATTTTTGGAAAGAATCTTTCCAATCTTTTCAAAAATCGGGACTTTTTTTAAAATGCCACAGGATGAGGGGAAAATTGTTGGACTGTCCTGCCAAAAGCAGGACGATCTGGTCACCTTACTCTAGGGCCATGGTCGGCAAACTGCGGCTCGGCTCACGAGCCACATGCAGCTCTTTGGCCCCTTGAGTGTGGCTCTTTCACAAAATACCACGGCCTTGGGCAAGTCTATTTTGAAGAAGTGGTGTTAGAAGAAGTTTAAGTTTAAAAAAATTGACTCTCAAAAGAAATGTCAATTGTTGTACTGTTGATATTTGGCTCTGTTGACTAATGAGTTTGCCGACCACTGCCCTAGGGTTTAATCACAAGGAACAACAACAGCTTGTAATTATGGGAATCGAGAGTCTAGGTCAGTGGTCTGCAAACTCATTAATCAACAGGGTGGCAAAACGAGGCCCACAAGCCACATGTGGCTCGCAAGCCGCAGTTTGCCGACCACTGGCCTACACGGTTACCTACTTGTGGACCATGACTGATGTGGACAGAGGGGATCAATCCCACAGGGACCCTTAAGGGAGACATACAGGATGCACCTCAGAGTTATCTGCCTGAGGGATAGAAGGGGAACGTGTTTACTCATGACCAGCCATCCTCTATTGGTCAAGAGTCGCCCTGCAGGACGGGAAGACCTCTGCACTTCCAGGTTGCAGGAGGTGCACCGTGTTCCGTGTCAAAGAGGACGCCTCAGGGAAGAGAGGATACGAGCAGGGACACTGGCAGTGTCCAACACAGACCTCAGTGTTGAAAAATGCAGGTGGGGTTTAAATGCAATACCTTCTGAAGCTGACGCACAGTGTCCCTGCCTGCGGGCCCCGGTCAGCTGGCCGGAAGGATGCAGGCCTGAGTGTCAGAGCACTGCCTCGAGTTCCAGAATAGCTGCTGCTGGCTCCTTGAGTGAGGCACACCATTTGCTATCTGGACCTCAGTTTCCTTAGCTCTAAAACAGGGATACTGCCAAAACCGGTGTGGCTCAGTGGTAGAGCATCGGTCTGCGGACTGAAAGGTCCCGGGTTCGATTCCGGTCAAGGGCATGTACATTGGTTGCGGGCACATCCCTGGTAGGGGGTGTGCAAGAGGCAGCTGGTCGATGTTTCTCTCTCATCCATGTTTCTAACTCTCTATCTCTCTCCCTTCCTCTCTGTAAAATATCAATAAAATATATTTTAAAACAGGGATACTGGACAAATCCATTCTTTCCCAAATGATATTTAAATGTGCAGCCACATTGCATAATATTAATTAAGAGATATAGCTGGGAATAAGGGTTTCGTGGCCAAATAAGATTGGTAAGTAGAGCAAACGGAGTTATATAACTTTCTTCACTGCGGGATATCTCAGTCTTTATAATATATGTTATACAAGATTTTTTATTTGAGAAACAGCTCACAGGACTAGGTTTCTAAGCTAATATATATTGATCCTTTACCTTTTGCTAGGCATCATGCCAAGAACTTCTCATATATTGTTTCAGGCATTCATTTTTTCAAAAAAGTATTTGTTGAGCACTTGCTATGTGTACCACATTGTCCGTATCTCTGGGGATGCCTCCATGAGCAAGACAAAGGCCCTGATTTTCTCTTGGGGGTGAGGTAGAGAGAAGACAGACAGACAATAAACAGGTAAACACATGAACAAAAAAATTGGTATGTATGATCTCATCTTAGTCTCACAACGAGTGAAACAGGGACTATTTTTGCCATGCCCATCTATCAAATAATGAGATTGAGGACTAGAGAGGGTAACATTTAAAATGATACAGGTGCCGAAACCGGTTTGGCTCAGTGGTGGAGCGTCGGTCTGCGGACTGAGGGGTCCCAGGTTCGATTCCAGTCAAGGGCATGTGCCTTGGTTGTGGGCACATCCCAGTGCGGGGTGTGCAGGGGGCAGCTGGTCGATGTTTCTCTCTCATCGACGTTTCTAGCTCTATATCTCTCTCCTTTTCTCTCTGAAATAAATAAATAAAATATATTACTAAAAAAAATGATACAGGTGACAAATATGATTTTAAAAATAAAATAAAATGATAGAGGTGGAAATGCCAGAGCTGAGACTCTTTCTGTATTAAAGTCTATTTTTAAAATGTTGACATCAGGTCCACAGAATTGGATTAATCAATATCCTAGGTCAATTACATACCTTGACATTGATCTATGTTCAGCTCATGTCCATAACCTCTATAGTCCCAACCACTCTGCTCTATTATCTCCTCCATCATCCTAAAGGTCTGTGCTTTGCAAAATACCAATTTGAGAAACAATATACCACATAGTCTGGAGGAGGGATCTTCCAGCCCTAATGTCACAAGTAATAGCAAAAGATTTTGCTCATACACATAGCAGAGATTTGGAACTCAAGTGATTGAAAAGTAACAGAATTGCAAAGTATTGCATAAAGTCTTGTGAGTTATGCCTCTCAACAATTCTGAATAGACTTACATTATTCTCTTCTTACCATAATAATTAAATATTTTTCTCTATAAAAAGTAAATGATGTTTGTGGAAGTTGTTGCAATTTTAATAATCCAAGGAGTAACTTGTCATTGGTAAGCTGGTTTAAAAAGCATATAGTTTATCTTGATTCCTTCCTTTGAAGGAAATTTAAGATCCTGGGCCCAATTTTAATGATCCTTTGGTTTGTGATCAGTATCAGAAATAATAAAGTAGAGGAAGGAGAATTATACTTCCTGTGTATGTTCTATTGAAATGATTAGGATTGTTGAATATTAGAAAAAATAAAATATCTTTTGAAGGTTTGAACTATTTGTATGTAGTTAATACTCTCTTAAATGCCTTGCTATTTTTACCACTGAAAGATTCCTCTTAAAACTCAACCTAAATCTAATCTGACTTTAAAACTTCCTAGCCAAAAGGAACTTGAAAGAATTATAGTTTATATAAAATCCCCATAGTAGATGGAAACATCTCTCTCTCCTCTCTCTCTCTCTCTCTCTGTCCCCTCCCTCCCTCCCCCTTTCTCTCTCACTATTCTGTTTAAATAACTGACTAGATTTGAAAAACGGGGGAGGGGAGGAACAGATTGCTCTTCCTGGATGTTTTTACAGTAAATGGCCCTAAACAATAAAAATAATACAAGGTAATCTTAGAAATATGGGACCCTAATCATCTGAGGCCTTTAGAACCACATCCCCAGTAGTGTTCAATCTAGGAAAGACTATCAGAAAATTTAGCAGAATAGTCCCTCCAAATAATGAGATTGAGGATTATTTGGGTGTAGCAGAATAGCCCCTTCTTCTTCCAGTAACTAGGGAAAGTGATGGGAAGTGAGACGGGACAAAAGAGTAAACATGTTGATCATTCACCATAGACCATGTGTTTGTTAGTTTCTTTTAATGTATCATTTTAGTTAATAGGGTTGAAGCAGGAATCTTAGATTTCTAAGACCCAAGTAAAAGTGACTTAGATGTAATGTGTTGGAGTCTGTGCAGGGAGAATATTAAGTGCCCCAACACTTTTATGACTTGTTACTAACCCCTAAGCAAGCCTCAAAACTAGTTCTTTGCTTCTCTAGAAGAAAATATAGTTCCTTGTTTTTTAATAACCAAGGTTTCATCAAATGTGGAGTAACTATGCAATGATCAATTTGATGATCAAAGGAAAGTCATCTCCTGTTCTAAACAGGTCATAACTGAAAACTAATTGCCAATGTTTACAAAAAAGACAAGGGTAGAGTGTTTGAGTAATGAGATAAAAAAACACACACACACATTATAAAGCAAAGGCCATTTCATTTGGTCTTTGAAATTACTGCTTTTGGATTCCTGTACCCTGGTTAAAAGGAAGTGGATGTTAAAGCTATAATTCTCATCTTGCACAAGGAGGAGGCCATTTGCTACCTCTATAAGAATTCTTTGCAAAATCAGAAAGAAAAGGAAAAGCCCTTGCAAAGAAAGCATTTTCCATCCTACTAGAATAAAACCAGAATTAGAACTGCTTTCTAGCAATTACTGGGATAGTAAAGGTTTGGTGTTCTGATTTAGAGGTGATTCAGTCCAAGCATAGGCCCCATATGCTTTTATTCTTTCTAACTCATTGTCATCAAGCTTAGTCCTCCAGGGTCCAAAACCTACCTCTAGTCTGAGACAGCCTACTTTTTCATCAGGATGACACAAACAGAATGAATACCTTCTACTCTGAAGTCCAAACATGGCCATTAATAGGAACTATAAGTGATGGGTACAGGATGCTAATTTTTATTTGCACTGGTTCATGACACAGATATTGAGTAATTTCCATGTCTCTAACTGGGTCTTGGAAGCGCCAAAGTGAATGACACCTTGTCTTTGTAGAGCTTTCAATTCAAAGTGAGATAAATTCATAGCAATCATTGGTATGGGAACACAGAAGATCATGGTCTGGGAACATAGAGAAGAGAGGCTTAAGAAGACTTTGGAAAGTCAGTGAATCTTCCACAAGTTTCCAAAAAACAAACAAACAACCCAATAACTTTGAGAAAGGGTTCATATTTGCGTAAAATTTTCTGTTTATGTATGTTGCTCTTTTTGTGTCTAAGTACTCTAGAAACCTAAACTATTTTCCCCTGAGTGCTGCCATCCTATGCTGTGGTAGGTTGAATGATTCTGACCCTGAAGACCTGTTGATGGCCTATGAAGGAATGAATGCTTGTTTCCCCCTAAAATGCATATGTTGAAATCATACTTCAGTCTGTGATAGTATTCGGAAGTGGGGTCTTTGAAAGGTTATTCAATTTAGGTGAGGTCATAAAATGGAGCCCTCATGAATGAGATTAGTGCCCTTATCAGGGAGAGATTGCTTCTCCTCTACTCTGCCACATGAGAGTACCAAGGGAAGCCAGAAGTCTGCAGCCAGGAATGACCATTCTTGCACCTTGATCTTGGTTTCAACTTCCAGAATTGTGAGGAACACAGTTCTGTTGTTTATAAGGTGCCTAGTGTATGGCATTTTGTTACAGTTGTCCAAGCTAAGACATGGCCCCTTGACTACCTTCAGTTAGTCTGATTGGTCTTATCATCTTAAGCTTAGTCTGATTGGTTCCATGCTGTCTGAATTCTTGTCCAGGCTCAGTACAGTCAGTATTGGGCACAGATCCAGTTGAGAAGCTGGCCTTCAACATTGTCTTTAATCAAAGCACAGTGTCCGCTTTGTCTCTTTTATTATGCCGATAGCCTGCACTAATCTAATTTAACATTTTTGTCCTTCTGTTCATTTTCTATAGCTATCATTCCTTTGATATTTTATTACTTTTTTTTCCAGAAGAAATAGTTTTTATCCAAAGTGGCAGGAGTAGAGGTGGAGAAGAAGCTGATTGCAAAAGTTTTATCTAAGCATAGGGCCAATTAATATAATTTCAACAACAACAACAAAAATGTGTCTATTATGTGCCAAGTATAGGCAACTTAGGTTTGGAGTATATAGCTTAGCATATGTACAAATTGAATGAATGAAAGAATGAGTAGATGAATGCATGGATGGGAAAGGCAGGTACCTCTGTCCTCTGGCATCTCATAAAAGGAAAACAGATCACACACCTAGTGGTATATGGGCCACAACCGCAGCTGCCATGTTGTCTAAACCAACCCTGCCAAGTACTGGCATGTTTATGTGGGTATTTGAAACTGAGATTGCCAGAGAGCCAGTATTTTAGGGGGAAAACAAACATACCTATCACACAAGACTAAGTAAAATCTTAAAAGAACAAATTAATTCTGACCAGGAAAATAGGGATGTCACACAAAGGAGTTAATATGTGGGCTGGCTGTGAAGGGTGAGCAGGATTATCCCATCAATCAACCAAGAAGAGCAAAGCATTGAGACAGAACCCTGTGAGCAAGGTGCAGACAGAGCAAGACTGCGAGCCCGTGGGCCTGGTGGGTTGGGGTTCTGCCCTAAGGTGCTGGGAGAGGAAGCTCCAGAGAAAGATTAGGGCTGATGGTGAAGGAGTGTTTGCTCCATTGAAAATAAGAAGGAATAGATGAAGTGGCATTTAAACCTAAAATGGGAAGGAGGGTAAAGAAGTCATAACACATCTTGAATTCCAGGCCAAAAACCATGTCTTCTTGTTCAACTCAATTCCACGAGTAAAATTAGAGTTTAAAGGAAGACTAGAAGTAATCTAGTGTCCAACCCAACAGCCCTCATCTCCAAATGGGAAAACTTAATATCTTGGATGACTCACATAACTACTCAAGTGTCTCTTGCACTACTTACCAGTAATGATAAAACCAAATTCCTGCTTTTCTTCCAACTATCTCTGGGTTTAGGCAAATGACTTAACTTTTCTTCTCAGTCTTAGTTTCCTCATCCATAAACTTGATGGTTGTTGAGATGGCTCAGTGATAATATATGTAAAATGCTCGATAACATGCCCGATAGGTAGGAAGAACTCAATTAATGTTGATAAAAATTATTATCAACACCAAAAATAATAATTAAAATAGTATCAAAGTTCTCTGACTCTGTTCAATGCTCATATACACTGAATGGTCAGAAAATTTGTAATCTCTGAACACATAATAATCTGGCCACTCTGTGTGTGTGTGTGTGTGTGTGTGTGTGTGTTTATTTTTTATTTTTTTAGAGGCCTGGTGCATGAATTCGTGCATGGGTGGGGGCCGGCCAGCCTGGTCATGGGCAGGAGACATGGGAGATTGGTCAGCTTGCTTGCTGGTCAAACTCCTGGTTGAGGGGATAATTTACATGTTAGCCTTTTATTATATAGACTATACACTGAGTGGCCAGATTATTGTGCGTTCAGAGATCATAATCATCTGGCCACTCAGTGTATATATGCCAATCTGGCTGATCATCTAAATCACCTGGGGTGTGTTAGACAGAGTTACTAGTATACATTTCCAGGCCTAACCTAATGAATATGAATCTTGAGGGGGATGGGAAATCTGAACTTTTGAAAATCTCCCTAGGGGTTACTGACAATAAGAACTAAAATTAGAAGCAACTTTCCATATTTACTGCTGTTCAAGCTTTATACTCTTAGTGTAAGAACTTGAGATCATTTTCCATGGTTCAGTCCTTTAAATGTAGGTATATTGGGGCTGGGAGAAGGGGTATTGCACATAATGCTAGGATCCCAGGAGGTTAGAAACATCTATGTTCAAAAGAGAGGGGGGGATCAGATGGCAATATTGGAAATGGGATATTCATCACTTGTGGAAATTATTAATCATGCCCAGTTTTGCACATACATTTGTATCCCTCTTAATATAACATATGCAAATACATCTTTAATAGCATGACTTGTTTGCCAATGTTGAATGCTAAGTGTAAATAATTTCTATTTTTTGTAGTGTTTAGGAAACTTCAATATGGCACTTGCTGGCAGACAGTTGCTGTCTCCTGGAGTTAGCAACATATTAAGTAATCATTACAGAAACATTTTTTCACTTTCTACTAACAAAAGAAGTCTAGACAACTATTAGTGGTTGTCTATGGAAACAGGATAGGTAAAGCAGGAAAAATTTAAATTTATAGAAAAAAATTTAAATATGGCCTATAGTTTCCATTTTCCCTTACTAAGTTTTTGCTAATACAGATCAAATTAGTCCGCTAGAAGTTTCACCCTTTCTTTTAGGATTCTAGTTACTTTTTCTGATGATGTCACCAACAGGCAACATAAGGTGATCAATAGAATAAAGAAAAGAGAGAAAATAATAAGAAGCTCCGGTAGTCAGTAGCCTGAAACATTAATTCCTGAATAACCACCTGTTGACACCCCCCTCTTCCTGTCTTCCTCCCTCCCCGAGGCCCACAGCCATTGTTCTCAATCTGTATAAAAATCACAGAAACTCCTATTTTACCTGCATATTCACGTGGTTCTACTTGCAGAGTTTTTATATACAGTATATTTAGGGATAGGCCTAGGAATCTGCACTAATAACAATATCCTCCCTCCCCCCCATCAATCCGTGACTTTGATATGGATGGTCCTCAGGATATACTTTGAAAAACACTGGCCTGGGTAATGTAGAGCCTTGAAACTTAGTGTAGTTCCTGAGCCAGTAGCATCAACATCACCTGGAAGTTTATTAGGAATGCAGAATTACGCCCAGGCCGATGTTCTCAGTCGTTAGCACCAGAACACAGGAAGGTCGCAGGTTCGATGCTCCATCAAGGGCATGCACCTGGGTTCAGGTTCGATCCTTGGGCCCAGTCAGATTCATACAAGAGGTAACCAATTGATGTTTCTCTCTCACATGGCTCTCGATACCTCTCTCTCTCTCTCTCTCTCTCTCTCTCTCTCTCTCTCTCTCCCCTCCCTTTCTTCCTCCCTCCCATTCTCTCTAAAAATTCAATGCAAAAAAAATATCCTCTGGTGAAGATTTTTTTTAAAAGAAGAAGAAAGAAGTGCAGAATCTCAGTACCAACACCAGGCTTACTCAATCAGAATCTGCATTTTCACAATTCCTAGACACATTCAAGTTTAAAAAGCACTGGTCTAGAGGAGGCATCTTCCCTCTTTACCTGTATGAACCTATTTGCTTTCCCCACAGCCTTCCCCTCCTAACTAACCTGGGATTGGTGGTGGGGCCCCAGATCTACTGAGTCAGAAACTCTGGGGGGAGGACCCAGCAGAGTGTGTTCTAACAAGCTCTCCAGTCAGGTAATTCTGGTATAATCTAAAGTTCGAGAACCACTGGCATAGTTGATGTTATTGGCCTGCATTTGAAAACGAAATTCACCGGAATACCCAGTATCTTCTGTTGTGTGTAACAAATAGGCCAGTGTCACCTGATAGAGCACAGATCACACACACTCTTGCTTTGTTTGGGTTGTCAATCGCCCAGCATGGCATCGGTCAATCCTACACTCTCTCCTACCTCCCGTTACACTGGTGAAGAGGATGCTCTGACTAATGCAAGTGTCAGAGGCAATCACCTCTTGCGGTAATTAATGAAACACCAGGATTGAGAGCAAACTGGGCAGCCGTGCTCTATGATGTCAAGGGATGGATGGTTCAGACAATTGAGTTCCAAATGAAAAATAACTTCCTAATCCAAGTACCTTAGAGGTTGCAAATTAGTGTACTCCGTATTCTGGTGACTCACCTGACTGGCACAGCCTGAGTGAAAAATATCGAGGTTAGATGATGCTCAAGAGAGCCCCTGAATGTCAACTGGGATAGAAAGGTCAGGGGAAATATGACTGGTCCACTGAGCAAGTCAATTTAAGCTGACTATACCCACCTTTGTGTCAGTCTTGTTTGAACTTTTCAATAGATTATTATCCTCACTGCCTAACCTAATACCAACGAGCTCTGAATTGGAAGGTTTGTTTCCCTTTCGGCCCCTCTCCATGCCATGTGTCTTGGGCTCTCTTGGTTCCTCTTTCTCCCCCTGTGTCTTCCTCTCTGTGCATCTCTTCATCACAGTCTATGTTCTTATGTCTCTGACTCTCCCTACCTTCCTATCCCACCTCTTCAATAAACAGACTTAGCATACCTCCCAGGGTTGGGCAGGGGAGTAGATTTCAATATGGACAAAAACAAAGATGCTGCAAACAAGGTTTTTGTTGGTACTGTTTGTTGCTTACTTTTTCTGATAATGGAGAGTTGCATGTTATCCTGCCATCTCTGTTTCTTACTCTTCTTTCTTTTTCTTTTCCTTTTAATTCGCAAGTATTGGGCACACAGTACAATATACAGAGCTTGTAACACAGAAACCCACACCTGAAACCTATATGTTCATGTTGACTAATATCACCCCAATAAAATTAATACAAATAATAATAATTTGCAAGTGTTTTCCATAGATTATAATCATGCTGTTTCTCAATGGGGTTAAAGTACTGGTTTATCAAAATGTTAGCAAACACACACACACACACACACACACACACACACACACAAAACAAAAAAAAAAGTCAAGCAAATTTCCTCCAATAAGGTGAGGCTATAAATTTACTGTCACTTACGAATTCCTCTCAAATTCACAGTATAAGCCCACCTGAGAACATTTTTAATAATTGTGACTGAATGGGTGTGAGGTTAACCCAGTGTGTGTGCACTTTGATCTTGTGCCTTGTTAAATTTCTTAGTTTTAATCAGTGGAGCCATTATTTATGCCATGATTCCTGGAGCTATGCTATCAGAGAATGCCTGAAATGTAAAATCAGGTTCATTTGCTAATTTCATTTGTTGAAAGTCACATCTTTCCCCCTTTTATTCTTTTGAATGTTAATGATCATGCTTCCTAGAATAAGACTTTCTTCTTCAAGCTTTAATTATAGTTTGGGTGAAATACTGAACCATTTTCACGTTGAAAATATTTGGCAAATAAGCCTGATAAGAGGAATTTTATGAAAGTTCTCATTGTATAACCACAGAGATGAAGCACGTGGAGAAAGACCTTTATCTCTTTGGAATTTTAAGTCTTTCTGCAATACACAAAACAGTGGATTCACACAGAAGGGGGAAAAATGATTTCCTCAAATCTAATTATCAAAAAGCAATTCATCTTGCTTGAGCATTTCAATCAACGCATCCCCGAAGCCACTTTTTCAATTTGCCTTCCTGTCTGATGTATGGGTTTGTGGGTGTGTGTTATCATTTGAAAAAACCTCTCAGCATATGGTGGGAAAAAAATTGCTGTTTTGTTAATTTTATATTTTACTTCTTAATGACCTACTTCTCTGCAGCAGCTTTAGTGGAATGGTTTGAGCTCCGTTTGACTTTTTGAGAGTCCTTTACTGTGTGGCAGTGACTCAGCTGGGACAGAGCCAAGATGTTTACGTGATTGGGGTGGGGGGTTACATCAGCCTCAGCTTTTGCCGGTTTGGGAGAGCGTTTACAAACTGTAGGCACTCAGAATAAGTGGCATCATTGGTGGGTGTAAAATGCCCTAAGGGCCTGGGTGTGATTTAAAACTCCAGGATTCAATGAAGAGAGAGTAGGACAGGGGCTCAGGTGTCTGAGGAAATAGGATCCAGTAGTAGCGCTGAAATGTGACCTTGGGTAAATCACTTGACCTTAATTCTTTACCTCCCTTAAAATAAAGTGAATATATGAATTCTCCTTTTATTGAAATGTTTCAAATTATCAGGGCAGTATTTGCCAAGCACAAGGAAATCCTCTCGTTTTAAGATAGTTATTTAGATAAAATTTTGCAAATGATTACTTAACACAAGCAGTTTCAATATAAGATTTGTGAAAATGGCATGTCGTAGCGGACATCAGCTTCTAACTGACGGGGTCATTGGTAGAATAATTATTTCATTTCCCTGAAAATGAAAAGATAGTTCGAGCTCTTTGGAAATTTGGTCTTTTGAAACTAAAGTTGAAATTGTACACATAATGTAATCAATCAATGCTTTGTAGCCTAGCTCAAATTGATCATGTTTATATTAGTATTCCGTCAAATGCGAATACCCTTGGTGAATCAATAAAGCAAAATGTAAGTACTTAACTCAGTTGGTCCTATGTGATCATTGTGCCATGCATTGCTACGTTTCTACAGCCTTGGCAATTGTCCTTGCCACATACACACACACAACCCCAAAAAGGTTTACATTTTAGACCAGCACTCTTCAATAGAACTCTCTACGGTGATGGAAATGCTCCGTACTGGTGTTATCCAATATAGTTGATACCAGCCACTTCTGGCTATCGAGCGCTTGAAATGTGGTTAGTATAAATGAGGAAGTAAAATTTTTAACTTTACTTAATTTTAATGAATTTAAATTTAAATACTCACATAAGGCTAATGACTACCTTATTGAATGTCCCCTTTAATTGAAGACAAAATGAATGCCCATAAAACCATTAATGACTATCCACAAGGAGCTATATAAAGAAATGTTGTCTTGGACAGAGGGGAACTTGAACTGAGTTTGGTAGGCTAGGGTAAACCATAAAGTAGAAAAAATAACAGTTAATGTTTTGGGCTGAGAGAGTAAGAAACCAATGACCTAAAGATAAGAAGATCCCGGTGTTATATCTGAAAAGTTAGCAGGTCGCCTTGATGGGAACTGAAGGTTCCTGCTAGAGCTGAAGGGGAAATAAGACTAGTGTAGGGGAGAAAGGTGGATGGGGTAGGGGACGTCAACTGTCATGTGACCAGGCATTCACATTCATAATATTTAATCCTCACTACCAACCGATGAATAGTTACTGCTATTTTCCTTAACTTATGCTCAGGAAAGTAATTTCCCTCAAGGTCGCAAGCTAGAAAGTAGTGAGCGAAGCTTTGGAACCCAGGCTGCTTTCCTCCAGATGCTATGCTCCTTAGCCACCTCCCTTCATTACAGTGGTTGAGAATTTGAACTCTGTAGTCATTACTCTTCTGAGTGTTCTGAGCTTGTGATTATGGGCATCTATAAACTGAGGACAGAAAAGGTATACCATTTAAGGATTATGTAAGATAATCCTTTGGAGCACCTACCAGTGCCTGGCACATAATGGAGACTCAAAAAAATTTTTGCCTAATCTTATCACACCAGAAGTAGACTCTGAAGGCAGACAAGAACTTAGGGCTTGCTTGAGTAGGTACTAGGCAACTACTGCAGCTTCTTGAAGTGATGACTGACATGTTGAAACTATCATAAAGAACAAAGGACATCCCTGACTGGTTTGGCTCAGTGGATAGAGCGTTGGCTTGCAGACTGAAGGTTCAATTCTAGTCAAGAGCATGTAGCTTGGTTTCGGGCACATCCCCAGTAGGGGTGTTCAGAAAGCAGTTGATCGATGTTTCTAACCCTCTATCCCTCTCCCTTCCTCTCTGTAAAAAATCAATAATATATATATATATATATATATATATATATATATATATATATATAAAAGAACAAAGGATAGAAAGGAAAGAAGACTGGAATCACAGAATTCTCCAAGAGTCAGTTGCAGCCTTATCTAGGTCTGGAGGCTCACATTCAACATATGAAATAAATGCAATTTTATTTCCTCCCAGAAACAAAATTAAGAGCCGAAACCGGTTTGGCTCAGTGGTAGAGCGTCGGTCTGCGGGCTGAAAGGTCCCGGGTTCGATTCCGGTCAAGGGCATGTACATTGGTTGCGGGCACATCCCCAGTAGGGGGTGTGCAAGAGGCAGCTGGTCCATGTTTCTCTCTCATTGACGTTTCTAGCTCTCTATCTCTCTCCCTTCCTCTCTGGAAAATATCAATAAAATATATTTTTTAAAAAAAAGAAAGAAACAAAATTAAGAAATATTGATTGGGGATAATTTTTAAATTTCAGAAAAAGACAAAGAAGAAAATTAAAATTACCCATGATAGCACATCTAAGAAATAATCACCATCAGTATTTTGTTACATATCCTTTTTTTGCATATTTTTAATTATTTTTTAAAATAAATCTTTATTGCTCAGATTATTACAATTGTTTCTCCTTCCCCCTCCCCCCCATAGCTCCCTTCCACCCGGTTCCTGCCCCACCCTCTGCCCTTACCTTCTCTCTTCCCCCCCCCCACCATTGTCCTCATCCATAGGTTATATAATTTTAATCCAGTTTCTTTCTGCACCCCTTTCCCCCTGATAATTATCAATCCACTCCCTTTCTTTGCCCCTGATTCTATTATATTCACCAGTTTATTCTCTTCCTCAGATTTTTAATTCACTCGATCTTTATCTTCTTCTTAAATAATACCTTTCAGCATTTCATATAATACTGGTTTGGTGGTGATGAACTCAATTAACTTTTTCTTATCTGTGAAGCTCTTTATCTGCCCTTCAATTCTGAATGATAACTTTGCTGGATACAGTAATCTTGGTTGTAGGTTCTTGTTACTCATTACTTTGAATATTTCTGCCATTCCCTTTTGGCCTGCATAGTTTCTGTTGAGAAATCAGCTGATAGTCGTATGGATGTTCTCTTATAGGTAACCAACTGCTTTTCTTTTGCTACTTGTAAGATCCTCTTTGTCTTTTGCCCTTGGCATTTTAATTATAGTGTGTTCCTCTTTGGATTCCTCTTGTTTGGGGTTCTGTACACTTCCTGTACTTATAAGTCTATTTCTTTCACTAGGTGGGGGAAGTTTTCTGATATTATTTCTTCAAATATGTTTTCAGTATCTTGCACTCTCTCTTTTTCTGGCATCCCCATAATTCTGATGTTGGTATGCTTGAAGTTGTCCCAGAGGCTCCTTACACTATCTTCAACTTTCTGGATTTTCTTTTCTTCTTGCTTCTCCAAAGGAGTGTCCTTTGCCTCTTTGTATTCCAACTCTTTGACCTGATTCTTGTGTTCCTCCATTCTTCTGTTGGATCACTGCATAATATTTTCCAATGTAGTCAGTTTATGTTTAATTTTTAGTTGGGTCTCATGAAATTTATAGGCCTTTTCTAGGATATTCTTGCATAACCTTAAAACCGTGGTTTTGAACTCTATATCCTCCATCTCTTTTGTTTGAGATCTATTTCTTTGTCTCGGCATTTTGGCTGCTTCCCAGAGTTGGTAAGATGGCTCTATGTGTTTGGTGTCCTATATGGCCCAGTGGGTCAGCCTCCTCAGTTACCTGAGGTAGACACTCTTGGTGCTCCCGTTTGTGGACTGTGTATACAGCCTTGTTGTAAGTCTTTATTGTTGTTGGTATCCCTGGGAGGAATTGATGTAGAATTTTAAAAAAATATATTTTATTGCTTTTTTACAGAGAGGAAGGGAGAGGGACAGAGAGCTAGAAACATCGATGAGAGAGAAACATCGATCAGCTGCCTCCTGCACACCCCCCACCGGGGATGTGCCAGCAACCAATGTACATGCCCTTGAATCGAACCTGGGACCCCTCAGTCCGTAGACCGACGCTCTATCCACTGAGCCAAACCGGTTTTGGCTAGATGTAGAATTTTTGAAATGCTTTTGCATGAATATTGAGATAATCGTAAGATTACCAGGATCTGGGGAGTCTAAAATCTCTGACTTTCAGTAGTAACCTTAAAGTATAACAGATCTCTAATGTTTGTAAAGAAATTATTTTCTTCCATTAAAAATATTTTAAAGGGGACATCTGAAATACTTTCAACAATAAAGATAAATTTTAAAAAATAGTTGTGTAGATAGATATAGACTAAAGGAGCTTTGCATACATATGGGCTCAAAGAGAGAGTATCAACAAACTTTTGATACATTTTATTGTGAAGCATTTTTTTTTTGAGATATTTCATCCCTGGACAAGTAAGTTTTTTCATTAAAAAAAAATAGAAAGAAATGTGAGTATTTTCTTCTCTTAAAAAATGCTTTCAAGACTGATATGATGTAGGCGCCCGATATAGGCTTATTTTTAGAATTTAAGAATCTGCTGTTTTCCAAGTTTTCTTTTTAAAAAATGCAGTCTAATTACTTTCCACATCCTCACAATTAAAATAGCATTGCTTTATTGTATGTGAGGGGAGAGAAAGAACTTAAGATAATGGCAAATCTTGCCAAGGCCCTCAAGGAGACTAAGCATGAACTTTTGGAGGAATAAGGTTTGTTTTGGCGTCTCTCGTTACCAGTCTAGGGTTAAGAAGGATCTTGGTCTCTCAAAATGTTTGCACGAGAGGATGAGCTTCAATGTTTGCATCGTTTCCCCTGTTTTATACTCTCCTCGCATAGACCACAGCTTAGAGTTTCAGAGAAAAGGCGCTTTCGGCAAGTGCAAAGTGGTATTGTCATGTTGCTACTGGAGCTGTCTGTGAGAGCCAAGAAAATAGGACAGGATGAAAAGGAAGTAAAATAAGTCATAGTGAAACCTCCTCTCTCAGAGGAAGAAAAGCAAACATTGAAATATTGCTTTTTCCTGGCTGCTTATTAAAGGGAAAATTTGCCTACTGTGCTGGAAGGGTCTCTTATTCTTCGCTCTGTTGATGTGAATGAAGCATCCAGCTTGTTTGTTTTTGTGTGCATTACCCACTCTGGGTCTTAAGGGGAACTCTGCTGACAGTGAGTATTGAACAGATTCAGCATTTCTTTGATTAGAAAAGATGTCGATTTGTTTTAATCATTCAATAATTTATATTAGACCAATTCCCCCAAACAGTTCAATTTAAACATCTTTGCTGCAAAGTCCATTTTGGATTTCTGAAATGTATGGATTCATTATTTATGTGAGAGTGAAGATCTCATTTTATTTTTAATATGGATTCATTCTTTTGAAATAAGTTGCTCTTTGGATATTTTGTGGAACTTACATACATTTGTCACTTTCAGAAATAAAAGTGTATAAGGTATTGTAAATTAATTAACATAAAAACTTTGAGTTCATAGGTATAGAATTGTAGTGGCACATTCTATTTTTAATAAGTTCAAGGCCATTGGTCTAAATTACAATGACATAATTTCTGTTATGATTGTTGGTGATTGGTATAATTTGACTAATTACAATGGAGGCTGGCAGGGACTCAAACTGAAACCAATGCTTTTTTATATGAGAAGAGCAAGGAGACTGAATGCGTTTTCTTTTGTCATTCATTATGATGGGCTGCAAGTAATCATAAATATTGCACTGCGAGATATAGGAAGCTTTCTTTTTTCCAGGATCATCTTTCTAGAACAGAATAGAAGGCAACCCTCCAGAGAAAAATAAAGGATCATGTTTAGTGAAACCACTTTGGCTGACTAATTGGAAGGGCAGTGGAAAAATCCCACAGGAAATGGTCAGGAGCCTGAGATTTTTATATCAATACTCTTCTTAGACAGAGCAAACATTCCTTTTAACGACATAAAAGTCCATTTAAATTGAAGTAGCATCTGCCCAACCTTCTTATCTGACCACAGGGTCAAGGAAAACCATTGCCAGATAAGGAAATAATTAAATGTTTTGTGAAATATAGGAGGAACTTGTGTCTAAACGATAAGAGAGAGGAAGTTTCATGCCTATGTAAATTCCCCATGAGCATGTGTTCAAAGTTTGATTTTCTCCTGTTTAAAAAATGGTGAGTGCTACCTTTTTAAAAGACACTTGTACTTTTAGGTAATTTAATACCTATATAATAAGAGGCTAATATGCTAATTGTCCCCTCCACTGGGAGTTTGACCAGGGGGTGGGGTCTGCCAGCCAATGGCCTGCAGCTCCTTACCCTGGCTGGCCAGACACCACCTGTGCACGAATTTGAGCACCAGGCCTCTAGTATTACATAATTTACTAAAACCTTCTTGCCCTTTTCACCTTTTCTAGTAATTTCTTTGTCTATTTTGACCACAAGCTTTGAATAAATGGATGAAAAGAGAACTTGGTCAATTTCCAAAGGCATAGAGATCTATATGAGTGCAGATAACCAACCCCGCAATTCAGAATAGAGAGGTTAGAAAAGAAAATAGTATGCACTGTTTAGCTGTGCACTCTAATATGTTAGGAATTGCAGAGGGCTCTTGGGATTCCTTTGTATCTCTACTAAGGCTGAGGAACCCACTGGTCTCTGGCGGTGAGGGGTGAGCTATAAGGGTTCACTTCTGAGGAGGTGCTGCTGGGACATCCCAGGCTCAGAGATGGCAACAAGCTTCTTTCAAGAGCCTCAAGGCAGTGAGATTGTCCCAGCCAAAGCGACAAGAGTGAGAATTCAATCTGTCTCACAGTCACTTCCACAAATTCTTGGTAGAGTTGCCCCATCTTCCCCAACCCCTGGCGAGGAGCTTTATTTGAAAGTGTTCACAGAAGCCATAAAACCAGATCCCTAAATGTTGTATCCTTAATACCAGAGAAGTTTTTATAGAAAAGAACAATAGATTGTATAAGGCAAACTAGTATCACATTCCAAAATTAATTGTATGGCTTCTGTAGTACCAAATGAATTAAATTGCCTTTAGTACAGCACAATGCAGAAGAAGAAAAGAAGAGAAAGAAAAAGAAAGCTCCTTATTTAAATCTCATTTGAATATTTGATGCTTCTCACCTTAGAGATTGTCTCATTTCCTTGGCAGCTAATGACAGGTAGGCAGAGACAAGCTGACTGTTGTAGAGCTGGACTTTATGGAAACAAAAGAGGCCTTCTCGAAGGTGATGTATCATACTGTTTACACATGTCTGATCTGGAACCCTGCTGCCTGCTTAAATTCCTATTCTTCCATTACAGACTATGAATCCTTAACCAAGTTGCTTAACTACTTTGGATCTCAGTTTCCACACTTGTAAAAATGAAATGTATAATTATATCTAACTCAAAGGATTATTCTGGGGTTTAACCAAGATCACTCATGCCAAGTTCTTGATAATATTTTAGCTGTCATTATTATTAATTCATCTACTTTACTATCCCTTTTTCTGGCCTTTTAGACACCAGAATTTTTATTGAGAATTATTTTGCCTATCCAAATTCTGAATGCCTGAACAATAATTCTAGAAAAACTTCTCTTAGCTACTAAATAGACACATGTCCAACAAAGCTTATCTCTCTGTATTCTCCTCAGCATTGAATAGGGTATCTTTAGACCATAATTATACCCAAAGTTATTTAAATGGGTCCAAAGCCTCAAAGAAATTAGGTAAATGTGAAATTTGCAGGCCAAATTGTGTTCCCATGATTTCTGAAAGTCCTAATGATAGATGTTCCTAGCCCGTGGGCCATACTCTTCTCACTGGTCTTGGTAGAGGCAGCTCTGCAGATCTGTCAGCCCCTTCCAGGCTCACAGAACTGGTTTTCACTCTAGAAGGTGCAGTAAAACGAGAAAGGAGAAGGTGCTTGAGCACCAACATAGCCTGATGCCTATCTGGTCTTTGAAAGCTCGCCAGTGGTTTGGTTCTGAAGTTCATTCATATTTTGGGTTAATGCAGAGATGGGCAAACTTTTTGACTCAAGGGCCACAATGGGTTCTTAAACTGGACCGAAGGGCTGGAACAAAAGCAACCTGACCATGCTGGCACTCTCATCTTGGGCTGCTGGTGAAGGAGCGGAGGGGAGAGCAAGAGAACCCTCCGCTCTTTTGGCTCCGTGGGCCGGATAAAACAGCCAAACTGGACGGATCCGGCCCGCGGGCCGTAGTTTGCCCGTGGCTGGGTTAATGTATGACTTAGAAGTTATTGGCTAGAATTTTTTAAGCAAGGAAAAAAAAGTTACTTTGGTGTGTGTGTTTTTTTTAGGTCATAGCATTTATGAATGTTTACTAAAGATTAGTATGGAATATAAAAAATTGTTTTCCTCTGAATTCTTGACCTAAATGTAACCTTTTCATTTTAACTTCTAAGCCTACCTTGCAATACAAGTAAATACACTGTAGCAATATTATACTCCTGAGCTACAGCAGAAGACATTTTATCTTTCTTGGATGCTACAAAATCATAAACTGGAGAAGTCAAAGTCATTTTTATGAGCTCTCCAAGATTTTGCTAAGGAAATAGCTAGAAAAATACGTAGAAAAACTGTATCTATTGTATAAAACATGCAAAATAATTCCGAGCACCTCCCTAAGTGGTCCTATTACTATGTTATACAGACTATGTAAGATGATGAATGCACTGAGTTTACTTAATGTGATCCTTTTGGGAACATGGTTTAATTGAAAGCTTTGGAGATAAAACTAGCATCAAATGAGTTGAAAAGTTTCTTTTTAAATAAAAGCTGCTAAATTATATTGCAAAATGCTGGAGAAAATAAGACACACTATGGAAATGTGAAATTAATGTCTCCCTCAACATGGCTCTTAGTGCATCTCAACTTAGTTTATAATTGAGTGAATTGTTTCTTTTGTTTCTGGTGATTCAGATTTACCACTTCATAATATATCATTTACTTGTCTCTTCCTGTAGCCAAATTCGCTAGACTAGGCTGTTTGGGCAAGCAGATTAGTGCCTTCCAGGAAGGTGTTAAAAAGTCACAGAGCAAGGAGGAATGTTTCAAGGGAGGTAACTACACACACAATTTTCTGAAAGTGCAGCAGTTTGCTTGATTATTTTCCTCGTTGAGCTAGAACTATAGATTTTACTAGTGGTCTTCCTTCTCGTTTGTAACTTGTGACTTCATTTGTGTGATTCATTTCACTTGTTAAACTTGTCTCCGCTGACACTACCCATTCAATAAGCGGCACTTTGGGCATTCTAAAACAAGATGTAAATCAGCAATTCTCAACCTGTGTTTTCAGTTCCCGAGGGTGTGTTGATGTAAATCAAAGGCTATCTTTAGTTCTTTAAAAACAAACTGAAAGTAGCTTTAAACTTCAAGATGCTATGGAAAATTAGAATAAATGATTGTGTAACAACACGCTTTCTAAGATTTGAAAAACTATATACTTGAAGAATTCTTCGTATAGATGTAACTACTGGATTGAAGAAATTGGTTGCTAAGCAAACAAGTGAATTGAATTGTTTTAAAAATATAACTTAAGTTATACCTGCTTCTATCTTTGGATTCTCATTCCCTTCCCCCAAACTCATGGTATTTGGAGGCACTGTGTTAAAATGATACAATTTATGAAGAAAGACTCTGCTTCTTATATTTAACCATTGAAATGCTTGGGCTACACATATCATTATCATTTTAAAAAGTGGCTTATTTAGCCAAATAAAATCATAGATGTGCGATTTTATAAACTCTTCATTTTACAAATGAGGAAACAGAGGCCCTCAACATGTAAACGCGTTGTTTGAGTTCACCCAACTGGTTAGTGGCCTCTCCCCAACAGGATTTTGCTCTATGTTTTTCTCCTGCTATACCAGATTACTATCTTATTGGCATGGCTCCATATTCAGTATCTTAGAATAAAGCAGGTGACAATATAAGAGAATGGTAAATTGAGAATTGGCAATTTGGGGTTAGGTCTAGGACATTGTTTTTTGGAAGTGTGGTGTGAAGATCACCTATGTCACTTACCCAGATGCCTGTCTAAAATGTAGATTCCTGGCTGGAACCGGTTTGGCTCAGTGGATAGAGCATTGGCCTGCGGACTGAAGGGTCCTGGGTTTGATTCCAGTCAAGGGCATGTACCTTGGTTGCGGGCACATCCCCAGTTGGGGGTGTGCAGGAGGCAGCTGGTCGTTGACTCTCTCTCATCGATGTTTCTAACTATCTCTCTCCCTTCCTCTCTATTAAAAAAATCAATAAAATATATTTTTTAAAAATAAAATAAAATGTAGATTCCTGGACCCTACCCCAGACCTATTGAATCTCAATCGTCTAGAGGTGGAAGCCAGGAAAATGCAATTTAAACAACCTCTCTAGGTAATTTTTCTGCACACTAAGCTTGGTATTCTAGAGGCCAATGATATCTACATGCTTCACTATAATGTTATTTAATATGTTTTAAATTACATAATAACATAATATATTCCCATTTGGTAAACGTGTAGTGCTTTCCATTGGATTCTAAGAAGTGGTGCAGAGGGGGCCTGTGGTGAAAGGGAAGGGCACTGAGTTTGGGCTCCAATCTAGGCTCTGCCACTTTGCTACGAGGATCTGGGCAAGTTACTTCCCTCTCTCGGACCCTAATTTTTCTCCTTTAAAGAAAAATAATGCTGCCTTTGCAGGATTGCTGAGAGGTAATGGATATAAAATACCTGGCAGGCGCTGGGCCCACCATAGTAGAGGCATGCAGCTATTAATTACTGTCATTACTTAAGCTAATGTAACTATTATGTTCCATGCCTCTTCTCTTACCTTTTGAAATAGAAATACACTGAATTCTATATTATTTCAGGCCCAGCTCCCATTTTGTGGAGCATTTCTGTCTTTTGCTCCTTCTTCTCTCCTGTGTGGCTTCCAGCCTACCTCTTGGCTAAATCACTATGCATTAGTCACCTCCACCAGGAGAAAAGGGAAAATAAGAAATCAACTCAAAATATCTATTTTCTTTATCCCTTATTACTTTCCGTAAGAGATATGGTTTGGGGGAAAGAGGCTGGATCACTGACCAAAATAGCTTTTTTCTCCTTCCAGTTTTCTGAAAATTTGGATGGTTTTGTTTATTTGTTTTTGTGTTTGTTTATATAGTTTCTGTTTCTGCTCTTATAATGGTTAAGTGGTAGTCCTCTACTTACTTGCTCTCATTGGAATTAGTGATTTTAATCAGCATTGCATGATGAAAGGATATTTCTAAATGAATCATTTTGAATCTTGTTTCCTTCCTTGCTTTTTAGGGAAACTAAGAAGATTTGGTTTAAGAAAACTCATTAAGAGCCTACAGAGAAGGAGCCTGGGTATGAAGTAGGTCAAATTCCGTCACCCGGTCATGCCCCGGAGGCACTGCTGACATGCTTCTCTAGCTTGGCGGAGGTAGCCTGTGTGGGGATGGATTCCTGGATTGCACAGCTCCTGGGAAGGTACAGGTTTGGACTCAATGAGATCAGGAGTCTTGATTTTCATGTAAAATAACCTCAGTGTTTTCAGATCTTCAGATTTTTCCTCATGAAAATTTCTGTATCCCAGGTACTTGGTGTTTGGGGTCTGCTGCTTGGGACAGAGAGCCGCAGCCTCAGCTGCAAGAACTGTGGGACTCCGGAAATGGTATAACCCAAAGCATCATACAAAATGAGTGTAGCAATAGGGAACATTTTTCTTAACCTGCTGGTGTGCAGTCAGACCCTGGGAGGAGGGCAGGGGTGTGGGTGAGAGTGGAGGGTGGTGGCTGTACGAAGGCCTGGTCTCTTCTCACTCTTCACCTATTGCCAGTCCTGAGTCCTGACAGGGTGTCTGCTACAGGCCCTCAGGTGGACTGATGGTCTGGTTGAGATATGTGACATGACCAGTCCACTAGCATGGCCTCTTTTGAGGGTAGGTATTATTGTCTACTTCATTCGTTGCTCTAATTCCACTGCCTAGAACCAGGTCTGGCATAGAGTACATACTCAATACATATTTGTTGAATAAATGGATGAATTAATCATCAGTGTTTATAAATATTTGTTAAAGAAAAAGAAGCAGGAGGGGTGGGGGGAGAGAGAATGAAAGAGGAAAATCATGAGATGATGGTTGGCACGGTGGAGTCAATCTGATTATCTGAAAATGCCCTTTTCCGGAAAAGGAGATTTTTCTTTGACCAAAGGCATATATGATTTCTGCACTGCTAGACCCTTCAAAGAATTTTAGTATCTATCTCTGTGAGCACTAATTCTAGTGACTGGCTGGATGGAAAAATAATTACAGTGAATAACAACAATAGCAGCACTTACACTATGTGGGTTATCTTTACCAATCCATTTGTAAAACTTAATGAATGATAATACAAGTATAATTGCGCTTTGCCACGGCGATGTAAAACTTGATATGATGTAGTCTCACTGCCCCTGAGTCACTGGAATGCAATGGTATAAACTAGTCCCGAGGGAAGCAGGCTCGCCTGGTTTCTCTAAAAAGACAATGTGTGTGTGTGCGCGCATGTTTATGCTTGTGTGTGTGAGTGTGTCCATTTAAATGCACAAAGCCTACTCAAAATCGTTTTAGTGATAACCTTGATGCCGGCAGTTGGGTTACTAAGTAAAGCTAAGTGTGATTTTTACCTTAATACCACATCCTTTTTCTCGGGTCATAGTTTTCTGGGAAGTTTCCAAAACCACAAATGCAAATGAGATGTGCATCTCTAGAAATTTCCCTTTTAGGAGCATGGCAGCACGCCAACAAAGGTGAAGCATAGGACATGCTTTAAAAAAAGAGCCCCCGACTAAGCCTGTATTTTATAGATCTGCTTTTTCACCCTCATTTTGTCCTCTCTTTTTGCTTCTTTAACACTTTGGCTCTTGTAGACACCTTATTTAAATTCAGTGAAGACAAACTGGAATGAGTAGAACTATTAAATAAACGGTAGTGTCCTTGAGTGTGCCCTCTGTGAAAGACCGTGGGCTTTGGAGGGAGACATACATGGGAGGTTTGGGTTCTAGTGATCATCTATATGAACTTTCTTACTAGAGTTCTCCTCTGCAAAAGAGAGAACGAAATAGCCTCTAAGGGTTGTTGTGACAATAATATATATAAAATGGATAATATGTGTAAATAATATATAATGAACAACATATATAATAGATAATATATATAAAAATGGTTAGCACAATATCATGGCATGTATGAGGTGTGTACATAATTACTGCCCTTATTACCTGGTGTTATTAACCCCCTCAACATCCTGCACAAAATAGGCTGCCTCAGTACCTGGAAAATCCCCAGAACTAGAGTAAATTAAGGGAAAAAAATAGTTATGCTTTCTTTGTCTTTCTCCTTTACTTTCACACAGAACACATCACTTCTGACACTTCTCGTCAGCAAATGTGTAGGGTCCTCCCCCTCCCCCCTTCCCAACAAGCATTCTCTGTGACATTCCCTGGATATTCTACAACTTAACTCATCTCTGGTACCATCTACCTGAAGATAGTGTCAGCAGACACCACAGGTTAAGGGGTCAGCCCCAAAGGAAAGCTTCCATCCCTCGTTAGATGCAATCACAAGGAGGCGGTTTCCAGGGAACTCAGAACTACTGTCTGACTTGGCCAGAATCAGAGGTTCCCACTATCCACTCCTTGGGTCCGATTAATTTGCTAGAGCAGCTCACAGGACTCACACGTTGACCAGTTTATTGGAGAATGTGATAAGGAATACGGATGAACAGCCAGATGAAGCGCTATGTGAGGTGAGGTCTGGGAGGGTCCCAGTGCAGGGCTTCCGTCCCCATGGCCTCGGAGTGTGTCACCTCCTGGCATGGAAGCTCTCCAAACGCCTAACGATTGGGATTTTGTGGAGGCTTCATCACATTAGCGTGATCAGTTACTAACTCCATTTCTAGTCCCTCTCTCCTCTCTAGAAAAGTGGAGTGGGGGTGGGGCTGACTAAGCTTCTAACCAAGGCCGGTCTTACTGCTGACCAGTGCCCAACCAGGCACCACCTGGGAACCCACGGAGTCACCGTGTTAGAATGAAAGATGCTCCTGGCGCTCTTCTCACTTAGAAATGTATAAGGGTTTTAGGACCCCTGTGACAGGGACTGGGGACAGAGGTCAAATATTGTTCTTACTATAAATCACATTACCACATGGAGCCTCAGGGCAGTCCCTTCCTTCTCTCACAGACTGTTGCAGTTAGAGGTGGAGCTGTTCCCCAGCTCACTTTCTGGATTGCCACAAGCATTATTGTAAACACACGCGCACACACACACACACACACACACACACAGACGCACGCAATCTTTTATGCTGCTCCCTTTGTTGTTTTCTGCTGCCTACAGGATAAGAACTAAGCTCCTTGTTGAAGCATGCAAACCTTCCTCATCTAGCTTTGGGTCTGTTGACTCATTTCTCGCTGATCCTGAACTGTTTCTTCAACCTTGACATGCCCTTTTACACTTCTGTGCCTCTGCATACGGTTTTGTTTTTTTCCAGCCTCCAGTGTCCTTCCACTCCTCTCCGCCCAGTGTATAACCACTGTTTCTTCTTTCAAGGTGAAGCTCAGTGCTATCTCCTCTGTAAAGCCTCTCCGGAATGTCTGAAGCCAAAACAGTTACTTACACCCTTTCTGCCTTTCTGGCTCCCATAGCTCTTTGTTTATATCTCTATTATAGCTGGCTCATGTAGTAATTAAAATTCAAACACACCTAGTAATGTCGCTTCCTGGATGTCCAACCTTGGGCAAGTACTTAACCTCTATTAGCCTTGTCTTCCTTTGCAAACTGGAAACAATATTAGAACCTATCTGAGAATTATTTAGGTATTAAATGAGATCATTCATGTAAAATATGCCGTACAACACCTAGAACATGGTCTCTGTGGGCCTATCTTTGCTAGACTATGAGCTATGTCATTTTTGCATCCCCATCACCTAGCACAAAGCCTGGAACACAGGAGGTATTTAATATATGTTTGTTGGAAGAAAAGAAGGAAGCAAACAAGCTACCTTTCATCTGTATTAACAAAGAAAACAGAAAATGTTCAACTGTATTTATGAAGAAGGCTCATTAACTGTCCTTGCACACTTTAGTTAACGCTCTTGGATCTTCAGCTACAAAAATGCCTGCTCCACTCCTCCCTCAGAAAAGCTTACAAGAAATAACATGTAAAAATTGCACAGCCTTAAGTCCTCTAGGCACGTCTTAGCTACAGAAACTGAACCAACACTGTCCCCCAGAAAGTGAAGAAAATTATCTCCTATATTAAGACTGCATATAAACTATGAAATGAAAGAGATTTGGTAAAATGGAAGTCAGATAACACATTCAATAGCATTTCTAGAGTCCTCCAATTTCTGAATATAGTGTCAATACTTTCCAGGAAAATTCACTTGCCCAATTATCAATTCTTTTCTCTTCTCATTAATCCTATATAATAAAAGCCTAATAAGCAAATTGCCCCCCTCAACTGAAGTCCCACTGGGAGTTTCACTGATTGACCAATCGCTATGATGTGAACTGACGACCAGGGGGCAGACGCTCCAATCAATAGGTTAGCTTGCTGCAGGTGCTGGTGGAATGGACGGGAAAGTGAGGTGTGAGGTGAGAGCAGTCAGGAACTTTTAAGGTTGGGATTGGGACTGGCCGAGATGGCCCTCATTGGCCCTGATGGCCGGCCAGGTGGAGGGACTCCACCCATGCATGAATTTCATGTACCAGGCCTCTAGTTGTTAATAAAAATGATACTGTTGTCTTGTTGTACTTAAAACTCAAAGCCAAAATTTTAAAGACAAACACTGTATTTCATTGTAATGATATAACAGCCCATTTCTTTCTGTCTAAAAAACAAACATTGGCAGTAGGTAGCAAAATTTGGGGGTTCTAGTTCAGGGGCAGATATTGGCAAGTTAATTAATCCACCCAATTTTATAATTGTACCACCGTAATAGCACTGCTAATTAGTTCTTAGATGCTTTGACATTTTAAAGAATTGTTTAATTTTTCTGCAATTCAAGTTCTCATTTGCAAAAAGAGGGTAAAAATACCTATGTGAAGGTATGAATGTTAAATGAGTAATGTATATACAACATCTAACATGGTGCTTTTCATGTAATAGGTACCCGATAAATTTTATTTTCTTTCTTATCAGGATTTTGTTTATGACACCATGTTTCAGCCAGATTAACATGTTTACATATGGGTCTACCTCACTATACTGAAAACTCATCCAAGGCAGGAATTCTGTCATATTCATCTGGATTCCTAACAACCAGCAAACTGCTTGGCACAAAACACGTGTTTATACACAGTTATGGAAGGCAGGAAGAAAGGATGGGAGAGAAAAAAGAAAAAAGAAAGGAAGGAGAAAGTGAAAGATAAAGAACTAAATAATAGGTAGAGTTGAGTATCATAGAACAAAAATTTATATAATTATTCAAGACACTGCATTTTAAATATTTTACACATTAATTCTAATAATTCTAGAATATTACTAACATTATAAAATATAGTTGAGTACTCCTTCATACTGCTGAAATGAAAACAAAACCAACCCTGATATACTGTATGTCACCTTTTGTTTTATGTCAATATTCATAAACAAGCATTACTGAATGAAAATTGCTTGTCAAAAGTGTAACTAATGTGAGATGGAGCTATGATTTTGATGGCATGTGTTATTTATGCCAGCAAAATGAGAGGAGTATCACCATGTTTTAGGGATCTTATGTGGCACTTGGAAAACTCTGTAGTCTGCAATTTACTTGTTCTGTGACCTAGTCAAGGTGACTTGTCACAGGAAAAAAGCACGTTTCATGCTTTTTTAATGACATGCTTGACACATAATACAAAATGACATAATCTATAAAGTTGGAGTGCATACCAATCAGACATGTTATACTTGTTGGTTACATAATTCCCTGTTTGAAAATTCCTTATCTGATATCAAGAAGAAAACAAGAAGCTGCTACAAACATAGGATTTTTTTTTTAGTCTTCTCAAATAGACTGCCAGTACTCCTCTAACACATGCTATGGCCCTAACTTCCTTTTATCTTAGGCTTTTTGTTGCTGTTACTATTCTTTTCTCTTCGTTGACAGTTGATGAATACTCTTTTTTTATTTTTTTAAAACATTTAATCATAAAAATGTAAACAACATAAAATCATAACAAGAAATTAATCTTTGACATGTCCTTATCTACTTTTCTTGATCTCCATCTACTTTCTTCCATAAGTATGTATCCTTCTAAACCTTTCTTATATATTAAATGTATAGATATATGTACAGATACATATATTTTCTAGATAAATGGAATCCAGCTATGTATATTTTATTAAGCAACATGCTTTTATTTATTTTATTTTTTTACTTAATATGTCTTGGAGATATTTTTATGTTTGTACATATAAATTGCTCTTATTCTTTCTAACGGTTGCTTAGTATTCAATACTATGGTTCTAACATAATTGATTTATCCATTCCTCTTTTAATCAGAATAAATTTGTTTTCCTTTTCATATAGCAGTGGACATTCATGTATATTCACCTTTCCACAGGATAGAATCCTAGAAGTGGGATTTCTGTGTTAACGGGCACACAATTTTTTGAGTGCCACAGTCTATTGCGATATTTAGTAATCATTACTATTTGGTTATCCTTCCCCATTTTACACAAGATTGGCTTCTACTCTGGCTTAACTGATTCTTTGAATACATTGAGATGTCAGCATAAAGAAGCTTTAACTTCTTTTTTAATTTTTTATTTATAACTTTTAGAGAAAGAAACTTGATTTGTTGTTCCCCTTATTTATGCATTCATTTGTTGATTCTCATATATGCCCTGACTGAGAATCAAACCCAGAATCTTGGCATATCCTGGTGATGCTCTAACCAACTGAGCTACCTGGCCAGGGCTATAGAAGCTTTAGGTTCTTTTTTTAAAATATATTTTATTGATATTTTACAGAGAGGAAGGGAGAGGGACAGAGAGCTAGAAACGTCGATGAGAGAGAAACATCTACCAGCTGCCTCTTGCACACCCCCCACCGGGGAATGTGCCCACAACCAAGGTACATGCCCTTGACCGGAATCGAACCCGGGACCTTTCAGTCCGCAGACCGACGCTCTACCACTGAGCCAAACCGGTTTCGGCAAGCTTTACGTTCTTAAACAGAAAGGGGAAATGGTAGTTTGTGCTACTTATGTTAATGTAATCAGAAATTTTTAATGATGTTGTACCATTTTATTTTCACCATAAGATTCATTTGAAAGTTGAGTTCAGTTTAAGTTTTGTATTTCTTTTATCTTGTACCACATCCAAGGAACGTTTAACTACTGGTATTTAAATGGGTAATCATTTAAAAATTATTTTACAGCCCTGCCCAGTGTGGCTCTGTAGATAAACCATCGGCCTCACACTGAAGGGTCTCAGGTTCCATTCCTGGTCAAGGGCATGTACCTGGGTTGCAGTTCCATCCCCAGCCCTCATCAAGGCATGTGCAAGAGGCAACCACTCAGTGTGTCTTTCTCACATAGATGTTTCTCTCTTTGTGTCAGTCCCTCCTTCCTTTCACTCTCTAAAAATCATTGAAAAAAAATATCCTCAGGTGAAGATTAACAAAAATAAACATAAAATAAAAATAAATTATCTTACAGAATGAATTTTAAGAGAGCTAGCAAATATGGAATGAAGTGCTTCTCAGTAGATTAGACAATTGCAACCCAGTTCTATTGAAGCCCTACAAAATGATTACTGATGAATTGAAGGTACGTTCTTTGGGTTTTGGGGGTGGGAGACTGGGGGAGACAAATGCTTTCATTATTTCCTTTGTGTCACAGAAAGGGAAACATCTAAGAATCCTGAATTTTTAAGTGTTAAAAATGAGAGATGTAAGGCACAACTATGTGGGTCATGCTTTGAGCTATCTTTTCTAAAAAGATCATAAAGATTTCTAAGAATGAGATATATCACAGCCTCTCCAATGGGAAGTTATAAATACTGTTCAAGGTGGACTGAGGAACTAGGGCCATACAGTTTTGGGAGACTGTCCGATGATGGTTTTTATGGGTTGTTCGGCCATGCCTCCTGGACTCCCTCCTGTATTCTCTCCAGTACGCTCCCCCACCTATCCTGACTGCTGCGGTCACAAAGAAAGTTAACCTTATCACTTTATTGCCAAACTTGTGCCATAGCTTCAAACAAAAATAAAACAATTTTTAAAGTAGAAGAGTCCTTGGAGATCATTGACTCCTTTCTCTTGCCCTGAAGCAATGAAACTGTGAGCTGCATTCTAGTGTAATCACAGGTCATCTGTCTTTCCAAATGGCTTCTACCAAGTTTCTGTCATCTCCTTTTTTTTTTTTAATTTAAAAAAAGTTTATGACTAAGGAAAACACAATAATCAAATCAAACTCCTCCCTCTCCCTGCACATGTGCCCATTCCTTAGCCCTTCCCTACTCTCTTCACTATTGTAGCTCCTTCTCCTTTTTCAGACTCTGGTGGGTCATCAGCTCCTTGGTGATGGAAACCTTTCTTGGTACATCGCCACTTCCAATAAAGGGCGTTCTAGCATGCTTATCTATAACTTGATATGGTTCGCCTGTCTCTCCCATTAAACAGTGAAGATAGGGGAATTGCCTTTATCTTCCTATCTCCAGCACCCAGTGCAATATCTAGTACTCAGTCTTTGTATAGGAGAGATAACCACTTACTTTAAAAGGTGACTACTGTCTGATTTGGTGTTTGTTAAGATGCCAAAAGGCATCGCGACACCAAAAGACATTATGTCCACCCATCGTTTTGCAACTTACTTGGTTCTAAGCACATGGAAGTGATTAAAGAAGTGTGTTGTAGAGACCTTGGATCAATTGGATTAGACCAAACTGATTTATAAAAATGTAGATTTCTCAAGGGCCTTTGTACCAAGAAACATTCCTAAATTTGTGTGGGGTTTATCTTCTTCTTTTTTAGATGAGGGCAAGAAGGATAAGACTTTTATTGAAACAAAATATGCTATGGAAACTACTTAATAGTCACATTTGGGAAACGTTTAAATGTGCGTGCTCTTGCAAAAGTGATTAAACTAAAACAGAATTAGCAAAAATTTAGTGTTTGAGATTAGCATAGAAATTAATTTCTAAACAGGCAGGTTGTTTCATTTAATTGCTCCCTGTGTGATTATGTAAAGCTGAAATTAATTTCTGAACTTTTTTAAAGCATTAAAACTATGGTAGTGTTTCTCAAGTTTTTTTTTTTTTTTTCTCCAATGTTTTCTTTTTTTATCCTCATCTGAGGATATTTTTCCCATTGATTTCTAGAGAGAGGAGAAGGAGGGAGGAGGAGGGTAGAGAGAGACACATCAATTGGTTGCCCCACGTGCCCCAGCAGGTAATCAAACCCGTGACCCTTTAGTCTACAGGCCAATGCTCTACTACTGAACAAACCAACCAAGGCTCAAGTTTTTATTTTTGTCTGTGTCTAGGTTCCCATTTTGTGCCTTCCCATCATTCAGTGCCCAGTCAAGGGCCTATTTATACCCTTGTACATTTCTGACTAGTTGCTTCTGACCCTACTTATGTCATGCAGCACTTTCCAGACTGTATCTGAACCACTCCTTAATCAGAATTTTTTTTTTAAAGATCTTTACTCCACCGAGAAGTCCTAGGAAAGTTTCATGAGGAGACTGCTCAGCAGCTTTGCATTTGCAAGTGCTGGATCAGAGTGCAAAGCTTGCTCCAGCTTGCAGTCAGTTTCCATGAATTCCCAGCCCTGGTTGGGGTACATTCTGTATCCCAAGGAAGAGTGACTGTGAAGGAGGGCAACTCCTTCCAGGGGCCCGCAATGTGGCGCGTCATCCTAATTCACTCAGGACTAAGAAGTATAAAAAGAAGGAGAAGTTGAATTGAGAAAAGTCTCAATGCCATAATCTCTGACTCTATAAAAGTTTTTGGGTTTACTATCTTTATGATTTGGGCTCTAATTTTTCCTTTTCATTGCCAGCTAAATCCCTGCACTTTTATCATGTTTACCTTGACATGGCTGCTTGGACTTTTTACTCAATATAATTTTTATACCTAGGGGAAATGTAAACATATTAAACCCTGGTCAAACTAGCACAGTTTATTCTGGATGACAATTCTATTGCTCCAAATTAACAGCTACTCTTCTTCTAAGTACCTTAAATGCTTAATAGCTCTTAAAACATTGGCTATCCCAAGTTTCTTGGAGTACAACTCTATTTCTAGACTCCCAGTATTAAAAAAAAAATGTTTTCCTGTGATTAGGCTTTAAAATAATGGTACTGTTAATGAAAGTTATTCCTATGGCTACTTAAAATACCAACTGAGAGGTCAAAATCATCAAAAAAAAGAAGTGCTGTGGGCATGGTGTTTAAGTATTATATAAATGTATTTGTGTAAAAAGTCATATTAGCTTGTATATAAACTCAATTTTTTAAAAATGGTCAAGATATGCCCTGCCAGCATGGCTCAGTGGTTGAAGCTTACCCTAGGAACCAGGAAGTCATGGTTCACTTCCCAGTTGGGCACATCGCCAGTGTGGGGGTGCAGGAGATAGCTGATTAATTATTTCTCATCACTGATATTTCTATATCTCTATCCTTCTTCCTTCCTCTCTGAAATCAATAAAAATATATTTTTTTTAAAATTAAAATGTGGCCCTGGTTGGTGTGGCTCAGTTGATTGGGCAGAGTCCTGTGCACCAAAATGTTGTTGGTTCATTTCCTGGTCAGGGTACATGCCTGGATTGGGCTTGCTCTCTGGTAGGAGGCATGCAGGATGCAGCCAATCTCATTCTCACATTGATGTTTCTCTCTCTCAATTAATTAACTAATTAATTAAAATGCAACTTGATATTTTTAAATAAAAAGTTTTTGGGTTTAATAATAATTTATTGAAACTTACTAAGAATAACACTTCTTAGAATTCGACTAACTCAATCACTCTCAAAATTTTCCTGCATGTGCTATTTACATAAGCAATAATAATATTAATATTAAATATTTTAAGGTATAGTTCAACTTCAGCATTTAAAAATACACACAAACTCTGATATAGCAGCATTATAATCTTTTAATCAATTGCAATCAAAATACTGAGTTAATAGTCATCTGTAATTAGGACAGTGATAATTTTAGAGAAGAAAATCACCTGCAGTGATTATTTCAATAACTTACTCATTACTATGAAGAGAGCATAAACAAATTCTTTTAGCATTCTTTGCAGAAATTATCTCCCAATGACAGTTCCATTTTAAACTATTTAATTGACTTACTTTGTGATTCCTGGGACAGATTTCACTGTTTCAATCTAATACAAGGACAAGTATGTTAAAACCTAATTTTTAAGATCTAAATTAAATATTAAATATAGAATAGTATTTAATAATAAGCATGCTGGATATTTATATTGGATTAACTAAACATACATGTATAGAAATATTGATAAATTTTTATAAGAACAGCCGAAACCGGTTTGGCTCAGTGGTAGAGCGTCGGTCTGCGGACTACAAGGTCCCGGGTTCGATTCCGGTCAAGGGCATGTACATTGGTTGCGGGCATATCCCCGGTGGGGGGTGTGCAAGAGGCAGCTGGTCGATGTTTCTCTCTCATCGACGTTTCTAGCTCTCTATCTCTCTCCCTTTTTCTCTAAAATATCAATAAAATATATATTTAAAAAAATTTTTTTTTATAAGAACAGCTTTCCTACCATGAAAAACATACTAGTATTGCCACATATTGACATTTGTAACCACATGTGACATTTAAATCCAATTTTGTATGGTTGCTAAATAAGGGACCTGATACAATCAAAGAAGTTTTAGAGCTCAAAGGATTCTTAAAGAGCAGCTAGTGCAACTACTTATTTCACAGATGAGAAAATTAAGATTCATAAAAGAGAAGACATTTGTTCATGTGTTCAAACAGCTACTGCAGACCCAGACCTCCTCAACTCGGGTTGGTCATTGCTTCCCTTAGAGAGCTGACTTTTGTTGGGACTTTTAAATATGCACGTCAGATGTTGTCTGGAAATTTAACATACAGTGTCTCACAGGTACAATTTTCAAATGTACAGAAATGCTACAAGGATTAACAAAATGCACACATTTTAAAATGATAAGAAAATTTATGTAGTGTTTTTTGTTGTCCTTTTGTATTTTTCTCACCAATAGACTCACAAAATACTATCACATGGAAACCACTGAAATTTTTTGATGTGAATATGAAAACTTTGGGAACCATGACACAATATTCCTTCTTCAATTAATTAAAATTTGAAATGATTTAAAATACCAAATTTTAAAGGGATAATGATTTCTTTATTAGTTATTTTATTATTATTATTGATTGTAGTAGTAGTAGTACCCTGTTTCCCCGAAAATAAGACAATGTCTTATATCAATTTTTGCTCCCAAAAATGCACTAGGTCTTATTTTCAGGGGACGTATTATGTTTCCATGAAGTAGGTCTTATTTTCGGAGGATGTCTTATTTTCGGGAAAACACGGTAGCAGCAGCTGTTGGAACAGAGGACCAGGACTCCGGATGCAAAGATGAGTGGGCTCCGACAAGTAATCCAATGAGACAAAACAAGATGATATAACCCTGGTATTGGTATGTACCCTGTGCCACTGGAGCATTATTTACTCTGTGCTCTCACACCAAGTGAAAGGTAATCTTCTTGTTTTATAGGAGTATTGAGACACATAGAACATCTTATTTTAATGGCATTTTTTACTTGGCAAGAGTAGTATCAAAGGAATATGATACTGGTCCTTTACCTCCACTTTCCTAGAGGCACTCTTGACTCTGGTTTTTAAATCTCTGTAGAGAAGCTTGCAAAACCTTATAGTATCTAATTTTTAAAATCAGCCCTGTCAGGTATTCCTTCTTTTTTAATCTTATGGTAGTATCAGCTCATTTCCCTTTGTTCATTTGTCACTGCATCCTTCATATGCGTAAAGATAGTTTTTCTTTTCTCGAGTAAAAGAATCCAAGTTGCCTCTGCTCTCATGGAGCATATTTCCCACAAGTCAGAGCACTCAGAAGTGTTTGTATTAAATTGTGGGCCATGAGTAGACCACGCGCAGCACATCGCTGGAGCAAAACACTCTGCCCTGAGTCTGCACAAAGGAAGGGTTCAAGAAAACATTCCCAGGCCTTCCCAGATGAAATGAAGACCTGGAACACAACCCTTATTACAATTCAACAAACCAACTGCTCATTCACAGAATGTTCTCAAAAACTTCTCCACTATTATATTCTGTGGGTCCCATGCTCGCCTGATGTACACGCCTCACCCCCATTAACTTTAATGAGTTTTACCCACACATCAAAAGAGGCTGACCCACGTATGTGGGGAGCTTCCATATGCTGTCTCTCTCAGGAAACAAGAGGCTTACCTTGGGAATATAGCCAAGGTCTTCCTTAATGCATCCTTTCCATAGCAGAGTCTGTTCATTTCTCTTTGCACTTGCAGCGTTTCAAATCCAAATAAACTTTTCATTTGAAAGAAAAACTAAGGTCTTCGGGCTAAAAGTTCAGCAACCCAGAAAAATTTAGACTTTGTTTAAGCAATTGAGAAATAACACACATAGCTAAAGAATTGTAACTATTACTTATATTGTACTAATACATGCACCAAATATTTATATATATGTATTTTAATTCTCACCCAAGGATATGTTTTTATTCATTTGAGGGAGGGAGGGAGGGAAAGAGGGAGAGAGAGAGAGAGACAGACAGAGAGAGACAGAGAGAGAGTGAGAGAGAGAGAGAGAGAGAGAGAGAGAGAGAGAGAAAGAAGCATTGAATGGTTGCTCCTAAATGTACCTCCTATATGCACCCCGACCTGGGGTCAAACCTGTAACTTAGGTATGCACTCTGACTGGGAATGAACCCGTAACCTTTTTGCTTTAAGGGAGAACCATCCAATCAACCCGGCTGGGGCCCAAATATTGATATTTTTAATGATTAGATTTTTCTAAATTGGTTTAAAAGTGTTTATGTTTTGCATTATCTATATTATGATGATTAGTTTTCCATACTATTATTACTGTTCCTGCTGCTACTAATAATCCACCAACAGGACTTACTGAGTAAGAATTCTGTGTTTGCTTGTCTAAAGCACTTCCCTTTATCACTTTTCTTGGAATGTCCTGTAAAAGTTTAGTTACATTGGAGGAAATAGAAACAGTATATGAAAAAGGGATGGCTTTTATGAAGTGGAATTTGTGGAATGCCTTATTTTGGATGAGTTGCAGACTTCCAAATTCCTCAGAAACCCAAATGAAAACAGTTATGTGCCAGTTAAAACAAGACTTCACTCAGTCTTGGAATGGTCTCTGTGTCATTTGGTGGTATGGCACTAACTTAAAGATTGCAAAAAACAAAGCCACAATACTACAAATTTGACAAGACAGGAGAAAAATGAGTTGATTCAAAGTGCCTTCAATATTCATAATATAAATCTGAAAATACCCTAATCACAAAATTAATTTGAACAAGTTAGTTGGTTAGTTTGATTAAGAAAAAATTATTGTCCATTTAAGTTTTTATCATTTCAGGTTTTATCTATCTATCTATCTATCTATCTATTTGGTTTAACGTGTTTAAAATGAGAAATTGTAAATGATGAAGCTCTTCTAGAATAATAGGAATTAAAAGACTTACTTTTTATTTATTAAAATATGTAATCTATGGGCCTACTTCTCAATTAAGATTCAATCCTAGGACGTGAAAATGAGATAACTTCAGGTATGATCCATGTCTTTCATATTTATATTTCTGATTTGAGCACAGCCTTTGGCACATAGAGGGTAGAAATTGAAAATTGTTGAATGAAAGAGTATATCAAAATAGTATGTATTCCAAAGAGATGACCTACCTAAGCTTCAAAGCTCTTGTTCATTGTATTCTGTCAGTCAGTGTAATTTTAAGGAATGTTGTGAATGAGAAGGAATGACTACTATGTGCAGCATTGAGAATTATCCTCTTTTTTAGATTGTAAGAAAGTGTATATGGAAGAACATCCAAGATGGCGGCCTAGGCAGTCTCCTAAGCTGCCGCCTCATCAACAACTTAATTAAAAAAACAACTAAAATCAAAAAGGACTTCACCAAAACGTCAGGAAAGCTGGCGGAGTGGAATAGCTATAACTAGAAAGAAAGAGAGAGGCTCACGGATCGGACTGGGAGCCGAAAAGCACTGAGGTAGGGAGACGCTCGCTCACGCGGCCGCCGAATACCTGCCTGGCGGTGGGAGGGGAGGAATCCCCGATTGCACGGAACCCTTTCGGACTGTACTGAACCCAACCCCGGCTGAAATTCTGTGGTCCCAGGCTCATACGGGTGGAGTCTGGACTGCAGAGAGGGGCACCCAGAGACTCAGAGACCGGGGACCGGAGCCGCAGCCGGCAGGGTCTACAGACTCGCGCGCGAGCAGGTACGCGCTGAGGTCTGACCGCCGCCCCTCCGTAGCGGAAGGAGTCAGAAGCTCCAGATCTGACCACGGAGGCTGCCGCCGCCTCTCTGTACAAGGTGGCGGCCTCTCCATAGCCGAAGGAGTCAGAAGCTCCAGGTCTGACCACGGAGGCTGCCGCTGCCTCTATGTACAAGATGGCGGCCTCTCTGTAGGGGAAGGAGTCAGAAGCTCCAGACTACAGAGACCAGCCCAAGTCCGGGCGAGCCCCTGGGGCACCCACGCTCTTGCTTGGGGAAACTGGGCCGGTCAGGCGGAAACTCAGGCGAGTGCACAAGGTCAGGGCAGAAGCCAAGACTGTCAGTTCAGCCCTGAGACTCCACCCCATCCAAGCTGAGCAGAGGCTTCTGCAGTTTTTCAAGTCTGATCCTATAAGACTGTCTCCAATACAGAAGTTATCCCAGAGTAGACACAGCTGATACCCACATCCAATTGGCCTGAAGGTCAATTCACAACAATAGAGACTTAGCTACAACAAAGCTGGGCACGCAGTCCACAAAGGGGATCACAAAGAGTGTCTACCTCAGGTAACTGAGGAGATTGATCCACTGTGCTATATAGGACACCAAACACACAAAGCCATCCTACCAACTCTGAAAAACAGTGAAAATGCCGAGACAAGGAAATAGATCTCAAACAAAAGAGATGGAGGATATAGAGTTCAGAACTACGGTTCTAAGGTTATGCAACAATATTCTAGAAAAGCTCGATAAACTTCATGAGACCCAACTAAAAAGTATAGATAAACTGACTAAATTGGAAAATATTATGCAGAGATCCAACAGCAGAATGGAAGAACACAAGAATCAGGTCAAAGAGCCAAAAGACACTCCGCTGGAGAAGGAAGAAGAAAAGAGGATCCAGAAAGTTGAAGATAGTGTAAGGAGCCTCTGGGACAACTGCAAGCGCACCAACATCAGAATTATGGGGGTGCCAGAAGAAGAGGGAGTGCAAAATACTGAAAACATATTTGAAGAAATAATATCAGAAAACTTCCCTCACCTGGTGAAAGAAATAGACTTACAAGTACAGGAAGCCTACAGAACCCCAAACAAGAGGAATCCAAAGAAAAATTCTTCTCGACACATCATCATCAATATGCCAACGGTAAAAGACAAAAAGAGGATCTTACAAGCAGCAAGAGAAAAGCAGTTGGTTACCTATAAGGGAGCACCCATACGACTATCAGCTGATTTCTCAACAGAAACCATGCAGGCCAGAAGGGAGTGGCAAGAAATATTCAAAGTGATGAATAGGGAGAACCTACAACCAAGATTACTGTATCCAGCAAAGTTATCATTCAGAATTGAAGGGCAGATAAAGAGCTTCACAGATAAGAAAAAGCTAAAGGAGTTCATCACCACCAAACCAGTATTATATGAAATGCTGAAAGGTATTACTTAAGAAGAGGAAGAAGGTCAAGTGAATTAAAAATCTCAGGAATAGAATAAACTGGTGAATATAATAGAATTAGGGGCAAAGAAAGGGAGTGGATAGATAATTATCAGGGTGAAGGGGTGTGGGGTGCAGAAAGAGACTGGATTAAAATTGTATAACCTATGGATGAGGACAATAGTGGGGGGAGGGGGTAAGGGCAGAGGGTGGGGTGGGAATCAGGTGGAAGGGAGCTATGGGGGAGAAAAAGGAGAAACAATTGTAATAATCTGAGCAATAAAGATTGATTTAAAAAAAAAAAAAAAAAAAAAAGAAAGTGTATATGATAAAGTTATATATGTAAGAATGTATATATGATAAATATTTTTTAGAAATTTTTTTAAAAGAAAGAAAATTCCCCAGACTAGTCACTGTTAATATTTTTACATATTTCCTTCCAAGCTATTTAAATATTCATATTTTTATATTTTAATAAATTTAGGATCACATATATCAAACTCCAAATATTTTTCATATATAAAATAACCCATAGTAAACTAAAAATATTATTCTATAACCAGCTTACACTTACTATATATCACTTTAAAACAATAAGTGCTCTCAACAAAATTAATCTAGAACCTAAAACTGAACAAGATTTGGATCAAGGTAATAGGACTCAAGAGACTTCCTAGGTCTCCAGGTTGTCAGCATTTCTAAAGTGTTTCCACTTTGTATGAAGACTTTACCATTTTCAAATGAGGACATTTCATCATAGCAATGTCACAGAGTGTTTGTTCTTTATGTCTTAGGGAGTTTGATAGGGAAGCATTCTCTCTAAGCTTCTAGTATACATAGTGGCATCTGATCTGGAAAACACCTTTGCAAATACATATTGTGATGATTTAGCTAAAAATACTTATCTGAATGGTGAGTTATGGCAGCTGATTACAGCAAGTTAACTGATGAGATGATTGGAGAAGGTAAAGAGTTTTACCCTCAGGCAAATTTTAAAAAATTGTTAACAGCCAGTCCTAATACAAAGCAAACATACAGAACACTGTCAAAGCCAGATCTCTTATTGGAATTAGGATGACACTTGGAATGCATACCACAGTAACATGAAGTCACAAGCTACACTGGGGATGTACATAGAGAAAATCAGAACAAACTGCAATAGCCTCTTTTCTTTCTAATCCCTAAATCAGTGTGGCACAGGATTTCTTTGGGGCCAAGTAGTTGCCTAGCACTGCAAAATATTAAAAGGCATGGCAGTTTGTCTGGGTAGAAAATGAAGATCACTTTGAAGTGCTCTAAAATTATATTTTCTTCACTTAAAAGAGTTAACTCACTCTCAAAAATATGAATTAAATAAAAATTAATCAGGCACCAAGAAGGTTAGTTGTAGCCTGGTCAATGTGGCTCGGTGGTTGAGCGTCCACATTATGAACCAGAAGGTCACAGGAACATGCCCAGGTTGGGGGCTTGATCCCCAGGCAGTCAATGATTCTCTCTCATGATTGATCTTTTTATTTCTCACTCCTCCCTTCCTCTTTAAAATCAATAAAAATATATTTTTGAAAAACAACCACCCCAAAGATTAGTTGTAGTTACTTTTGATTGAAATGCCTCAAAAGTCCTTCCTGCTCAAGGCTCATGTTATAGAGAGAAAGATCCCAATTGCCCCGGATCAGGGAGCACATCGCTCACTATTTAATAATCCCAGATGTTCTGATGGAATGAGAGAGCGCTGAATCCTAACCACTAGACCACCAGGGAGATTGTTCTGATGGAATGAGTGTACTATTTCTAACAACAGAAATCAAGTAGAAAACTGGCATGAAGCTATTCTGTTTGAAAAAGAAGAATGGGGAAAGAAAGTCTACATAATGACTTTGTATTGCCAATTAAGTAAACTGCCTGTAAGAATGCCCTAGAAGAGAAAGTGTTTCACTTCAGACCCATTACAATGGCTATAATAAAAAAAGACAGACAATAACAAGTATTGGCTAGGTTATGGAGAAACTAGAATCCTCATACATTGCTGATGGGACTGTAACTTGGAACAATCACTTTGGAAAATGTTTGGCATTTCCTATAACAATAAACATAAATTTACTATATGATCCACCAATTTTACCTAAAGGCATCTATCCAAAGGCAATGGAAACATATATTCATGCAAACATTTATATGATGATAGCACCATTATCCATAATAGCCCAAAGGTAGAAAAAATCTAAATGTCAACTAACTGGTGAATAGATAAAATGTGGTTTATCCATACAATAAAATACTACTCAGAAATGAAAAGGAAAAAAATTATTCATGCATGCTAACATGTGGGTGAACCTCAAAAATTTTATGATGAGATAAAAAAGCCAGAAGCACAGACCACATATGGTATGATTCTATTTATATCAATGTTCAGAATAGGTGAATCCTTACAGATAGTCTGAGGCTGAAGATGGAAACAGGACTGACTAAATGGGTACAAGGCAGATAAAGACATGGGTGAGATCATGAGCAGCGTGAATGAACCACTAAGTAGGATTGTGGGAACCCAGGATTGGTTACTTGGATGCTCTGGATTTACCATTGGGAATGGGGGTGGGGAAAGAGGAGTGATGAGTAAATTGTGAAAGATAAAGAACTGGGATGGGGCAGGCTTGTTCTCGAAAATCTGGAGGTCCAAACCTAATGAAATAGATTTTAGGGATGGGTTTTGGAGAAATACAAATTAACTTGGTTTCATCAGGCTAAAGTGTTTTTCTCCACCCCTGCTTGGGGAGTAGAGGGAGGATGAAGTAAGGGCACCAAACAAAATCAACAGGGAAGAGAGTAACAGCTTTGTCCTGGGTGTGATGGTATGTATGAGTGGGTGTTAAATTGTGAACCAGGAAAAAGTGAAGCCTGGTCTCTGGGCTAACTCTGCAAAATAATTTCAAACCAAATAATGTCAGAGTAGCAAAGGATTCATTTTTGTGCATGTGGAAATGTCAGCTCAGAGAGATCCAAAGGTGTCTGAAGCTCATACAATCAGCAGAACCTGAGACACAAATTCCGGTCTCTGGAGTCCCAGTTTGGTGGTCTTTCTACCTCAGACTAATTTGTGCCCCAGCATTCCTTTGCACTGTAGTAAGGCCATTTTTATATTTTCTTTAAACTGGTAATTGATTGTACTGTGCCGAGGGGGATATAGCAGAGGAGGAGCACTACAAGACAAATGCTCCAACTTAGAAAAGCAACCTTTAGTTCCCTGGGGTGATGGAAGACATTTCATCATAAACCTTATGGTACAAGAAGAAATACCAGACCATGTGGAAACATCGGCTCAGGTTTATCAGTATTAAAGAAACTATTTATTGTCTATACTGGAACACTTTTTAAAAGAATCTTCATGTAGAAAGGTTTAAAAATTAATTCTGTGCCATGAGACCATCAGGAATATAGGCAATACTATAGGTAAAATTATATCATTTAAAATAGTTATTAAATATAATAAAATATTCTTTGCTTCTTTGTTTTGGTTTGTAAGAACTTTAAAAAAAATCAAAGATAGCGGAAACCAGTTTGGCTCAGTGGATAGAGCGTCAGCCTGCGGACTGAAGGGTCCCAAGTTCGATTCCGGTCAAGGGCATATACCTTGGTTGCAGGCACATTCTTGGTGGGGAGTGTGCAGGAGGCAGCTGGTTGATGTTTCTCTCTCATTGATGTTTCTGACTATCCCTCTCCCTTCCTCTCTGTGAAAAATCAATTATATATATATATAGAGGCCCAAGATATAATTAAGAGAAAAGGAAAAGAACAAGAAAAATCAGAAAGTATAAAGAAAGGAAGAAGGAAGAGACATTTAAAGTAGGAGTAAGAGGGCAAAAAAGAAAGACGAAAAGGAAAAAATAAAAGATAAAATAAAGAGATATATGTAGCAGACAGTTCAGTTGCTTCAAGACAGTTTGCCTCATCCGGCTTTTTACAACTCTCTCAATTTTCAACACCCCTGTAATCCAAATTTTATTGCACAATAAGTATATTTACTGCAAAAAATTAGAAAATCAAAAAAGCAAAAAGAAGAAAATAAACATTAGCCATAACCCCACCATCTAGATCAGTGGTTCTCAACTTTTCTAATGTCGCGACCCTTTAATACAGTTCCTCATGTTGTGGTGACCCCCAACCATAAAATTATTTTTGTTGCTACTTCATAACTCTAATTTTGCTACTGTTATGAATCTTAATGCAAATATCTGTGTTTTCCAATGGTCTTAGGTGATCCTGCTAGTGGTTCTCAACCTGTGGGTTCTAACCCATAGGTTGAAAACTGCTGCTGTAGAGCCTAAAACCATTGGCTGCTGTAGAGCCTAAGATATTTACATTATGGTTCATTAACAGTAGCAAAATTACAGTTATGAAGTAGCAATGAAAATAATTTAATGGTTGGGGGTCACCACAACATGAGGAACTGTATTAAAGGGTCACAACATTAGAGAAGCTGAGAACCACTGATCTAAGTTAAATCTTTGTATACATGTAGGCCATTAATACTGTCATTTTGATTTTAAAATATTTTCTTTTATTTTTTAAAAAATATATCTTTATTGATTTCCAAGGGGGAAAGGGAGAGAGAGAGAAACATCAGTGATGAAAGAGAATCATTGATTGATTGCCTCTTGCACACCCGACACTGGGGATTGAGCCTGCAACCCGGGTGTATGCACTGACCAAGAATCGAACTATGACCTCCTGGTTCATAGGTTGATGCTCCACCACTGAGGCAGCCAGGCTAAAATATTTTCTTTCTTTTCAAAAAAATTGAATCATATACCTTTTATTGCTGTATAGCCTGGTTTTTTCCCCCCACATAAAATATTATGGGCATTTTTCTACCTCTATAAATGTATACTTTTAAAATATCTTAAATATTGTTTCCACTCAATTTTATAAGAATTTCATTTATAGGATACATGTAGCTCTTCATGATTTTCTGCTATTTTATTTATACTCTGTTATCATACTTGTAAAATCTCAGAATTCTTAATGTAAATATTTTTTGGGGGGAGGGAGACAATAAAAAACAGTTATTCAATGTATACTCCTATGGGAACCAAAGCTAGAAATAAAAAGTATGTGTTATAGCTTGAAGAGAGATGAGAAACCTATTTGGGAAAAGATGAGCATTATTATTTCTCACTATGTAGTAGATGTGTTGAAAGAAGCTATGCATCCATCAGAAAAATGACATTGTTATTTGAAAGCTTTTTGAAGACAATGCAGAAGCATGATGTGGCAGTTCAAACATTTACCACCTACTGCAGCTTATAGTAATAGTGAAAAATGACAAAGCATTCATTGTGAAGTGATTAGACACCTTATTATTGATTTCAGAGATTCTTATGCTGCACCAGTTCTTTTAAATGTTCCCTAATGTTTTGGATCTAGAGCTATTTGTTGCTAGTGATTCACATTTACCTATTAAAGAGATGTTATGTAGAAAAGTGTGGGTTGTACTTGGGGAAGAACATCTAACTCAACTTTCACTGGCTAATTCAGCATTTTTTTAAAAAAATATATGGTTTTATTGATTTTTAGAAAAAGAGGGAGGAAGAAGGAGAGAGAGAAACATCTATACAAGAGAGAAACTTTGATTGACTGCCTCCCGCACGGACTCGGACTGAGGATCAAACCCAAAACCGGGTATGTGCCCTGACTAGGAATTGAATTAGCAACCCTTTGGTGAACGGAATGATGCTCAACCAACTGAGCCACACCAACCAAGGCTCAGCAATTTCTTTAAATGATTTGTATTTTCCAAAGTGAGTATCTCAGCTGGTACTTCAAAATACAATCTAAAACCTTCTGTTATCAATAAATCCACAGAAATCCATAAAACTTAGTATTTCGTATTAGTTTATTATCAAACGTTTATTGAACTTTCTACTAATACTCTTCTAGTTACTGTATAGGGCCAAACATTAATTTGTGATCCCTATCTAGAGGGGCTCACAATCCAAATTTGACCTGGAGAGAGGAGGAATTCGAGATATTCACAAAAATTATGTTCTCTGGTTAAGTAATCAAACAGTACACGTTCCTGCTTCCCATTGTAATGATTTACAAACGACAATGGTAACAATCTCAGAGAATCTAGTTAGCAACCTTTGCAATTATTGTTTAGCTTTATGGGGTTAACCTTATTGGGGTTGATTAAATTCAAGCTGCGATCTTTCATAAAAATTCAATGGAGAGTCCAGATGGCCCAACAATACCTCCTTTTGTGAAAGGAAATAACTTGAAGATTTTTGTCTAATTAAACTATTTGAGCTGGTGGGACCTGAATGCATTGTTATTCCTTCAAAAGGACTGTGCATTACAAATAATCTTTATAAAATACTAATTATTCAAAAATAGAGTTCTGCTTTCACTGTTTCAGTTAAGCCCTAGAACCAGAGGGGCATGAGCATGACATTTTGAAGTTAGACTGTGATACCATCTTTGGGATTTAAGTCTGAAAATACAGTTCTGGAAAATCAACAGAACAAGGCCCCATGGAACAAAATGCCAGGAAGGTCAATGCATTACTTTCCTACTGTTCCAGTCCCATGCTCACAACAATTACCTAACTCTTGTCAAAATATTTTTTACAATAACAGCCATGACATAATTTGCACCTTTTCTTCATGCTGAAAATATCATTGGTAGCCATAAAACAAATTTGGATAAAACCTTTTAGCATCTTAACCCAGCAAATGGCTACAATGGTTATTAGTGTATCATTATTTGCATACAAGTGAGAATGACATATCTTACCCCGCCTGCCCTCATCCTGATAGTCCTAACTCTAAGAGATAGGGAGAAAGACAGGAGTCTAGGCAGGTGAAGTGGGGTGGGGGTGGGGTAGAAATTAATTGTGAAAGTCAATGAGAAATTAGACAATCTTTCAGTGCTTTGGTTATTGTTTTCATTATTTTCTAACTTTGTGTATTTTGTCAGTAATCAAGGTGATATTCTGAAGTAGTTTGTTCCCACAAAGTATGTTTTGTATCAGAGAGAGAAAACGTAGTGGTCAATTTTGTCATGAATGGAAAGTCTCTTTATTTGGCTTTTTATATGTTCTTGGTTAAGGCTGTAAAATTCAAAGTAGTTATGATCAGAGATTTCCAGCAGGGGGTGTAGTTGCTTCTGTAGGGTAAATTCTTTTGAGGCTAACTCATGTTAAACATCTGCATCTTGTGTTAACACTGATGGTTCAAAGCTGGAATTTTGATAACATTGTTTTATGGTTTTCATCTCTTTTGGTCCTAAAAAGGCCATGCATATTAATACTTTATTAGAATGTGTTAAAGAACTAGAAATGTGTGAATATTTAAATTAAAAGTCTAAAATTTCTGACTAAAATCTTATTCTAATTTTTTTCAAATTAAATGGTAAACAAAGCCTCAAGTGATTTTACTTATCCACTATAGTAGAACAAGTGCTTAATTTTTAAAAAAATATATATTTTATTGACTTTTTAACAGAGAGGAAGGGAGAGAGATAGAGAGCTAGAAATGTCGATGAGAGAGAAACATCGACCAGCTGCCTCTTGCACACCCCCTACCGAGGATGTGCCCACAACCAATGTACATCCCCTTAACCGGAATCAAACCCGGGACCTTTCAGTCCGCAGACCGACGTTCTACCACTGAGCCAAACCGGTTTCGGAAAGTGCTTAAATTTTTTATTTTAGATAAGATGAATAGTTGATCTAAGAGGGCTGGTAATATTTACTCTATCTCGTGTGTGTGTGTGTGTGTGTGTGTGTGTGTGTGTGTGTGTATAGACTAAATTATTTATTGTCTCAAAATTTCTCCTTTAGGATGGGAGGGAGGGTGTCTAAAGCTATTTCTTTGAAGGCTTGGATTCTGTCAATTTTTTAAAATGCCACCTTATCCCTTCATTTTTGTTTTATTTTCTGCTCTTTATTTTTGTTTATTTGTAGACTAGAGGCCCAATGCACAAAATTCATGCAAGAGTAGGTCTTCGCAGCCCGGCTTTGTCCGGGAGGCCATCCAGACAGTCGTTCCACTGTTCAGCCATTTGGTCGATTTGCATATTATAGCTTTATTGTTATATATATCTGACCATTTTTAACCATAGAACTTTGGCCCCCAATTTCCATTCTCAGATTTTTATTTGTATTGAAAACTGTATGCTTCATTTTTTTTGAGAAGACCAAGTCTCATAAAAACAATAAAAATGTGTTAGCTTATTTGTGCTGGTAAGCAGGTTTAAACTAACAGTATTGATAAGGAACAATGTTCCAAAGCTTCAGGTTCCTTGAAGCAAAATGAATGATGTAGGCTGACTAAAAATAATGAGTTATGAAATTATTCCTCAAAAACCATGGCCTTTTTTTTTTTTTTTTTTTTTTTTTTTTTTTTTAGTTTCTGGTGTTTTAATGAAGAGAAAATGGTTTCAAGTCTTTTTTTACCTTTACCTATATTGATTTTTAGTATCATGTTTGTTTTAGATGAAATATTGACATATAAAGGAAGTGTAATTTTCACCTTCTTTATATGTTAATGTTTCCTTTAAAAAGCCCTGACTTATTTGACTTTGTTTTAGGTGGATACATGTCCATAGTTATAAAATTTCTGATTTAGGAAATAATTTTTAAAACATTGTAGGGTAGATAGGCTAGAGTACATTAACATTTCAAAATCAAAGTTATGAGGTTGAATTGGCTTCTTGTATTTTCAAGGACTTTTAGTACAAAGGTCAAGAAATGCATTTAAATGCATGGACTCTCCAATCTATACAAGCAGTATGAGAATTAGTACCACACTTTGAAGTTTCCACTCTCCCGATTTCCTCCTTTCTTCTTTTTCTCATCCCCCCACCCCACCCCCACCCCCACCCCTCGCCTCTACCTTTACTTTCATTGCAAGTTTTCTTTAGCGTCCTCTTCTCTGCCTATGGTTGTCACTGAAAGAACCTGCAGACCTTACTTAACCTATTAGGTACCGTTCAGATGCAAGGCAGTGGCTGCAGTAAGGAATTTCAGGCATGCCTTTCTAAAATTAGAGAGTAAGAGATGTAGAGAAATTAAACACCTCTCCCCTGCTTTTGTTTATTATGTTTACCTTTGGAGAAATAGGGAGAGAAGAGCAGGGTGGGGAACAAACGAACAGAACTTCTGGAAATGTGTGACAGATTTACTAACAAATACTTTCTAACAGATTTTAACCAAAGGCAGTTTTGTTTTCCTTTACTCTGAGACGGTAAATGTACGTGGCTGGCAGCAGCTGCATCTTTATAACACTAAAAAGAAACCTTGGCTAACTTCAGTACCTTATGTAACAGAAGAAATAAAGAATAACCCGAATTTAAAGGACCTTTAAAATGTTTACTGATGAACTGTTTTCAGTATAGGAATCTTTCCTCACAGAGCAATCCTAGTCCAAATTACTTTTCTTTTAGACGTAATAACGAATCGGGGGGCAGATTGGTGTGTTTGCTTATTCTTTTGTCTGCTGGCAAACATTTTAAGACCTCTAAATAAAACAAGATTCTGATGACCTTGAGAAAACCACAAGACCTCCGTTTCAATGGTAAAAGGGAAGGCATCTTTCTACTGTCCTCTCTTTCTCCACCATTCAGTGCCAATGCCCAGATGAGAAAGAATACACCGAAAGCCCAGGGTACGTACCCCCAAACTTGTGAAGTCTGAAAAAATAAAATATTGACTATATTTAAGGCAGTATAACAAAATCCAGGTTGGGCTGGTGGTGCTGTGAACACGGGTCTTTTGGGGGTACCCTAAAACCCACCCCAGCTTGGCATTGGGCTCAGTTTCCAGACTACAGCCAGGGCCCGAAGCCTCCGGGTGCCTCGTGGACATCCGGATACAGGCTCCTGGTGGCTCCCAGGGAGTTTGCCTTCGGGGCGAGGACGCCACCGGGTCCCAGGCAGGCGGGTGAGGTCTGGCGCGGGCGCACGGTCCCCGGGCAGCCAGCCGGCTGCACTTCCAGGAGCATTCCAGGCGGGCACGTCCCTGGGAACGCGCCCGGGCGCAGACGTTCCTCCCTCGAATTCTCGAATGCCCGGGGACCGGAGGGGGAGGCCATCCAGAACCATTCCGCGCCCGGGCACGACGTCCCGCCCCGGCGAACACCAAGTGGGGTTCCCCCCTTGCAGGGCTGCGGCTGGCTGGCTCTGCTTGGGCCAGAAACCGGAACAGAAGGAGAGGGAGAGAGAGAGCAGGGGAGCTCCGGAGGCACCCCGGCTCGGGGCTGCGCCGCCTTGCAGCAGCTTTACAAGCGTTGGAGGATGGGACGGAGAAGGAGCCCGGCCCGGGGAGAGAGGGGAGAGCTCAGGAAAAACACTCACGCCAATGGGGGAGAGGGAAAAGGTGAGAAGCAATGGAGTAGGAGAGGGAGCCAATGGACGGGAGAGACGGAGGAAGCGGGGGGAGGGGCGGAAGCCAATGAGGGAGCCGGGAAGGGCGCGAGCGAGGACGCGGCCCCGCGCCGGCGGCCCCCGCCCCCCGCCCCCCGCCCCGGCTCCGGAGCTCGCGCCTTTCCCGGCTCCCGGGAGACGAGGGGAGGGGCGGGGCCCGGCCCCGCGTGAGGCCGGGAGGCGTTGCGAGGTGAGGGCGGCGGGGGTGGGGACGGGGAGGGGAGGAGAGGGGGGGGGGGACGGCGCGGACACGCGCGCGCGCGCCCCGCCGAGGCCGCGCCGCCGCTCCGCCCCCGCCGGGTGTGTGGCTGCGCGCGCGCCCGCGCGTGCGTTCCGGCGGAGCGCGCCGGGGAGATGCTGAGGTAAAGTTCGGGAGAGAGGGAGAGAGAGAGAGAGATCCGTCAGCGCGAGGGAGCCCGAGTGGCCGCCATTACTGAGCCCCGCGCGGCGGCGGCCGGCGCCGGGGACGGGGGGAGGGACGGGGCTGCCGCCGGTGGCGGGGAGGGAGGGAGGGAGGGTTCCCCGGCCGCGGGAGCCGTAGGGCTTCGAGGTTTCGGGGCGTGTGTGTGTGTGTGTGTGTGTGTTGTTGGGGAGCGCCGGGGAGGTGGCCGCCGAAGGGACGCGGCGCCCGGGGAGCGCGCGCCGGGGCAGCGAGAGGCGAGCCGAGAGTGGAGGAGGAGGAGGAGGCGGCGGCGGCGGCGGCTCGGGAGGAGGAGGAGGAGCGCTCCCCAGGAATGTCGCTGCCGCCGCCACCGCCGGGGCCGCTGCGGTTGAGGAGACGGCGGAGACCGGCGGTGTTAGGTAGGACCTTGCGCCCCCCACCCCGCCCCCGCCCCCGCCCCTCCGGGCCTGCCCGCCCGCCCGGGACCCTGCCCGCCGCCGGCTGCCCCGCTCGGCCGCCGCCGCCGCCGCCGCCGGTTGTAACCAGTTCCAGGGCTGGGGCCCCGCCGCCGCGGAGCGAGCCCGGCGCCGCGCTCCGACCTCGCAGGCGGGGCGGGAGGGGTCCGGTCGGCGTGAAGGGCAGCGAGGCCGGGGGCCCGGAGGTTGGGGGGAGGAAGAAGGGGCGCTTTCTCCACAGGTGACGGACGGGCCGGGGTCGGCGGAGGCCTGGCGGCGGCGGCGGCGGCCCGGCCTGCCGCCCGCTTCCTCGCGGTCAGTCCCCACTTGCCCCGGCCTCGGCGGCGGCGGCGGCGGCGGGCCGGGCTGCCGCTAACGAGTTCCACCTGGATCGTATCCGCGGAAACGCGGTCTCGGGTTGCAAACTTGGGCGCCTTTCGGGAGACTCGGCCCTTTCACTTTCCCCCGCTCGGTCCCGGGTCCTCCCCTTCGCCAGGGTCCCTGCCGCCGCCGCGGAAACTCGGGAGGGCGCCGCGCGCCGGGAGGAAGTTGAGCGCCGCGCCGCCCGAACGCCGAATCCCGCCGCTAGACCCGCTGGCCTGAGCCGGCGTGGGCACCGAGTTTTCGCCCGGAGAAGACTCTCTTTAGAATCTCCCCGTTTCCACTGGAGGAAAAAGTATCGGGGTGGGGGCGGGGAGCCGCGCGGGCGCGCGCGCACTTAGCCACGGGGACACACACCCCCCCTCCGCGCTCCCCGACGGCCCGGGAGGCGGGGGCTCCGCGCGGCTGCGGCCGAGCGAGGGGCTCGGGAGTCCAGGCGAACTCCCGGGGCGTGGAGCCAACATTCCGGGAGAAAGTTGGAGGGGAGACACGGTTATAGTGGTGCCATCTGACAGATCCAGTGTGGGGCCCGGGCTTATTTACTATGTGGGGATTGAAGTGTTTTAAAACGAGACCAAAATAGGCACTGCAGATGGTGTGTATACGCGCGTCTTTAAGTGCACATTCCCCTCGGTGATCTGCGCTTTCCCCCTTTGTGATAGGTGGGGATCGTATCACTTAGAGAGAATGTCCAGCTGTAAAACAGTGAGATACTTGTATTTACTGACCTTGGCTTACGCTGCTTTCTACAGGTGTCGGGGGGGGGAAGGGGGTTGCCTGCTCCACTTATACATCCAAAACCTATATATTCATTTGGACAGGATGAATGTTAAGAGGGTGTTTATTGGAATTGAGGCTCTCATTCACTGCAGGGAATATTTCTCTAAGTATCCATTTAAAATGGTTCTTTTAACAAAAAATTTGATATCTAGATACAACTATTCGGAAAAACATTTGGTTAAGTAAGGTATTGGTAAAAATGTGTTTGGAAATGTTTTACTGTCAGTTCCAGTGTATTGGACTTTAATATGATAAAACTGCCCCACTTTTAATGTACATACTGACCATCTAGGTAATCTACCAGACAGTTTCCTGATTAAGGTTTTTGCTTCCATTTTAAATCGCCTTCTCATTTACAGGCCCCTCCCCCCCTCCTCCTATTCTTTGTAATTGACCCTTTCTTGTATCTATAGTAGATCAAAGGAAGAGAGGAGTAAGTGTAGATGGCCAAAAACTTGGAGTATACATCACTAAACATACACAATTGGAAAGCTGGTTATGCCTATAAATGTAACTCAAGAAATAGCACTATTGATCTGATTGACTGAAGGCAGAAATTAGAATGACACAGATGACACTAGGTAATCAATTTGTCATGTGTAAGCTACATTTTTTAAACCCACACCAGCAGGTCTTATTTTGTCATCCTTTGTACATTATAAGAGCTTTGTCACAGAATTATCATTCTTTTATCAGATTTTTAGCACCCCTTCTCCCATTTAAATTATTCTAGCAATTTAAAAAATGTATTGCAAAACTGTCTTAATTCTGTCACATGGTACTTACCCTAAATGTTTTGCCCAGCCACCTGCATATATCCCCCTTCACCCCATTTCTGTTTGAAAGGCAGATTTAGTACCCTTATTCTTTTGGAAAAAATAAATTATTTTGACCTGCAAGTTAAGAGTTTTTAAGGAATAAAATATTGTTTTTGCATTCCTTTTTTAGAGTTGAAGTTATGGTACAGGTTACAAATAATAGTTTTGTAACTCACCTTTTTTTAATTGAAGAAAAAATTATGTCTCATGAAGACTATACTATATTTACTCTTTCAACATTAGCAGGACTTAAGGTAAAGTGTTGCCTTTAGTATTCACTTCTTAAATATGAAATGGCATGATAGAGGTTTTCTTGGTAGCTACAGAATAAGTTCCAGTTGTCACAATTTCAGTTTTCATAGATATTATTTTAAGTCATCTATTTGGGCTGTAATATCCATGATTTTTTTTTCTTTGTACATCAAGAAGTTATGCAGATACTATTATTGACTGAAGAAGCATTGTATAGTGTTCTGTTTCATTAATGTCTTTTGTTCCTAAAAGATGCTTATGAAATATATTTAAAGTACACTACTAGGGCGATTTAGTTTTAAAAGAACTGGGCAGCAACTTTGGTAAAGTGATCTATCATTTGGTGATCTGGGTAATCAAACTATTTAAGTGAAGGTTGTTGTATGTAATTTTATCAAACCAGGAAAAGCCATTTATGAAATTAAGGAAAATAGGTATAATGGTAATAATTTTAAAATTTTGTTGTTGTTAATACTCATCTGAGAATATTTTTCCCTTGATTTTTAGAAAATGGAAGGGGAGAGGAGAGGGAGAGAGAGAAAAACATTGATGTGAGAGAGACATAGCTTCACATTGTTTGGTTGCCTTCTGCATATATCCCACCTTACCCTTGACAGGGAATCAAATCTAAGACTTTTAGGTTGAGAGTGGACACTCTTAACCAGAGTCAAACCACCTAGGGCTACAATGGTAAGAATTTTAAATTCACCTTTAATTGATGTTCTGACTGTTCATTGGACCTCTTAGGGATTTTTCCTGAGTGTCTTGAGACTTTCTCTAACAACCCACTCTCCCAGACAAAGGCAGCTTCTATTTTTGTCTGTTAAATGTATGTAATTAAATGTAAGATCTCCTTTGAAAAATGAAATCAACATTAAAAAATTTGAAAGCCTCTGATTTGTTATTCATTAATTCAGACTACCTTTATTTAGCACTTACTGTGGCCTTTATAAGTTAGAGATGGCTAGCTCAGACTTTAGTTGAAGAGGTAGTTAACTATAATTATAGGAGTAAATAGTTACAAGTACTAAGAGATGCAGAAGAAGAGAATGGAATTTGGATGTTTTAACTGCAGAAGTTTGAATGTAAGATAGATAATCAACAAGGTGGGTCTTCTTTCATTGTATTTTGGAAATTGTCCACAATACCAACAGCCAAAATAGGTTGTTAATGTTTTGCCCCTTAAATATCACTGATACTTGTCACTTGGTTAGATAGTTAAGCTTTTCATTATGAAGAATTAGCTGTAAAAAGTGAATTTTCATATTTCTAGCTTCATATTAGATTTAGCCTAGTTTATGATATACCTGACCAATATTTTAGTAAGAAGTTGGGCACTGTAAGTGATACAAGGAAATATTAACCATTGCTACCTTAAAAAAAGGGCTTATAGCTTTGTTGAGGAGTTAGACAATTTAGGAATAGTTAGATGCCAATTCAAGGCAGAGTAAAAAACCATATATAAGGCAGTACATACTGATTTAAAAATTGGCGTTAAGGAATTTAAATAAAAGATAACATTTGGAAGTTCTGTAGGATTGGGATAAGAGAGAAAAAAGACATATATGTAGAGTAGAGACACTGGACCAAAACACAGGAAAGTACAGGATAGATTAGCAGGTGAGGAGAAAATATAAGGTTAAAAAATGGAAGAGCATCAATTTGTGCCTTCATGAGTCTAATTGAGAGATTTGGGGAAAAGTATTAACACAAGGTTAATAGAAGGCATGTTCTAGAAATAAATAATGCTTGCATTGCTATATTTGGCATTGTTAAATAGCTTAGGAAAACTACATTGGCTTATATAGTGTGGTTCATTGTTTTCCTGTTGATCCAAAATTTTATGTTTCTTTTTATACTTAACTTTTTCAGAGCCAAGATAATACCTTTTGTTTACTTGTTTGTTTTTTTATTTTGGTTGATTAGAGACTAGTGGAAAATTAACATTCCAGTGATCTGGGGAATTCAAAGGTCCAAATGTCTGTTCTTCATTAACTAAGAATATAACCCTTTGGATGTTTCTTTTGAGTATTAAATGAAATGGTCTCTTAAAAAATTTTCTAGAGTTTTAAGAGCTTCATTTCATTTCTGTATTTTCGTTTGTCTTCAGACATACTGTTACCTGAAAGTCAAGTATATCACCATTTATTGCTAAAACCAATGAGTTTTTCATAAAGAAACACTGGCTTATTTGTCTATTTCTTAACATCTAGCAGATAATCACCAAACTCTCTTTGTCTTGGTTTGCTTGTTTCAGGTCTGTGATAGTTCCGGAGCTTTAAAGTCTCCAGTATTGGTCCATCTCTTGTGTTTTGTGCCCTACCAAATCTAATTTTGCATTCCACTTCCAGTCTATAAAATGTCATCTTTCTGCTTATTATAAGGTCTAATTCCTTTTTGCTTTGAAGACCCTTTATAGTTAGATCTTCAGAAATAAAAAATAAAAAAAGCCTCTTATTTTTCAAAATGGCAACTGTGTTCTACCACTCTAATCTAATCACACACCTGGAATTACTTCTGTTTTAAATCCAAATTTTCAAGTATTGTGAATGGCTTTTTTTGCACCATGACGCAGAGTAGAATAGTTGTAACACACTATGGAACACAAAGCCTAAAGTGTTTACTGTCTGGTCTTATATAAAAAAAGTTTTCAAAACCCTAAGCTATTCCAGTTTGTGCTAATCCTTCATTTATTTGAATTCTCATTGCATTTATCATTTCCATGGTATAGCACATTGCCTTTGTTTCCATAGCTATGGTACCATAAAGCTGCTTAAAATTAGTGTGCAAAGTGCTTTTGAGCCTAAAAAAAAAAAAATCCATATTTCCTTGTTAGTCTATACCCCTTCCTGAGATTCTTACTTGACCTTTTAATGTTTCCATCATTAAGAAAATTGTTAAACCTTACCTAATGTAGTTTGTATAATGAAAATAATGGTTTCCCTCCTCTACAGCATTGCAGTATTGAATATCAGATTACATCCTTTCCCCTGCGTCTCAGTCCTCCAAAGTAAGGAGAAAGGACTCAGACCCTGGAAGGGAGGTGAGCATGTTCATAGCACTGGGTTAGTGGGCTTCTCTATACATACCTCTGTTCTCTCAAAACCTCTGACATGAAGCTAAGCAGATAGTAGCTAAGCCCAGTAAATACCTAATGAGTTGTTTACATAGGTTGATAAAAATGAAATGACCTTTGGTTCTTCTGTTTTCACCACAGAATACGGAAATGGTCTAGGAAGAATTTAGAATTAACATTTACATCTCGGTGACGTGACATGTTAGAAGAAAGTATTGATTAAATAATAGAGAAGGCAGTTAATGCGTTTGGGAATGGTTTAGGTCTTTGGTTTTCACATATTTTGTTAGGGGAAACTGCATATAATAAATACTTGAAATGTTAAAAGATAAAAATAGGTAAAAGCAGAATTACCTTTGGTGAGTAGGGCTTGGGGAGCTTCCAGGGGACTGCCTATTTGGACCCTCCTATTTGGAAATACTTCTATTGAGCTTCAGGCTTACTGTTTATAAACCCATAATTTGTGTTAACGAGCAGCCTGTAGTTCTTGGGAAAAAAATATCTATACTTTTTATAAGAATATTCTGCTGTGGTAGATTTTATAGGCCCATAGCAGTATGTGATTTTTTTAAAAATTGTGACTATCAATGTGACTTCAAGATTGCCTGGTGGTTTAGGATCTAAGGCTGAAGATTAATTCATTTAATCATCAAGTATTTGAGCACCTGCTGTTTGTCAGGCACTGTTTTAGAAATATGGTTAAAAAACATAACAAACAGAGAATATTCTTAACAAACTCTTAACAGTTTATATTCTTAACAATATTCTTAACAAACTCTTAACAGTTTAATCCTAAATCCTATCAAGATATGCTTCCATGTTATTTAGTTACTACATAAATTGGTGAAATTTTTAATAAATTTTCTTTTCAATTCATCTGATTGTAATCTTGTCTGAAGATTAATTCATAGGAATTGTGTTTTTTGTTTTTTGGTTTTTTTAGGGTTCCTTTCAACCTTAAGATTGTGTGCTTATATATAGGATTATATTACAGAATAGGATTGACTCTCCTACAGGTATTACATTGTTTTATTACTTAGTTATCCTATGTAATAAAAGCCTAATATGCAAATTGAAACAGCCAGTCGCTATGATGTGCACTGACCACCAGGGGGTAGATGCTCAATGCAGGAGCTGCCTCTTGGTGGTCAGTGTGCTCCCACAGGGGGGAGCGCTCCTGAGCCAGAAGCCAGGCTCACAGCTGGCAAGCGCAGCAGCTGTGGCAGGAGCCACTCCTGCCTCCGCTGCAGGCAGGTGATAAGGAGTGAGGGGTCCCAGACTGTGAGAGCCCCGGAATGCTAACTGCTGGCTTAGCCCAATCTCTGGAGGGCTAAGCCAGTAGGTGGACATCCCCCGAGGGGTTCTGGATTGTGAGAGGGTGCAGGCCAGGCTGAGGGACCCCATAGTGTATGAATTTCATGCACCGGGCCTCTAGTCTTAATATGTTTAAAAAAATTTTTTTCATTTTCTTTTCTAATTTTTCACAGTATTAATAAATTTGTCAATGAACATTAAGAAAAATAACAGTATAATGGTATAATACTGTATTCATCTCTCAGCACCAGTTGATGTTTTTATTCTTAAACTATTCTAGATAAGTTTACCTGCGATTGTGGGATATAGGGGTTTGGGTCTTCTCTTTTGAATATCTGTTTATGTAAGGGATATTTTATATATTTGACTTAAAGAAGATGGAGTGTGTAATTAAAAATTTCTTTTCTGTATAATTAGGTCGTGAAAATGTAATTTCCCATAATAAATATTTGTGATTTTAAAAATGTTTGTGTCAAAAATAAAATTAGATGGTTGTTCTGGCTGAATACATTGTTACAGATCATAGTCTTCATTCTAGTGGTCTAATTTTTGACTAAATTTTTGGGACCTTAAAATATGTGTATATTCCCTCCATAAATACCTTTAGAAAACCTTTTAGATTGATAAATTACACACTTTTTATTTTAATATTAGGACTCGTGCATTTATTGAGTAGTTGCTATGTGAGAGACACTGTTCTAGGCTCTTAGGATATATTGATGAAATAAAGATATGTGCCTTTATGGCACATATTTGAAGTGGAATGGGGAAAGGGATAGAGTTAATGAGAAGTAATAAAGAGATAAGTTGTATATATGTTGGGAGATAAGGATTTAAGCAAGAGGGATTTTGTTGGAGTGTATTGGGAAAAGTAAGTACAACAGCAGGAACATGCTTAACATGTCAAAGAACAGTTCAATGTTCCTTATTTTATGACTGGAGCAGAATGAGAGTGGGGCAAATAGAATGAGAGTAGGTGAGAGAAAGAGGGTTGGAGAAGGCAGATATAGTTGAAAGGACTTGTTTTTCACTTTTAGAAGAATGGGAGTTGAAAGGACTTGTTTTTCACTTTTAGAAGAATGGGAGGCTCTGACTTATGGCTGCTCTGATAATGAATAAACTAGGGAAGAGGGTGGGCAGAAACCAGGCAAATTAGTTTAGAAGCCTTGGATTAATCTAGGACCAGAGATGATGGTCACAGTAATAGCAGTAAATGTAGTGAAAAGTGATAGATTCTGGCTATATTTTGGAGAGCCAGTAGGAATTTCCTGATACTATGATAACTTCAACATTTAAAATATTTTTGAAATTATACCTTTTATTAATGAGTGCAACACTTTTGTGGAAAGGTACAAACAAAATTTTAGTTTAAATCAAAATTACTAAGAATATTTTTTCAGTTTCTTCAATTCCTTGTAAAACTTAAAAAAAATTTTTTTTTTTTTTTTTTGGTGTAGAAAGCCACTTCATGTTATTAAAACTCAATTAAAAGGGTCATGTTATATTTGAACGGCTTAGTAAAAATATCTTAGAAAACTAAGTTGTAGAGATAGCTTTGTTTCAGCAGACAATTGTAGGACAGTTTTACTTAAATTTTTTGTTGTCTTAATTTTTGTAAGGATAGTTAAACTTTTCCTTGAAATAAGGTTATCTAAAGGCAAAATGAGAAACTGCATTGCAAAATATTAAAAGCTTAATAACAGTGTTCTAATGCTTAAAATAAAGATTGGCCATCGAGAGACTGCTACTTTTGTCTCAGTTTCTTCCTGAGTAAAAATAAGCAATGATGCTAGAAGTTATAAGACAATGAGAACAAGTTATATTAAAGTTACATTAAAAGTAGAAAGATATGAATATAATAACATAAATATTGCCATTAGATATATTTAAAAGGAATTTTCAAAATAAACATCCAGCATGTAGACATTGGCCATTAGTTTATTAGTGGAGAGCACAAAAAAACAATAGATTCTTTCTTAAGTACAGAAGAAAAACTACCTTGGCTAGTCAGTGGAGGGCAATTTTGACTTGGATGTTGAAAGCCAGGGGATAATTAATGTATTTATAATTCAGGTGTTTGAAATTAAATACCCTCAAAACCTATTAGAGCCAATCTCATGAAAGCTTGCTTTCTCTCATGAGGTGGTAATAACATACTAACCTAAACAAATGGCAAAATATTCTTGAGGGCGGGGTGATGGCAGTTTATTTTCTAGTTGAGGATTTTTCAAACATTTTTAAAATCTGAAAACACTTTTTTAAACTAAAACTTCTGAGTTAAGTAAACCTGTAAATCAGATTTTAAAAAAGCACTACTCTGTTGAGATTTGAAAAGATAGCAACTTTATTTGCCCAATATTATTCTTTCTTATCTCTAGGTGAAAGAATTTTTCTACCACAGTTCAAAAATCACTATATGGCTAAACTAGAATTTTTGGGAACATATAGGTAAAATTGTATACTTAACTAGTGCTATATAGTTAAGTATACAATTTTACCTATATGTTCCCAAAAATCCTAGTTTAGCACTTCTTAGTTGGGATTCAGGAATCTGTATTTTAACAACTCCACCAGGTGATTCTCATCATGAGAGAAATTTGGGAAACACAGTTACATGGTGATTCATGACATAAGCTTTGAAGCTGACTTAACAGCAGGTAGCCTGCCCAATAGCATTGTTAGAAAGAGGGACATAGATGTTACTTACTGTATCTAATTGGTAGTTTGTTGTGAATTTGCTGTGAAAACCATAAATGTCACAAAAACCTAACATTTCTAATTTAAACATTAATATTCATGATTCAGAAACTACTGCTGTCAAATTAATTGGAGTGTATTAAAACTTCAGTATTAAAATTTATCCTTAATATAGAGAGTTTTATTTCTCTATTATATAAAAAACCTTCCTGTTTTCAGTAACCAGTGACAGGGTGATGACTTCATGACTCCACCTATCTTCATTTAATTTTAAGGCCCTTTTATTTCTGAGTTTTTTAAAATACATTTTGTGATAGTGTTTTGTTTCTGCTCTCATACTCTAAACTTAAGATACTAAAGTATCTCAGTATTTTGAGAATTATTTTATAAGAGAGCAGAAATAAAGTTTAATGTGTTTGGATAAGCATGAGAAATATTAATAAAGGCATGACTGGCCAAGGATTTAATTTATAGTGAGAAACTTCTATAATACTGGGTCCATATGACATTGCATTGTTAACTTCTCTGTTAATAACTTTATCTCAAACTGTGGAAGGCAGTGGGCTGTCTTTGAATTGTTCTTCTTTTTGAGAATGGATATTTGTTTAATAAAGAACTTAGGTATTCTAGTGTTTGTACTGTTCAACATAAAAGTTCAAAGTAATCACTAGATATCTTCTTTTGATGTACGTTTTAAAGTATGTTGTTTGCATTTTTTTTTCAAGTAAGGAAAAACCTCATATTCTTTGTTTTTATTTTCCCCCCTTGATTGTTAGCTATAGAATCATTGTGCTGTTATCACAAACTAATTTTCCTTTTTATCATATATTAAGATTTTTTTTTTAATTCTAACTAAAACCAAAAAACAAGTTAATGGGATTGGATAGCTCTGTCCTAATCTCTTTTACTTATAGTTATTGTGTAATCTGCTGCCAGATAAATATTTCTAAGTCACAAGTCTGATCACATCATTTTTATAAATCGTTAACAGCCTCCCAGGTTCTAAAAATCAAATTAGGAACTAATATTTATTAAGCACCGTTTGTTTGCTATACACTTAATATTTAAGAAAAAATCTTTTTAATTTATATAGATAATGTGGCCCCATTTTATAGATGGGGGAACCATGTCTCAAGAGGGTTAGGGCTTTATTGTTATAAACTAGGAAATAATAGTCCTACTAGAAATCACTTCTTGTTTTCTACTTCTTGCTCCTTCAACATAGTCATATTTTATTTATTATAAAAGTGAACCTAATAAATATTTTGTTTGAATATCACATGGCTGATGCTTTTAAAATTAATATTTAGTTGAGGCTAATAGGATAAACTTTTAAAAACAAGAATAAGACTGAAATTTTATTTTTAAATATTTTGCCTGAAATGTTAGTCAGAAATTTAAATTATAAGGACAGTTTCTCTTTACCATTAGTTGGTAGTATAGCAAATACTCAGTATAATCTGAATAGATATTTACTTGAAATTGAGGTCAGTGGAGAAGCCAGCCCTTGGGAACCAGGTGGTAGTTTTTTCCTTAATATTTTTCTTCATCTTCATATTTAGTTTTAACAGGGTTTAAATATGTTGGTGGGCATAACTGAATATTTTCCCTATCTTTTAAAATTTTGATGTGGTGAAAATGATATATTGCTTTTATTTTTAAATACATTTCAGAGAGAAAAAGAGGTAGGGAGAGCCATGCTAGCCGGCCTGTATTTCTCTCTATCTCTTTTTAAATATATTTTTATTGATTTCAGAGAGGACAAAGGAGGGAGGGAAGGAAAAAGGGAGACATATCAATGATGAGAGAGAATCATTGATTGGCTGCCTCCTGCATGCCCCACACTGGGGATCGAGCCCACAACCTGGGCATGTTCCCTGACTGGGAATCAAACTGACCTCTAGGTTCATAGGTCGATGCTCAACCACTGAGCCATGCCTGGCTTGTATTGCTTTTAATTCAACCTCAGAATGTGAAGAATCTCAAAAAAAATTTTTTTATAAGAGACTGATTCATTGCATCCACATAAGTAACCTAAATTAAATTACATGGAATTTTTTAAAGTTATTTAATGTTGCTGGTATATAAGATACTTCTTATATTTTTCTTGATTTCAGAGAGGAAGGGAGAGGAAGAAGGAGATAGAAACATCAATGATGAGAATCATTGATCAGCTGCTCCTACATACCTCCTATTGGGGATCCAGCTGGCATCCTGGGCATGTGCCCTTGACCGGAATCTAACCTGGGACCTTTTAGTCCATTGGCCAACACTCTGTTCACTGAGCCAAACTGGCTAGAGCTATATATAAGATATTTTTAAAAGATTGTCCTGAATATATAATCTTAAAATTCTTTAGATTGGTGCTGCTCAAAATGTGGTGCACTTTGTAACTATGAGAGGAAATATATGCAGAAATCAAGAACATTTAGAAACAATTTGACAATTTTATGTCTCTTGAATTAATAAGGAATTGGGGCTTAGATTTTTAAAATTTTTTATTTTACAGAAATGTGCTTGTAGATATGAAATAAAAATTAGTTCTTCGCCTTAATTTGAGAAATATGTATCTAGTTAAATAATGTCATTATTTGCACAAACTGTCCATTTATTTCTATTTCACCTTGTAAGTATTTGAATGTCTTTTTAAAAAATATTTTTTATTGATATTTTACAGAGAGGAAGGGAGAGAGATAGTGAGCTAGAAACGTCGATGAGAGAGAAACATCAACCAGCTGCCTCTTGCACACCTCCTATCGGGGATGTGCCCGCAGCCAAGGTACATGCCCTTGACTGGAATCGAACCTGGGACCTTTCAGTCTGCAGACCGATGCTCTACCACTGAGCCAAACCGGTTTCGGCAGTATTTGAATATCTTAATTGTCTTTGGGCATAATATTTTATAGATTTCCCAGTGTGCTAAAACTTCTTAATTTTTTTTTTTCATTCTAAAATCTTACTAATAAATTCATATGAAATTTCATTTTAAGGAACAAAATTAGAAAGGTTTTTAAAGGTTGTGAGGGAGTTTTTTAAAGCAGCTAGTATAATTTAGTTATCACCAAATATAGCCTCCAATCATAGAAGGCAGGAAAATTGAGGGGAAGGAAAAGGACTAGTTGTTTCCTTGAATTCAGAAAAGAGTAGAGACAGAATGCTCATTTGGTAGATAAGGGCTTATTTTAAAACTTGTGACATATTAAATCTTGTATTATTTTAAATTTTAGTTATTAGAATTGTCTTAAATTTTGAAGTCATGTCACATTTATAACAATAAACCATAGACATTTTATGGTGATTTTTAAAAAATACATGTTACATTGTTAACTTGTGTGGTGTTTTGTTATGAATATCTTTAATATGTATATAATTTAATGTATATAATTCACTACTAAGATTTGTTCTTTTTCTCCTCTTTCTAGGCAGATGATCTGTTTGAAAATCTTGAAGACCTTTGCACAAAAATGAGGAAAATACAAAGAGCCAAATATAGTTCTGAAATTCAGGATCTATATTTTGAGATGATTTTTTATTTTCAGAATGAGAAGTATATCTGGTTATCTTTATGAATGTAGAGACATGAGAAGAGAGTTATGATGGCAAAAAACAAAGAGCCACGCCCCCCATCCTATACTATCAGTGTAGTTGGACTCTCTGGGACTGAAAAAGACAAAGGTAACTGTGGTGTTGGAAAGTCTTGCTTGTGCAATAGATTTGTACGCTCAAAAGCAGATGAATATTATCCAGAGCATACTTCTGTGCTCAGCACCATTGACTTTGGAGGACGAGTAGTAAACAATGATCACTTTTTGTACTGGGGTGACATAACACTAAATGGTGAAGATGGAGTAGAATGCAAAATTCATGTCATTGAACAAACAGAATTCATTGATGACCAGACTTTTTTGCCTCATCGGAGTACAAATTTACAACCATATATAAAACGTGCAGCTGCTTCTAAATTACAGTCAGCAGAAAAACTAATGTACATTTGCACTGATCAACTAGGCTTGGAGCAAGACTTTGAACAGAAGCAAATGCCTGAAGGGAAGCTCAATGTAGATGGATTTTTATTGTGCATTGACGTAAGTCAGGGATGCAATAGGAAGTTTGATGATCAACTTAAATTTGTGAATAATCTTTTCGTCCAACTATCAAAATCAAAAAAGCCTGTGATAATAGCAGCAACTAAATGTGATGAATGCGTGGATCACTATCTTAGAGAAGTTCAGGCATTTGCTTCAAACAAAAAGAATCTTCTTGTAGTGGAAACATCAGCACGATTGAATGTCAACATTGAAACATGTTTCACTGCACTGGTACAAATGTTGGATAAAACTCGTGGCAAACCGAAAATTATTCCCTATCTGGATGCTTTTAAAACACAGAGACAACTTGTTGTCACGGCAACAGATAAGTTTGAAAAACTTGTGCAGACTGTGAGAGATTATCATGCAACTTGGAAAACTGTTAGTAATAAATTAAAAAATCATCCTGATTATGAAGAATACATCAATTTAGAGGGAACAAAGAAGGCACGGAATACTTTCTCAAAACATATAGAACAACTTAAACAAGAACATATAAGAAAAAGGAGAGAAGAATATATAAATACCTTACCAAGAGCTTTTAACACTCTTTTGCCAAATCTAGAAGAGATTGAACATTTGAATTGGTCAGAAGCTTTGAAGTTAATGGAAAAGAGAGCAGATTTTCAGTTATGTTTTGTGGTGCTAGAAAAAACACCTTGGGATGAAACTGATCATATAGACAAAATTAATGATAGGCGAATCCCATTTGACCTCCTGAGCACTTTAGAAGCTGAAAAAGTCTATCAGAACCACGTACAACATCTAATATCAGAGAAAAGGAGGGTAGAAATGAAGGAAAAATTCAAAAAGACTTTGGAAAAAATTCAGTTCATTTCCCCTGGACAGCCATGGGAGGAAGTCATGTGCTTTGTTATGGAGGATGAAGCCTTCAAGTATATTACAGAGGCTGACAGCAAGGAGGTGTACAGTAGGCATCAGCGAGAAATAGTTGAAAAAGCCAAAGAGGAGTTTCAGGAAATGCTTTTTGAGCATTCAGAACTTTTTTATGATTTAGATCTTAATGCAACGCCTAGTTCAGATAAAATGAGTGAAATTCATACAGTTTTGAGTGAAGAACCTAGATATAAAGCTTTACAGAAACTTGCACCTGATAGGGAGTCTCTTCTACTTAAGCATATAGGGTTTGTTTATCATCCCACTAAAGAAACATGTCTTAGTGGCCAAAATTGTATGGACATTAAAGTAGAGCAGTTACTTGCCAGTAGTCTTTTGCAGTTAGATCATGGTCGCTTAAGATTGTATCATGATAGTACCAATATAGATAAAGTTAACCTTTTTATTTTAGGGAAGGATGGCCTTGCCCAAGAACTAGCAAATGAGATAAGGACACAATCCACTGATGATGAGTATGCCTTAGATGGAAAAATTTATGAACTTGATCTTCGACCGGTTGATGCCAATTCGCCTTACTTTTTAAGTCAGTTATGGACTGCCGCCTTTAAACCACATGGGTGCTTCTGTGTATTTAATTCCATCGAGTCACTGAATTTTATTGGGGAATTTATTGGAAAAATAAGAACTGAAGCTTCTCAGATCAGAAAAGATAAATATATGGCTAATCTCCCATTTACGTTAATTCTGGCTAATCAGAGAGATTCTATTAGTAAGAATCTACCAATTCTCAGGCATCAAGGGCAACAGTTAGCAAACAAGTTACAATGTCCTTTTGTAGATGTACCTACTGGTACATATCCTCGGAAGTTTAATGAAACCCAAATAAAGCAAGCTCTAAGAGGAGTATTAGAATCAGTTAAACACAATTTAGATGTGGTGAGCCCAGTTCCCACCAATAAGGATGTATCAGAAGCTGACTTGAGAATTGTTATGTGTGCCATGTGTGGTGATCCATTTAGTGTGGACCTTATTCTTTCACCCTTCCTTGATTCTCATTCTTGCAGCGCTGCTCAAGCTGGACAGAATAATTCCCTAATGCTTGATAAAATCATTGGTGAAAAAAGGAGGCGAATACAGATCACAATATTGTCATATCATTCCTCAATTGGAGTAAGGAAAGATGAACTTGTTCACGGATATATATTAGTTTATTCTGCCAAACGGAAAGCATCAATGGGAATGCTCCGAGCATTTCTATCAGAAGTTCAGGACACCATTCCTGTACAACTGGTGGCAGTTACTGACAGCCAAGCAGATTTTTTTGAAAATGAGGCGATCAAGGAGTTAATGACTGAAGGAGAACACATCGCAACTGAGATCACTGCTAAATTTACAGCATTGTATTCTTTATCTCAGTATCATCGGCAAACCGAGGTCTTTACTCTGTTTTTCAGTGATGTCCTAGAGAAAAAAAATATGATAGAAAATTCCTATTTATCTGATAATACAAGGGAATCAACCCATCCAAGTGAGGATGTTTTTCTACCATCTCCCAGAGATTGTTTTCCCTATAACAACTACCCTGATTCAGATGATGATACAGAAGCACCGCCTCCTTATAGTCCAATTGGGGATGACGTACAGCTGCTTCCAACACCTAGTGACCGTTCCAGATACAGATTAGATTTGGAAGGAAATGAATATCCTATTCATAGCACCCCCAACTGTCATGACCATGAACGCAACCATAAAGTGCCTCCACCTATTAAACCTAAACCAGTTGTACCTAAGACTAATGTGAAGAAACTGGATCCAAACCTCTTAAAAACAATAGAAGCTGGTATTGGCAAAAATCCAAGAAAACAGACTTCCCGGGTGCCTTTGGCACATCCTGAAGATATGGATCCTTCAGATAACTATGCGGAACCCATTGATACAATTTTCAAACAGAAGGGCTGTTCTGATGAGATATATGTTGTCCCAGATGATAGCCAGAATCGCATTATTAAAATTCGAAATTCATTTGTAAATAACACCCAAGGAGATGAAGAAAATGGATTTTCTGATAGAACCTCAAAAAGTCATGGGGAACGGAGGCCTTCAAAATACAAATATAAATCTAAAACCCTGTTTAGTAAAGCCAAGTCATACTATCGACGAACACATTCAGATGCAAGTGATGACGAGGCTTTCACTACTTCTAAAACAAAAAGGAAAGGAAGACATCGTGGAAGTGAAGAAGATCCACTTCTTTCTCCTGTTGAAACTTGGAAAGGTGGTATTGATAATCCTGCAATCACTTCAGACCAGGAATTAGATGATAAGAAAATGAAGAAGAAAATCCACAAAGTAAAAGAAGATAAAAAGGTAAATTTAATTTATGACCACTAATGTTTATAAAGATTCCTTTTTTTACCTTTAACACAATTTTTTTCCTTCAATATATTGAATATGACATCAGTGAGAACTTAAGCTGCCTTACCTTATGTTGTTTAATACATAAAATTATCAACTCTTTAAAATTTTCAGAATATTTTATGAGGGTACTTTTTTTTAACTGATTATATTAAATTTCACTTATTTGTGCTTTATCTTCTTTGGGTAATTTTATCTCATATTCAGCATGGAAATTCTGGGTGAATATATTCTCTATAAAAACCCAGATATAAAGTGACTTTTTTTTCTTTATTGTAAGCATCAATTTGTCTGGTTTTCTCTTCTGAATCAGTTTTGCAATATTAATTTCATATACCTATCTCACTCAAGCATGTTAACAGTACAATAAAACTGTAATAATTTATAGTCTTAAATTTATTAACTTTTTAGGCAACTTTTTTGTGGATAGTGGTATACAGCCTACAGACTTGCAAAAGGTTTCTTAAATTTGAATTGTAGAATTCTGTTCAAATAGCAGGTTTTAGTCTGTTATATTTTAAATAGTTAATAATTTATCTGGTGGTATTAAGTTAGTTAGAAACCTAAATATGTATGCTATTAAAGTTGAATTTAATAATTTTTATTTTTATTAGATCTTTTTCACAGTAGTATTTAAGCACCATTATTTCTAATGTTATCTGACATGAGTGTACATAAACTTTTATTCAAGGTTTTTATGGTTTTCAGATAGTATTCAGTAGATTTTTATATTACATATTGGTAATTTCTTCATCCAGTAAATCCAGTCTTAATATTTAATTTACTGCAGCCAACTACTATTTATTAAACCCAATTAAAGATACAGATATTTTGAGTAATCTTATCCTAGATAGGTTACCTGCGTATAGTAATTGTTTCCGTTTAGTTGGTAGCCTCCATTTTATTTTCTAAGTTTAAGCTGCAGTATTTTAAAATTTATCATTGTTTTTCAGATTAGACATGTAAACGGTAAGGCTCATCTAGATCTATAACACAAACTCAACTCACAGCACTCTAAATATCTCTGGCATCTTTTCACAGTCACCCTATTATCACTAGTCCTCACTATATATTTTATCACTGCCAAAAGACTTCAGTGTTTGTCTTTTAATTTGCTATATTATTGAAACTATTGAATGCTTATTAACAAAAATAAGCATACACAGTCTTTCCATTTTAAATTTATTTTTTTGTGTTATTTTTCTTTTTCTTTTTTAATCCTCACCTCAGGATATTTTTTCCATTGAATTTTTTGAGAGAGAATGGAGTGGAGTGGGGGAGAGAGAGAAAGAGAGAAACATTAATGTGAGAGAGACACATTGATTGTTTGCCTCCCTCACTCACTCTGTCTGGGGCCAGGGATCGAACCCTCCATCCTTCATTCTGCAGCCTGACACTAACCACCAAGCAAAACCAGCCAGGGCTATTTAATTATTTTTATCATAAGTCTGCTTAATTGTTTTAATAACTTTATTTTAATATTTCATATTCTTATTTATTCATTCCACACTTTATTTTTACTTAAAAATTTTAACGTTTTAATTATTGCAAGTGTCCCCCTTTTCCCCTCGAATCCTTTGTCCACCTCCATCCCCCCCTGTTTCCCCCTTCCTTGGCCTTCACCAAACTATTGTTTGTGCCCATAGGATATGCATACATGTTCTTTCGCTAATCCCTTCACCTTCATCCAGTTACCCCCACTTCTCACTCCTCAGGTACTGGCCAGTCTGTTCCATTGCTTCCAGTTCCATTTTGTTTATCAGTTTCTTTTGTTTATTAGATTCCACATATGAGAATATATGCTCTTTGTCTTTCTCTAACTGGCTTATTTTGCTTAGCATAATACTCTCCAGATCCATCCATACTGTTGCAAAGGGTAGAAGTTCCTCTTTTTTTACAGTGGCATAATATTCCATTGTGAAAATGTACCATAGCTTTCTTATCCACTTACCTGCTGATGGGCACTTGGGCTGTTTCCAGATCTTGGATATTTGTAAACTAGCAGCCCAGTGCACAGATTTACACACCAGTGGATGTCCCTCAGCCTGGCCTACACCCTCACACTGTCTGGGACGCCTTGGAGAGGTCAGAGAGCCTGTTTAGGTCTGATCCCCACAGGCTAGCCCGAGGGACCCCACCGGTGCATGAATCTGTGCACTAGACCTTGAGTATGCATATAAGATTTTTGGTTAATCTCTTCCATCCTTTTCCCCTGCCCCCTTCCCTCTGAGATCAGTCTGTTTCATGTTTCCATGCCTGTCGTTTCTGCTCCTGCATTGTGAATCTGCCCCCTTGTGGTCAGTGCGCATCATAGCTACCGGATGATCAGCCAGTTGTCTGGTCGCTTAGGCTTTTATATATATATATATATATATATATATATATATATATATATATATATATATATGTAATGCTGCTGTGAATATTGTTTCTGATTGATGTTTTGAAATTCTTAGGATATATTCCCAGAAATGGGATTGTTGGGTTAAAGGCAGTTCCATTTTAAATATTTTGAGGAAACTCCATACTGTTTTTCACAGTGGCTGTATCAGTCTGCATTCCCACCAATAATGCACAAGAGTTCTCTTTTCTCCACATCTTCCCAGCATCTGTTGTTTGTTGTTTTATTGTTAGTATTCATTCTGACAGGTGTGAGATGATACCTCATTGTAGTTTTTATTTGCATCTCTAATGATTAGTGACCTTGAACATTTTTTCAGATGTCTATTGGCCATCCATATGTTTTCTTCTTTGAAGAAGTGTCTACTAGGTGTACTGATTAATAATGTGGATTTTAATCAAAGAAAGCATGATAATTTCAAGAGAAACATCAAAAGTGCTTTATTCAAAGTAATGTCCCATTGCTAGCTGCACATTTCCCCATCTTTCAGGTAATTTGTAGATACCATCCCAATAGAACTTTTCAGAAACCCAATTTCCACTTCTTCGTATGTTTGAAGTGCTGCTCAGAAAGTGTATATGCCATCAATCAGAACAAGTAGTAATTTGAAGGAGTAAGGTCTGGTGAATACAGCTGGTGGGTTAATACTTCCCAGGCAAGATCTTTTAATGCGTCTTTAACTGGTTTTGAAGTATGTGATGGCCCATCATCATGAAGTAAAATTACTTTGCCATGTCTTCTAGAACATTCTGATTGTTTTACAATCAAAGCCTGGTTCAAATTGATTATTTGTTGTCGGTAGTGATCAGTATTAATTGTTTCACCTGGTTTTAGAAACTCATAATATACCACACCTTCCTGTTCCCACCAAACACAGAGCATGGTCTTTTTTCCAAAGCGATTTGGCCTTATAGTCAGTGTTATTGGTTGACCTGAATCAACCCATGATTTTGTGCATTTGGGATTCTCAAAAAGAAAAAACTTTTCATCACCAGTCACAATTTGCTGCAAAAAAGACTTTTGTGCCATTGAAGCAACATTTTACTGATGACTTTTCGGTTTTCCATTTGTCTTTAGTTCAGTTGATGTGGCACCCATTTTCCTTCCTTTAAAATCTTCCCCATTGCTTATAAATGATCACATATTGTTTGCTGAGCAATGTTTAATCTCTCTGTAAGTTGTTTTTGAGTTTGACATGCATCTTCATCCAATAATGTTTCTAATTATTAGTCTTCAAACTTTTTTTTGTTGACCTGGACGTTCTTTGTCTTTCACATTGGAATCATCACTGTTAAAGTGTTTAAACCAGCATTTAAAAGTATCTTGAACCGAAACCGGTTTGGCTCAGTGGTGGAGCGTCGGTCTGCGGACTGGGGGGTCCCGGGTTCAGTTCCGGTCGGGGGCATGTGCCTTGGCTGCGGGCACATCCCTGATGGGGGATGTGCGGGAGGCAGCTGGTCGATGTTTCTCTCTCATCGACGTTTCTGGCTCTCTGTCTCTCTCTCTTCCTCTCTGTAAAATATCAATAAAAAACATATTAAAAAAATAAAAAAATAAAAAGTATCTTGAGATGGAGCATGTTCTCCATAAGCTTCCTGAAGTATTCAGCATCACTTTTCTTAAATAAAATAATGAATTGTAAGTTCCCACAAATGCTTTGTTTTTGGCACGATATTCTACATTTTTAAGCGTAAAAATATCTATGATGTTAACAACTTCAGCAAATTGACATAGGAAGTTTTGAAGCTTGTCAATACAACAAAATAGCATACATATCAAATCGCATATATATCAACTTGTATAACTCCTATCTATTGAAAAAAATCGGCATTATTAATTAACTGGTACACCTAGTATTCAGGTCCTTTGCCCATTTTTTATTTGGATTGTTTGTCTTCCTGATGTTCAGTTGTATAAGTTCTGTTTCATGACTTAAATTTAAGTCTTTTATCCTTTTTTAGTTCAGTCTTATGTATGGTATAAGTTGGTGGTCTAGTTTCATTTATTTTTGCATGTGCCTGTCCAATTTTTGCAATACCATTTATTGAAGAGACTATCTTTAATCCATTGTATGCTCTTGCCTCCTTTATCAAATATTAATTGACCATAGAGGCGTGGATTAATTTCTGGGATCTCTGTTGTGTTCCATTTGTCTATATAAGTTCTTAAGCTAGTAGCAGGCTATTTTAAAATAGATTTGTAGTATGGTTTGATATCCTGTATTGATACCTTCAACTTGTTTTACTTTCTTCAAGGTTGCTGAAGCTATTCGGGGTAATTTTTTGGTTCCATGTAAATTTTTGGAATATTTTTTCTAGTTCTGTGAAATATCCCATTGGTGTTTTAATAGGAATTGCTTTGAATCTACAGATTGCTTTAGATAGTATGGATATTTTAGTGACGTTAATTCTTTCAATCCATTTATTTGTATCTTCTTTAATTTCTTTTTTAAAAAAAATATATTTTATTGATATTTTACAGAGAGGAAGCGAAAGAAATAGAGAGCTAGAAACGTCGATGGGAGAGAAACATCGACTAGCTGCCTCTTGCACACCCCCTACCGGGGATGTGCCCACACCAATGTACATGCCCTTGACCGGAATCGAACCCAGGACCTTTCAGTCCGCAGACCCAAGCTCTACCACTGAGCCAAACCGGTTTCGGCTATCTTCTTTAATTTCTTTGTTTAATGTCATATAGTCCTCCAAGTTACAGGTTTTATATCCTTTGTTAAATTTGTTCATAGGTACCTTATTTGTTGTTGCAATAGTAAGTGGGGTTGTTTCCTTAGTTTCTGTTTCTGATAGCTCCTTATTGGTTAGCAAAAATGCCATTGATTTCTGGATGTTAATTTTATATCCTGCAATTTGGCTGAATTCATTGATTAGATCAGCTAGTCTTTCTGTGGTCTTCTGGTTTTCTGTATATAGTCTATATATACATCATCTGCAAATAATGACAGTTATACTTCCTCCTTCCTAATTAGATGCTTTTTATTTCTTCTTGTCTGATTGCTATGGCCACAACATCCAGTACTATGTGGAATAAGAGTGAGGAAAGCAGACATCCCTGTCTTGTTCCTGATCTTAAGGAAAACACTTTTAGTTTTTGCCCATTGTGTATGATGTTGGCTGTAGGTTTTTCACATATAGCCTTTGTTATATTGAGGTATGATCCCTCTATTCCCACTTTGCTGAGAGTTCTTTATCATAAATGAGTACTGGATTTTATCAAATGCTTTTTCTGCATCAGTTGATATGATTATGTCATTTTTATCTTTCATTTTGTTTATGTGATATGTCACACTTTTTGATTTCTGAATATTGTAACATTCTTGCATCCCTGGAATAAATCCCGCTTGATCATAGTGTGTGATTTCTAAAAATTTATTGCTTGATCCAATTTGCTAATGTTCTGTTGAGAATTTTAGCATCCAGGTTCATTAGTGATATTGGCCTATAATTTTTTCCTTCTTGTGTCTTTATCTGATTTTGTTAGTATTAAGATAATGCTGGCCTCATAATAAGAGCTTGGAAGTCTTTCATTCTATTGAATTTATATTTTGATGAGGATGGGTGTTAGTTCTTTGAATGTTTGGTAAAATTTGCCTGTGAAGTCATTTGGTCCAAGACTTTTGTTTGCTGAAGTATTTTTTAATACTTCTTCAATGTCATTAATTGTTATTGATCTATTCAGGTATCCTGCTTCTTCCTGATTCCATTTTGGAAGATTGTCTTTTCTAGGAATTTTTCCATTTTGCTCAGGTTGTCTACTTTGTTGGCATATAGTGGTTTCTAATATTTTCTTCTTACAATCATTGGTATTTCTGTGATGTCTGTTGTTACCATTCTTTCATTTCTAATTACATTTATTTGGTTCTGCTCTTTCTTTCTTGATGTGTCTAGTTCAGGCGTGGGCAAACTACGGCCCACAGGCTGGATCACTGTTCTAAACTATTGAAATAAAAAAAATTTAAAAAGACCGTACCCTTTTATGTAATGATGTTTACTTTGAATTTATATTAGTTCATACAAATACTCTATCCATGCTTCTTCTGTTCTGGCCCTCCGGTCCAGTTTAAGAACCCATTTTGGCCCTCAAGTCAAAAAGTTTGCCCACCTCTGCTCTACTTAAAGGTTCATCAGTCATGTTTTTCCTTTAAAAGAAGAACCAACTTTTGATTTCATTGATCTTTTGTATTTGTTTTTTTGTTATTGTTTTTTGTTTTTATTTTTTCTCTAATCTTTATTATTTCCTTCCTTTTACTTGGGCCTTTTCCTGCTATTCTGTTTCCAATTCTTTTAGGTGTAAGGTTAGATTATTTACTAGAGATCTTTTTTGCTTTTTGAGGTAGGCCTGTAATGCTATGAACTTCCCTCTCAGGACTGTTTTGGCTTTGTCCCATAGATTTTGGGTGGTTGTATGTTCATTTTTGTTTGTTTCCAGGTAATTTTTTTTTTTATTTCTTCCTTGATCTAATTGGTAATTTATTCGTTGTTTAATAACATGCTATTTAGTCTCCATGTGTTTGAATATTTTTGAGTTTTTTTTATCATGGTTGATTTCTGATTTCATGCCTTTGTGGTCAGAGAAAGATGTTTGATATAATTTTAATCTTAAATTTATTGACTTATTTTGTATCCTAACATGTGGTCTCTTTTTAAGAATGTTCCATGTGCACATGGTTTTAGTGTGGAAAATGGGTTAAGTAACATTGAAAACCAATTGGCATATTATAATACTCTAAATGAACCATGATCAAAACTTTGAGTAGTTGGGGTGGGAAGGGAGAATGGTGGCAATGAATAGAATGGATTTGAGATACTTAAAATCTGTAAGATTTGGTGCTGTTTTGTATATGTGGTGTAGGGTGATAGTGATGAACAAAATAGGAAAATAGCTCATTGATTTCTAGCTTGTGCAGCTTCATCAGTTGATGGTGCTGTTCTTCATGTAGAACATTGGAAATTTACCTGGAGTTGGGGTGTGAAAATTGTAATTTTGCTTTTAGAGTTCAATTAGAGATGTCAATTGGGCAATTATGAGTTCTCAGAGGGGATCTCAGTTAGAGATACATATTTAGTGGACAGTGAAGTAGTGGTGGCAATAGGTAAAATGATCCTAGGGAGTGAATACAAAGCAGTGCCTATCAGAGCCTTGAGGAACTGCCAATGTTGAATGGCCAGATAGGAGAGGTGATTTTTTAAAAATAATATTTTATTGATTTTTTACAGAGAGGAAGGGAGAAGGATAGAGAGTTAGAAACATTGATGAGAGAGAATCATCAATCAGCTGCCTCTTGTACACCTCCTACTGGGGATGTGCCTGCAACCAAGGTACATGCCCTTGACCAGAATCAAATCTGGGACCCTTGAGTCCGCAGACTGACGCTCTATCCACTGAGCCAAACCGGTTTCAGCGAGAGATGATTCTTAAGAAAGGTAGGTAGAGAATAACTTAAGATTAAACCAGTTACCCTTTCTTAGCTGGCTCCTTCGCCTGTAAAATAGGAATAACAGATGGTCCCAGACTTATAATGGTTCAACTTGTGATTTTTTTTAAAATTTTTTTTTAGTACTTTATGAAGCCATACATATTCAGTGGTAACCATACTTTGAATTTTGATCATTTCCCAGGCTAGCAATAAGCAGTACAGTATTGTATTCTCTTATGATGTTGGGCAGGGCAGCGAGCTGCTATTCCCATTCAGGCATGCCATCATAAGGGTAAACAATTGATATTATGCAGTGTACTATACTCCCAGCATTTTGTAGATACTGTGTTCTGTGCATGTTTAAGGAAAGCTAGGCTAAACTATGATGTCCAGTAGATTAGGTATATTAAATACATTTTTGACTTGCATGATATTTTCAATTCATGATGGGCTTATTTGGATATACCTCATAAGTTGAGGAGCATCTGTGTAATACTTTTCTTGGAATTATGCTAGAATTTGGAACTATGTGTTTCAAGTGCCTGGCATACAGCAGTGCTAAATAAATACTATTATGGTGTGCATCAGGCCTGAAATAATACAGTATACTCTGTATTTCAGAACATCCCTTTGTCCCAATTGCTGGATTAGTTTCCAGACTCGTTTTTAAATTGAATAATCTTATGTATGATTTCTGATCCTGAGTTTATGCACTTGTTAGCTTCTTAGCTTTTTTTTTTTTCTCCTCTAAGAAAAAAGTTCACTATGTTTATCTTCATTCTTAGATTCTAAAATGGGAGTCATAGTCTAGGAATCTTTTCTCAGATGTAGGAAATCATAACTTTTGGGCATTAGTAATATATAAGGAAGGCTCAAAGATCTATTTCTTTTAAACTGAACTTAGTTGTCAGCTTTATGCTTGATTGTCTTTGATTTTATACCCCTAAATGAGTTTAGTTTTAGTTATGGGAAGAAAGGCTCTAAGACATTTAAAAAATATATTTGTATTAATATCAGAGAAAGGGAGAGGGAGAGAGAGATAGAAACATTGGTGATGAGAGAGAATCATTGATGGGCTGCCTCTTGCACACCCTGCACTAGGAATCTAAATCTAGCCCGCAACCCAAGCATGTGCCCTGTCTGAGGAATCAAACCATGACCTCCTGGTTCATTGCTCAACCACTGAGCCATCCCATCTGTGTTTTTTTTTTTAAGTTGTTTTTTGTTTGTTTTATTGATCCTCTTAGAGAGTGAGGGGAGGGAAGAAAGAGAGGGGGGAGGGAGGAGGAGAAAGAAAAAGAGAGTGGTGGGGAGAAAGAGGGAGAGGGAGAATTGATGTGAGAGCAAAACATCGATCAGCTGCCTCCTGCACACCTCCTAACAAGGATTGAGCCCACAATCTGGGTATGTACCTTGACTAGTAATCAAACCCACAACCTTTTGTATTTGTAGTTGTAATAAAAGAGTTGTTTATGTGTTTGTTTAAGTAATTAGAATTTATTTTGATTCAAGGAAATCAATTCATCAAACATCTTACTGAATGCCCACTATACCGAATCATTGTCTGAAGCTAAGGTTACACGGATGACTTAATTATTTATGCATTCTGCTCTCTCAAGAAATTCAGTCTAGTAAAATTGATTTTATTGAAAATTAAACATTTTTAAATAAAAATATTTTTTATTGATCTTTCACAGAGAGGAAGGGAGAGGGATAGAGAGTTAGAAACATCAGTGATGAGAGAGAATCATTGATTGGCTGCTTCTGGGGGTTGAGCCCACAACCTGGGCATGAGCCCTTGATCAGAGTCCAATCCATGACCCTTCAGTCTACAAACCAACGCTCTATCCACTGAGCCAAACCAGAGAGCAAAATTCTTAGAGCAAAACAAAAGGGTATGACCAAAGTGATCTTGTGATTTTTATCTAACTTTGTTCAAATAGAAAATATACTTTGCATACTTTGTATAGAGTGTTTATTTTGATCTTTTTTGAAATTGTTCTTAGCTTTTAAAAATCTCAGCATAGGTTTGGGTATTTTCTCTGGAAAAAATGCACATGCACAAAATTTTATTGGTATTTTAAGGATTTCATGTATTTGCTAAATCTGTGGATTCCAACATAAGAAGAAACTCTGTTGATGTTAAGAAGATGGAAGACACACTGAAATTTTTCTTCATTCTTCACTGATCCTGATTGGCAGCCATTAGAGTAACAGAAAGTACCTAAAAGATAAGATAGGAAGCAAAGGGAGAAGCAATAGTTTTAAGAATGAAATGCTGGGTATAATATAAAACTTTAATTTGAAGACACTTTTAAAATATATATTTAGGAAAGTTGGGAAGAATTCTACCCATTATTCACTTGAATAGCTAGGTATTTTGCTAGGCCCCTTTTCAGGTGATTCCAGGTGCATTTTTTTGTTTGTTTGTTTGCTTTTTGAGTTTTTAATGATAGTAATAAAATACCTACCAGTAAGATGATATATGTTGAAATGCTTAATAGGAATATGCTGTCTTAGAGATGAATTAATGCTGGAACTAGTTTATGTGTTAGTGTATAGAAGAATCCAGACTACATTTATTTACAGTTATTTTCTCTTCACTTTTTTCACCTAATGTTAGCTTAAAGCAAGCATGTCAAACTCAAAGGCAAACACAGGCCAAATAAACAAGTTTTAAGTTTATGTGGGCCATAATAAAACAAAAGCTTCAATTTTCATAGAAACATAGGTTTATTTTGATAGAGACATGCTGAATACAAAGGGCAGAAATAAATGAGTAATCGTTAACATAAAACAACGTTTTAATAAAAATTAGTATTTTTTCTTGAATATTAACTTACCAGACACTGAATACCCAAATTAATAAGTGTAAAGTAAATAAACCTATTTTTCTTGTTCTCCGAAAGTGAAATATTTTCTGTTACGCACACCAAACAAGTCCGATGTGGCAATCAGTTGCTAAAATATTCGCTGCTAGTGTTAGTGGAGAGAAATGGTGCACCTGCACATAAGGCACGTAAGGAAAATGAATGCAACATAGTTATAGTAATCAGTCATTAGCGAATGTTGTAGTTCATTATTAATAATAGCTATGATGCACACTGATAACCAGGGGAGCAGATGCTTAACGCAGTAGTGCAAACCACAGGCATGGAATCATGGAACAGACCAATGATTCTCAGGGGGGAGGGGGGAAGAAAGGGAGAAATTAACCAAAGATTTTATGTGCATACTATTGGCCCTGTGCACAGTGGGGTCCCTTGGCCTGGCCTGCGGGGATCGGGCTGAAACCAGACTGATGCATGGAAACCGGCTCTCCAGCGTCCCCTCAGGGGTTCCAGATTGCAAGAGGGCACAGGCCAGGCCAAAGGACCCCACCGATGCCGTGCACTGGTCCTCTAGTTATGTATAACAGAATATTGTAAAAACTTAGTTATAAAGTTTTTATTAACACGCTTCTTACATACTGTTATATTGGCTGGGCCGCATTTGACATGCTTGGCTTAAAGGGTGTGAAAGATCCTTCATAACATCCCTGATTTTCAAAGTGTGTTTGGATTTCCATCTAGCATCTATAGCTTTTATAGACTTTTTTAAAGGGTTAACTAGCCTGGCCTATTTGTTCAGTGTTTAGAGCAGGTGTGGGCAAACCAGCCCGAGGGCCGGATGGCTGTTCTTAAAAACTATTGCAATAAAAAATTTTTTTTAAAAGACCGTACCCTTTTATGTAATGATGTTTACTTTGAATTTATATTAGTTCACACTAACACTCCATCCATGCTTTTGTTCCGGCCCTCCGGTCCAGTTTAAGAACCCATTGTGGCCCTCGAGTCAAAAAGTTTGCCCACCCCTGGTTTAGAGTGTTGTCCTTGGACCAGAGCGTCCCAGGTTCAATTCCCAGATGGGTATGTACCTTGGTTGCAAGTTCCCCAGCCCCAGTAAGGGCAGGAAGCCACCAATCAAAGTATCTCTCTCACATATATGTTTCTCCCTCTCCCTCTTCCCTTCCCCTCCCCTCTCCTCCATCTATTTCACCCTCTCTAGAAATCAATGAAAAAAATATCCTCTGTTGAGGATGAAAAAGATGGGGGGAGTTTAAGTGAACCTTTATGGAGCTCTGGATCCCACTAAAGACCTCTTATCCTGATGTGTTGTGCTGTGGTGTAATACTTATTCCTCCCACCTATAGTAATTGCTTTATTGTAGTTTTATCGTTATATATTTTAACTGGAGGCCAAGTGCATGAATTCATGCATGGGTGGCCTGCAGGGATCGGGCCCCAGCTTGTGCCCCCATCCTTACAGCCCCGAAGCCCAACCTGGCACCCCACCTTGGTCTGGCACTGCCCCTTCACTTGCTCTGCCATCCCATCTACAGGAGATCAATGGGGGCTGGGCCCCCTGCCCTGCTCCCTCAGTACTAGGGAGCTGAGTGGTGGCCTCATGCTCTGCCACAGCTGGTTTCTGTCTTGGCCTGGCGCCACCCACTCACCTACTCCACTATCCTGCCGTGATCTTGCTCTCGTCAGGGCCCATTAGGGCCTGTAACATCTCCCCTGCTGCCAGCACTGCATTGCCAGCACCCCTGTTCCACGCCACACCCTGGTGGTCAGCGCATGTCATAGTATAGTGAGCTGTCGAACTCGCAGTTGAATAGCTGCCCGAAGGGAAAGTTTACACATTAGACTTTTGTTATACAGGATATTTTGTTTTTCTTACTACATTGTAAGTTTTGGGGGGGGGCAGTTATGATTATTCATTTTTGTGTACCCTACAGTAGCGTTTCTCAATCTTGAGGTCTGTATTGACCTATTTTTAAAGTTAAAATTTTGAGTTTTCCAAAGTATTTCCAAACTTGAATTCTTGGTCAACCTTGGTTTTTTTAGCCTAGCAGAGTAGTTTTCAACTAGGTCAAATTTGCCCTCCAGGGATCAATCGTCTGGCAATGTCTGGAGACATTTTTGGCTGTTATAACTGGAATGGGGAATTGGTAATATCTATTGGGTAGAGGCAAGCAATGCTGCTAAATCTTCTATAATAAGTGATGCATAATACAATCCATAGTGTAAATAATACTGTATATAAGAATGTGGTCTTTAAGGAAATTCCTGTGAGATTCCAGAAGTAATTCATACAAATCATGTTTGTACCTGCTCATTAGGAAAGGCATGCTTTTCCTCATAGATGGTAGATTTTACTTCCCAAAATATATTTTGAAGGAGCTACCATGGGCCAAAGCTACATGCTATTGCTATTTGTTCCACATAGCTCATCTTTATTCTACTGTAAAATATGTTTTCATTTTATTGTCATAGTTTTACTTGAGATTGCCATAACTTCTTTATTAGATTACTAGCGACCTGTTGCAGGAATATTCCTGCAAGACTTCCGGCAGGCTTCCCTCCCGCCGAGTCCACTTTCTCCGCAGCCTTGAGTGCTGCCACCACTGCTGTGCGTCCTGCTCTGCCCATCAGACCACCAGGCATTTGGGAGGGACCAGGCCAGCAGGGGAGGGCAGTTAGGGGTGACCAGGCCAGCAGGGGAGGGCAGTTGAGAGGGTCCAGGCCTGCAAGGGAGGGCAGTTGGGGGCAATCAACCTTGCAGGGGAGGGCAGTTAGGGGTGACCAGGCTGGCAGAGGTGGGAAGTTGGGGGCAAACAGGCTGGTAGTGGAGCAGTTAGACATCAATCAGGCTGGCAGGGGAGTGGTTAGGGTGTGATCAGGCTGGCAGGTAGAAGCAGTTAGAGGCAATCAGGAAGGCATGCAGGCGAGCAGTTGAGAGTCAGCAGTCCTGGATTGTGATCAGGCCTAAGTAGGCAGTCAGACATCCCTCGAGGGTTCCCAGATTGGAAGGGTGCAGGCTGGGCTGAAGGACACCTCCCCCCCAACTCCATTCACGAATTTTGTGCACTGGGGCTCTAGTTAATAAATAATAACAGAATAAACTGTGTTTTGAGTATTCATAACTGTGAACCTACTTTTACTCCACCATATATAGTAAGCAATAAATAAATGGCAAATTCTGGTAATTTCTGAGAGCTCATATTGTTATATGGTATGTTTAGAAGAGTGAATGAACTGTAGACAGACTAGATTCTTTCTAAATCCTGAAATGTTCCCAACCTCATCTCTTCCTTTATACATTCTTTCTTTTAAAGACTGGGTTTAAGCCTATGTCTAATTATTTTGACACATAATCATGTAATGTTTTGTATGTGTTACTAATTAAATGACATAGTGAAATGTTTTTTCTTTATAATAGACTTTAGGCTTGGTGCACAGATTTGTGCACGTGGGGGTGTGTGGCCTTCGGGGATTATACTCTGTGGGACTGGCACTCATCCCTGAGTGGTTGTGGATATCCCCCTCTTCTTAACCCCCCACCCCCACCCCCTGCTACTGCTGAATGAGGTAATTAGTCTGAGCTGATATTTTGGGGTAATGCCTTGGGTAAAAGTGTGTTCTGTGTCCTGGAGGAACCTGGCAGAAAGCTTTGCACCCCAGAGCCACTCAGTGAATGTCCTTTATGTGTGATGTCAGTGACACCATCAGGGATGTTCAGGGCATCTGTGCTCCAGGATCCTCAGCAATTAGGACAGCCTCCCCCGGGAGTCCACAGACACATCCTCTCTTGCCATCCATCTATGCCAGCACCCCGCACTCTTTCTAGAACACACCATAGAGGGCCTGTATCAGCTGATGGGGTCAGGCAGTCTGGATTGTCTCAGGTATTTGATATGTGCAGAGACTCAGCCTCACCCTGGGCCTGCTAATGGCTGCTTCCACTGCAAGAGCAGCTGCTCATCCCAGTCAGCTGAATAGCACTGCTACTGTGGGAGCACAATGACCACCAAGGGGCAGCACCTGCATTGAGCATCTGCCCCCTGGTGGTCAGTGCGTATCATAGCAACAGGTCAACTGATGGTTCTGGTTTTTCCACCATTCAGTCGCTGGACTTTTATATATGTAGGTCATCTGTTTGGTGAAGCATTTAATTCTACTTCCATTCATTTTTCTTTTTAATCTTCATCCGAGGATATACATATTTTTTTTAAGTTTTTTTTTCTTCTTCACCAAAGTAAAGTTTATTCCCCAGTAATGAGCGGGACTCATTACGGAGGTAGAGAAATCAGAATTGAAGGAGTGGGGAGAGGAGAAAGGACCCAGCCAGGATACTTCCACAGATGGAGATGGAGAGAGCCGCACGTGGAGGGTCCGGTGAGCCTTTTGAGGGGAGGAACAGGAAAGGGTTGGACCCAAGGCAGAACAGAAACGGGTGGGCTCCAGTGTAGTTCAGCACGTGCTGATGGTGGTTCAGTGTCTTGGGGCTGTTTCTGTGGCAGATGCCATTAATGTCATAACTCCACCCACCAGTTGCGGGGAGGGAGGATTTCACATTCCAGACTCTTTGATATATTTTATTTTAAAAAATTGAGAGTCCAGGCAGGGTTTTTTTTTTTTTAAGTTTTTTATTGTTTAATATATTACATAAGTTTCCTTTTCCCCCCATTTACTTCTCTCCAGCCACCCCAACCCCCAGCACATGCCCTGACCCCTCCTCTCCCCCACCCCACATCTGTGTCCATTGGTTATGCTCATATGCATGCATGTAAGTCCTTTGGTTGATGTTTTATCCCCTCACCCTCTCCTCTGCTTTCCCTCATAGACTGGACAATGTAATCAGTGCTTCTGTGATTCTGATTCTGTTTTTGTTTATCAATCTATATTGTTCATTATATTCCACAAATGAGTAAAATCATGTGATATTTATCTTTCTCTGACTGACTTATTTCGTTCAGCATAATGCTCTCCACATCCATCTATGCTGTTGCGAATGGTAGGAGTTCCTTTTTACAGCAGCATAGTATTCCATTATGTATATATACTACAGTTTTCTAATCCACTCATCTGCTGATGGGCACTTAGGATGTTTCAAAATCTTAGTTATTGTAAATTGTGCTGCTATGAACATAGGGGTGCATATATCCTTTCTGATTGGTGTTTCTGATTTCTTGGGATATATTTCTAGAAGTGGAATTACTGGGTCAGATGGGAGCAGCTAGTAGTTTGCAGGTTAGAAAGTAACTTTGCTGCTCCTCAGAGAGGACTCAGTCAATATATTCCTATTTCAGTTTTGAAATTATAGTCTGTTTATTTCCACTATCTTCCATATTGTACTATTTTGGTGGTGGTGGTGGTAGTGGAAGGGTAATTTAAGGAGTAAGGGTCCACATACTACTTGATTTGGTGGGTTAGTTCTAGAGCCAGAGCAAACATGCAATACTTTGATGACAACATTCCAAACATGTAATTATATTGCGTGTAATTTATATCACTAGAGAGTGATAGTATATGAGGATTTAGAAGTTGGATTTTATGAGCTCTGGAGGTTTGCTAGATGGAGCAATCTGAAATTGAAAGTAAGAAAGGACTTAGTTAATTTCTCAAGATATCCAGATACTTGGAAGAATATAATGGGGGATCCATCCAAAGGAGAGAGACTTCCAGAAAAAAATTGTAAATTAAGATGAGAATTGCTGCTTTAGGTATTGAAAGTTTTACCTGTGCTCCCTTCCCCACCCACTCACACTTTTCTGGTTAGAAATATTTTATATATATATATATATATATATATATATATATATATATATGTATTTTATTGATATTTTACAGAGAGGAAGAGAGAGAGACAGAGAGCTAGAAACGCCGATGAGAGAGAAACATCGACCATCTGCCTCTTGCACATCCCCTACTGGGGATGTGCCCGCAACCAATGTACATGCCCTTGACCGGAATTGAACCCGGGACCTTTCAGTCCGCAGACCGACGCTCTACCACTGAGCCAAACCAGTTTCAGCAGAAATTATATTTTTTATCCTGTTTGTAAATCAGTAATGATCTTTTTGACAAATATGAATAGGTTGGTTATATATACCAAAAAAAAAATTGTAGATAAAATTAGACTAAGAAGGAATAATGGCAGTCAGTAAAGGTTCTCTAGAATGTACAAGTTACTAAAAACTTCCTCTTTCTATATTTTAGATATTCTCAATTGGGAGTGCATAATAGAATCATCTGTGGAAATGATTACTATACCCTGCTCCAAAAAGACTGACTCAATTTCTTCAGTGGTTGTTGAATTCCAGACAATACTTTCTTAAGTTTTTGAGATGTTCTCTCCCTGGGTTAAAACCTACTTTCTCCCAGTGCTAGATTGAAGTTAAAACTCTTAACTTTTTTTTTTGTGTGTGTGTGTGAAAATGCCTTGTTTATTACTTGTGCAAATTATCTTTAAGAAATAGTCAGGCCCTGACTATTTCTTGGCTCAGTTGGTTGAATGTTATCCTATGCACAAAGGTTGCTTGGGGCACTTGCCCAGGTGGGTGGACTCAATCCCCAGTAGGGAGTGCACAGGAGGCAGCTGATCAATGTTTTTCTCCCTCTCCTTTTCTCTCTAAAATCAGCCAAAACATTTTTAAATATAAAGAAATAGCCCTGCTGGTGTGGGCTAGTGGTTGAGCATTGACCTATAAACCAGGAGGTTGTGGTTCGATTTTTTTGTTGGGGCAAATGGAAAAAGAAGGGACAAATGATGGGGCTAAAAGTTTATGGAGTTACATAGGTTCACTGTATAATTGGTAATTAAAGTTATGTTCTTACAAATACAGCCATACCCCAAAACCTCACATAACATGTCGTAAAGGCCAAATAAAATTAACAGACCACTCCTAAACTGAATTAAGGATTGCTTACTCCTAGTTTCCTTTGTGTTGGCATTGAAAACTGATTTTTCCTAATCTTCCTTCCTATCTAGTTTTCCATTATTTTCCAAAGGAAACATTTTTTTTTCCTACTCATCTATTTTCTCTGTTTACTTTTATCTCACCATTGCTTAAGTTTCTGCTTTTATCAGAATTTATTTAATGAGTATCATTTTTATATGTTATTAATCCTCACTTGAGGATATTTCCATTGATTGTTAGAAAGCGTGGAAGGGACAGGGAGAAACACAGAGAGAAAAACATGGATGTGAGAGAGACACATCAATTGGTTGCCTCCCACACATGCCTCTATCAGCCTGCAACCAAGCTATATGCCCTTGACCTGAATCAAACCCGGGACCCTTCTGTCCAAGGGCTGAATGAAGCTCTATCCACTAAGCCAAACTGGCTAGGGCTGGATGTGGCTTTTAAATACTTCTTTTGATACAAAAATGTATATTTATATTGCTTAATACTAATGTTATTCTAAAGGAAATTTTAATAGTTTTAACTTGAATATGTTTTCTTACAGCAGAAGAAGAAAACTAAGAACTTCAATCCACCAACACGTAGAAATTGGGAAAGTAATTACTTTGGGATGCCCCTCCAGGATCTGGTTACAGCTGAGAAGCCCATACCACTATTTGTTGAAAAATGTGTGGAATTCATTGAAGATACAGGTAGGATATAAACGTCATTGCATGAGGTTTGATTTAAATTTTCACTTTTGCTGCACCAACGGTTTTTTAAAATGCTCATGATTCATTAAAGCTAAGTTTTGAAAGAGGTGTATAGTTATTATTAGGATCATCTTGAGTATTAACTCTAGATATAATCATCTGATATCTGAAAGAGGTTTTGTTATTGGCCAGTATGTTTGAATAACTTGATTGTTAAACCATGCTATTTATTCATAGATAGTTATGATTTAAATCTATAATTTGAAAGTTTTTAATATTTTAAAGTAACACTTGATTTTTATTATTTTACTCATGAATTTTTCTGTTAAAACATAACAATAATTGCCCTAACTGGTTTAACTCAGTGGATAGAGCGTCAGCCTGTGGACTTAAAGGTCCCAGGTTCGATTCTGGTCAAGGGGCAGGTATCTTGGTTGCAGGCATATCCCCAGTGGAGGGTGTGCAGAAGACAGCTGATCGATGTTTCTCTCTCATCGATGTTTCTAACTCTCTGTCTCTCTCCCTTCCTCTCTGTAAAAATATCAATAAAACATTAAAAAAAATAACAATAATTGTGAATGTCTAACAGTGTTCTGCTCTCACATTGATATTTCTCTCTCTCCCTCCCTCCCTGCCCCCCTTTCCCTTTTCCCTTTAAAAATCAATTTAAAAAATCCTAAACAAAACAAAAAAACAAACCGACAAAACTGAATATCCATATGCTATCTAAAAAAATCAAGCTCACTGGCCAGTGTGGCTTAGCTGGCTGGACTATTGTCTGTACACAGAAAAATGGTGGGTTCAGTTCCCGGTCAGGGCACATAGGCAGGTTGCAGGCTTGATACCCAGTTGCTAGTCAATGTTTTCTCTCACATCGGTGGTCATCTTGCTCTTCCTCTCTCTCTAAAACATATGGAAACATATTCTTGAGTAAGGATACAAAAATAGAGTCTTGGTCAAGTCATATATCCTTATTGATTTTCTTGTTGACTTTTTTAATTAAAGAGTACTATTGAAATCTGAAGTCATGATTATAAATTTGTCTGTTCCTCCTTTAAATTCTGTTAAATTTTGCTTCATGTGTTTTGAAATTCTTTTAGTTGCATATGCACTTATGATTATGTCTTTTTTTGAACTGACCTATTATGAAGCATTCTCTTTATGCTTTGTAATATTCTTTGTTCTGGAGTCTGCTTTGTCTAATAATATAGTCAATGGTATTTTCTTTTTAGTAGTATTTATTGGTGTATCTTTTCTATCCTTTTACTTTCAACCTTTATATCTAATGTAGTTTCTTATAAACAATATTTCATTGGGTCTGACAATCCACTTGTTTTTATTGGAGAGTTTATTATGTTATTGATTAGTTTTTAATGTAGCTCTTCAACATTCCCTGAAGGGTACTGGATTGAGAGAGGATGCAGGCCAAGCTGAGGGACCCCACTGGTGCACGATTGGGGCCGGGGAGGGATCTCAGAGGGGCTCTAGGGCGTGTCCAGCCTGTCTTGCCCATTCCTAGTCTGCCGGACCCCAATAGCAAGCTAACCTACTGGCTAGAGCATCTGCCCCTGATGGTCAGTGTACATCATAGCAACTGGTTAAATGGTCGGATACTTAGAATATTAGGTTTTTATTATATAGGGTATTCTAAGAGTTTTATGTTGTTAGCTTTTATAATGAGATCTATCCATTTTGAGTTATTTTTATAGGTGGTGCAAGGACGGTTTTCAGCTTGATTTCTTTTGCTTGTAGATATCCATTGTCAAAGTATCTTTTTTTTTAATTGCCTTGACATTCTTTTTGAAAAGCAGTTGACCATGATCATGAATGTGTCTGGACTTATATTTCATTGATCTATATGCCTATCCATTTATGCTGGTAGCACTCTGTAGCATTACTGTAGCTTTGTAGTAAGTTTTGAAATGAAGAAGTATTGAGTCCTACAACTTTATTCTTCTGGGAATATAGTTCTATGCTGATGAATTTTAAAAATGTGTGTTTTTTGTTTTTCCCATTCAGCTTTGTAAAGAGTTGTCTTCTGCATAATATCTAACATATAGTCTGCTTGTTATTCTTAGTTGTAATCCTGTGTGGGATATGTTCTCCTTTCTCCCTCAATTCCCAGCTACTTTTAATATTATTCTCTCTGGTTTTTAGCAATTTTAGTTAAAAAGTAACAATGCGTGCTATTTAAAAACATAAAAGAGCCCTAGTTGGTTTGGCTCAGTGGATGGAGCGTCAGCCTGCAGACTGAAGGGTCCCAGGTTCAATTCCGGACAAGGGCATGTACCTTGGTTGCAGGCACATATCCAGTGGGGGTTGTAGGAGGCAGCTGATAATGTTTCTCTCTCATTGATGTTTTTAACTCTCTATCCCTCTCCCTTCCTCTCTATAAAAAAATCAATAAAATATATTTTTTTAAAAACATAAAAGAACTTCTGCTTGAGGTTTCTAAAATTTCTTAGATCTCTTTGGAAAATTTGGATTCATTCACTCTTCTATTTCCCATATCTCTGCCCCTGATGGTCAGTGTACATCATAGCAACTGGTCAAATGGTCGGATACTTCAATTACATGTGTGTTAGACATCTTGAAATTGTCCCTCAGCTCACTGAGGCTGTGTTCATTGTATTTTTTTTTCTCTTTCTTTGTTTTTAATCCTCACCCAAGGATATGTTTGCTGATTTGTGAGAGAGAGGCAGAGAGAAACAGGGATTGAGATCCATTGGCTCCTATATGCATCCCAACCAGGAATCAAACCTGCAACCTTTTTGGTATAGGAGAATGCACCTCGCCAGGGCTCATTGTTCATTTTGATTAAGCTACCGTATTTGCCGGCGTATAAGACGATTTTTTGGCCCTGAAAAATATGCCTCCAAGTGGGGGGTAGTCTTATACGGCGAGTATATAACAAACTCTGTATTTTTAGTGGAAATGTTAGGGGGTCGTCTTATATGCCCAGTCTCTTATACGCCGGCAAATACGGTATTTTTCAGGGCCAAAAAATCGTCTTATACGCCGGCAAATACAGTATAGATCTATTGCTCTATGTTCTAGTTCACTTTTTTTTTTGTTCAAATTTAGATGTTCCATTTAAGTTTATTTTTTATGTGTTTCATTTTCCTACCCATTGTATTGATATTTTCCTTTACATCTTTGAGTATGCTAAAACAATTTATAATAGCTGTTTTAAGATTCTGTGTTACTAATTCTGTCATATTTCATTTCTGGGTGTGTTTCTGTTGATTTCTGATTATACTTGTGTTTTTTTTTGTTTTGTTTTGTTTTTTTGGGGTTTTTTTTTTTTTTTGCTGCTTTGGTCTCAGATATTTTGGATTTTAATTATTTGTTGGTTAATTTTCTGGTGTTCTTTTAAAAATATTGGGTTTGTTTTGTCATGTGTTAAATATTATGTGAAGCAGTTTGATCCTTACTAGGCTTGCTTGTTTTTCAGGGGGTAGATCCAAAGCAACTTTTAGTCTAATATTTTACAATATGGCATGAAGACTTGACCCAATAGTGCTCTGCCTATTAAAAAGATCTTTTGAGAATAGAACTTGAACTATTCTCAGTCCCTGGCCTAAAGAAGTTTTCTTTTATACATGTGCAGTATTCAATCAAAAGCTCTGGGGACTTTTCTGAACATCTCTGAGGCTCTTTCTCCATATATCTCTTACTCTTTTTTTTTTAGTACTGTACCCTTCAAATTTTAGTCTTATTTCTGAACTCCTCTTTACATCTTCTTACATCTGCTGGGATTCTACCTCTCTGCACTACTATCTAAAAATTGTCTCCAGGCATTAATTTGGGACATTCAGACAGTTTAACTTATTAAATTCTTTTTCCTCACTGATCACAGTTTTGAGCTGCCCGTTGTCCGAAAGCTGTTTCATACAATTTTCTAGGTTTTAGCTTTTTTCTATGGTAAGGCAATTGCCATAGCAGTTAATCCTTAATGGATCTATAGCAGTTTTTATAATAGGTATTATATAATAAGTTGTGCTTAGTTATTCCTGTTAGGAAATGACCCTGGACATATTATTATAAATTCAAAGTAGGCAAAAAGGGGTAGTGCGGCGGAGAGAGCCTGAAAAGCATGAGAACAAAAGGCCTCTCTCAAGAGTTAGGATGATAAACTTAATAGATACTGGTAAAAGAGGACTCAAAAATGCCTCTCAGATTGCTATATCAGGGTGACTATAGGTATTGTATCATTGCTGAAAATAGAAATTATAGTATGAAAAGTAGATTTGCCATTTTGATAATGGATTTCTGTTATGCACATGTTAAATCTTAAGATGCCTGTGGGGTAGCCTATAAAGCTCAAGAATTGTTTAAATAGTTATAGCTATGGATCTTTGAAAAAATGTTTTGGTCTTAAGGTGAGATTTTGGTCATTGCCATTGTATACATACTAATGTAAGTTATGTGTTGATGAAGTTGAATGAGAAGAAAATACTGAGTGAGGAAAATAAGTTCCCAATGCAAAAGAATGGAGCCCTAGGAGAAAAAACACCAAGGAGAAAATAATCCTATATAATAAAAGCCTAATATGCTAAGTGTCTGATCAACCCAGTTGGCTGTTCAACCAATCACAATATAATCCTAATATATAAAAAGCCAGGGCCTTCACAACCGAAACAACGAGGTGGACGATGGAACACAGGCTGTGAGGGGCAGCCAGGCCGGTGTAGGGGGCAGTTGGGGGTGACCAGGTCGGCAGAGGCGGGCAGTAAGGGGCAACCAGATTGGGGGGTGGGGGGGCAGTTGGAGATGAACAGGCCGGCAGGTGTGGCAGTTAGGTGCAATCAGGCTGGTATGCAGAGGTGGTTAGGGGTGATCAAGCTGGTGGGAAGGGGGCAGTTAGGGGCTATCAGGCAGTCAAGCAGGAGAGTGGTTTAGGAGCCAGTCCAGACTGTGAGAGGGATGTCTGACTGTTGGGCATGGAGCCTAAACTAACAGTGGGGCAGACCCTGAGTGATCTCTGATTGGAGAGGGTGCTGGCTGGGCTGAGGGGACATCCCCCCCCCTCCCTGAGTCCCTCCTTGGCCCCAGTCATGCACCTGTGGGGGTCACTTGGCCTGGCCTGCACCCTCGCTCAATCTGGGACCTCTCAGGGGATGTTGGAGAGCCAGTTTCGGCCTGATCTCATAGGCAAGGCCGAGGGACCCCACTGGTGCACGAATTTGTGCACTGGGCCTCTAGTTTTTAATAGGAAAGAAGCATATTATCAGCATTGAATATATACAAGTCAGGTGACTTAAAATGATACTTTTTTACATTTTTATTGAGGCAAAATCATCTATCTCCTATATATATAAAAAGCCAGCAACTGGGACGCCATAATGACTAAAATGACTGGTTGCTGTGATGCCCACTGTGGCCAGAGAACCAGCCAGATCCAGGGGTAAGGCCGGCCAACCTCCTGTGGCCCCTCCCCCAGCTGGCCCCACCTCTGATCAGCCTCTCCCACCCTGATCGAGGGCAGGGCACCTGGAAAACCCCCAAAGCCCCTTGCCTTGGCCGGCAGACCAACTTCCCTGGTCCTCCCCCGCCAGCTCTGCCCCTAATTGGCCCTCCCCCCCACTCAGATAGGGGAAGGGCAGGCTGACCAACCACCCATGTCCTTTCCCCCAGACCGCTAGCCCCAATTGAACCCCCCACCCCATTCAGGGGCAGGGCCAGCCAGCCCACAGCCCCTCCCCACCCCAATTGGGGTGGGGCCTGCCACCCACATCCACAGCCTCTCCCCCTAGCTGGCCTAGTCCTGACAGGCCCAGCCCTGATCTGCCCTGATAGGGGCCAGGCTGGCTGGACTTCACCCATGCACTAATTCATGCACTGGGCCTCTAATATGACATAAAAGTAACAATTTAAAAATATACAATTAACTGGTGTCTAGTGCATGTACAGTATTGTGCAAACTGCCACCTCATCTAGTTCCAGAGATTTTCATCACCCCAAATAAAACTCTATACCCATTGTGCAGCTACTTTTACCTAGCCCCCTCTTGCCCCAGCCTCTTGTACCCATCAACCCGCTTTCTGTTTCTATGGTTTTACTTATTCTAGATATTTCATATAAATGGAATCATACCTTATGTGACCTCTTGTCTGTCTGGCTTCTGTCACTTCACATAATGTGTTTGAGGTTCATTTATCTTGTAGCATGCCATTGTATGGACATACACCATGCTTTATTTATTCATTTATCAGTTGGTAGACACTTGGTTTGTTTCCAACTTTTGGCTATTGTGAACAATGCTGCTATGAACATTCATGTACAAATATTTGAGTACCTGTTTTCTTTTTTTTCTTTATTGATTAAGGTATTACATATGTGTTCTTATTCCTCCATTGTCCCCCACCCCCGCTCATGCCCTCACCCTCCCTAGTGTTTGTCCATTGGTTATGCTTATAAGCATGCATACAAGTCCTTTGGTTGACCTCTTCCCCCTTGCCTCCTCTGCCTTCCCTCTGAGGTTTGACAGTCTGATCAGTGAATGCTTCTCTGTCTCTGGATCCGTTTGTGTGTGTTTTAATTTTAGCAATTCTATATCTTTTGATAGATATTATTGGTAATATTGCCATGTTAACAGTATTAAGCCTTCCAGTTCATGACCCCTGTAATAATCTGAACAATAAAGATTTATTATTTTAAAAAATATATGACCATATAGGTTTCAGGTGTGGGTTTCCATATCAGAAGATCTGTATATTGCACTGACTGCCGGCCACCCAAAGTCAAATCTTCTCCTGCTACAATATAAAAAATTTTTCTTAATTTCATTTTTGAAATTTTTGTTGCTGGTGTACACAACTAATTTTTGTGTTAAGATCTTTTAGTCTGCAACCTGTTAAAAAAAATTTATAGCTCTCTTTTGTGTGTGTGTGTGTATTCTTTGGGATTTAAGGTCATGTCCTTTATGAAGAGAGATAGTATTACTTTTTTTATTTCTTTTTCTTGCCTAATTGCTCTGACTCAAACTTTTGCTATTTTTACTGCAGCAATGGCTGTAGTAAAAGCAGGTATCCTTAGCTTATTCTTTATTTTAGAGGAAAGCTTTGATTCTTTCACCATATGTTACCTATGAAATATAAAAATATTCTTTAGTATGTTGAAAAAGTTCCCTTCTGTATTAGTTTCCTGGGGCTGCCATAACAAAGTCCCACAAACTGAGAAACTTAAAACAACCAAAATTTATTCACTCACAGTCGGAGGCTAGAAGTGTGAAATCAAGGAGCCAGCTGAGTCACACTTTCTTGGAGATTGGATAGAATCTTTCCTTGCCTCTTCCTTGCTTCTGGCAGCTGTGATACTCCAATTCCTGCCTGTGTGTTTCTGTCTTATACCAGTCATTGAGTTAAGAACTTATCTTACTCCAGTATGACCTCATGTTAGCTTAACTAATTATATCACAGTGGCCCTGTTTCCAACATAAGTCAACTTCTAGTTTGTTAAGTATTTTTTATTATGAAAGGGTGTTGAATTCTGTTAAATGATTTTTCTGTGTCAACTGAAATGATCATGTAATTTTTTTTTCTTTCATTATTTTTTTCTTAATGTTGAACCACCCTTGCATTCCTGGGATAAATACCGCTTAATCATGGAATATAATCCTGTTAATGTGCTATTGAATTCAGTTTGTTAGTATTTTTTTGAAGATTTTTGCATCTATATTCATATGGGATATTGTTCTATAGTTTCTTTTTGGTGTCTTTCTTTTGGGCCATAGTATCAGGGTAGTATCTTGTAGAAAGAGTTTGGAAGAGTTTCTTCCTTTAGAGTAGTATTTTAATGAGAGTTTTCTCTGGTTCTAAACGTGTGCAGAATCTATTGAGGTATACCTATGTTAGAGACTTTCTAAATTTTTTTCTTCACTTTATAGTTTTTCAATTTTGGACCTTTGTCACTGTATCTGCTGCTGATAATATTATTTTGTTTTTCCAACTTGTAACTTCTAATCTGCTGTAAGTCAGGAAAACATGGCAGAATTAGTTTAAATTGTGCATTTGATTAGATTAAATGGAATCTGGAAAAACAGGAAGTGGTGCTTCTATAAATGAAATACTATTTTAGTGCAAGGGCTTTGCGACATCTTTTTGGCTAGTTTTTTACCTTTTTGTTTCCCTTTTCCCCCCATCCCTCCCCAGTTATGTTAAATGAAGTGATCAGATGACTAAGTTCCAGATACGTGAGAAATTTTTTCACCTCTATTTGCCAAAATTTGTATTTGCATGTAAATATAGTTAATCTGGAATGCCCTCACTATTGCAAATGAATTATAAAGAAATAGAAACGGTCTCTAAAGCTTTCAGGTTATATTTCTTATAAAACTGAGTTAGGGCAAATGCCAAGGAGGTTTTTTAAATATAGTTCTAAAAATTGTGTGTTGCTCCAACACACCAATGATGAAATAATTGAGGTGAGGTGGATGATTGAATCTTGGTGTTATCATTAAAGTAAACATATGTTTTTAAAGAAATAAAGCCTATTAATCTAAACTTTATCACTTCCATTTGATGTTTTGAAGAATTGTCTATATTCTCTCATTTTTATGTTCACTCCTTTGCATACCTCTTCAACCCATAGCATGCTTTTCACTTGGCAAAACTTCAGCTTTAGTTAAACTAACTCCATGCGTATTCTGTGGTTGGACCAAAAAGTGGATCATGGTTGTAGAAAAACATAAACTGTATTTCACTTTAAATATATGACCACAAATCTGAAATAATCATTCTATAATTCCCTATCCAATTTATTCTCTTGCTTTTATGGATTATTTCATTTTTAATAACCATTTTTCCCCTTAAATTTTGAAAAGTTTTGAACTTTCAGAAATGTTGCAAGAACAACATGATTAAGCACCTATCTATACCTTTCACCTAGATTCACTAGTTATTTACTTGTTGCCACATTTCTTCAGCTTTTTTTCTTCTCAGTTTAAATTAGATTATCTAATATTCTATGTATATTTAAATTCCCTCCATTGACCTAATAATCTCCCTTTAAAACTTTCATTTTTTTCAGTTTAGGATCATTAATTACATTACTTGTTGTGTCTCCTTGGTTTTCTATAATTTAAAATAGTTTCCTAATTTTTGTTTGTGTTTTCATGATATACCTTTTAAAGATCCCCCCCCCCCCCTTGAACATTCCTAAATTTATTTTCTAATTCCTAGTCAGACACTAGTTAAGCATTTTTCTCTGGAATTCTACATAGGACTTATGTATCTTTATTGCATCACAGGTTGCATTAGGAGACAAATGATGTCATTTTCTAAAGGACTTTTTATGTTGCTTTTGGAATTCTGGGCTGATAATAACTTCAGTAATGTCATTCAGATATGTGGTAAAACTTGGTAGCATTGACATCTGAATGTAATGATTCAAGTGTGACCTGTTTATTTTTGATTGAACAATGAGGAATTATATATTAGCCCTTAAAGCATTGTTTAGATAGTGCTTATGTCTGGCAGGATTTCCATAAGGTTTTCTGATATATTAATATTACCTGTTATGGTTTCTAGTAGCTTTTTGAAGTATGTTTTGTTAGCAAGAACATTGCCTTCTTTTTCAGTATTTGTTGTTAATAGTATTACAGATATATCTCCCATTTTACTCCCCATTACACCCCCTCTTATTAGTCCCTATCCCCTACCAACCCCCCAGGTCAAAGCATTGCCTTCTTGAAGTTGCTGGTCATTCATTGGGTTTTAGCTAAAGCTTTAAAAACATTTTTTCCTTTACAGCCTTTAGATCATAATCATAAGAGCAGATACCCCTTGCTTCTAAAACAGTCCATAATTAAATTCTTAATACATTTTTTTAAAGGTGCTTTAATTTTTTTGAGAACCACGAGTCTTTGTTCTTGTGATATTAGTTACACATTAATAATATTTAAGTCTTTATATTTCAAACTAGAATTAACATTTGTGTGTTTTTTCCTACATATACAAGGAATGCGTGATCATTGATTGCTAAAGATGAGAGAAAATAACAGCATTTATGCTACAGTAAGGTTTTTCAAATTTTATCTTTATATACCAACTGAATAATTTGGATTATGCTGAGCCACTAAGTTGTAATATAAGTATGTGGATTTTGTATTATAATAATGGATGATGAAAGTGATGTACAACATGCAAGATTCTCTATGGTTATGACAAGGAAACAAAAATATTCTTAAGTAAAATCTCTCTTAAATGCTTTGTTTCTTAACTTAAATTGAAACCTGCTATTTTGTAATTTTTGTGGTTGGCAACCAAATGATCACCCCAAGGTCACAAGGTCATGAAAATTTACTCCTGTGTTTCCTTCTAAGACCGTGGTTGGCAAACTGGCTCGCGAGCCACATGCGGCTCTTTGGGCCCTTGAGTGTAGCTCTTCCACAAAATACCACGTGCGGGCGCACGTGTACAATGTGTACAGTGTGATTGAAACTTAATGGCCCATGCGCAGAAGTCAGTTTTCGGCTCTCAAAAGAGAGTTGAACTGTTGATATTTGGCTCTGTTTACTAATGAGTGTGCTGGCCACTGTTCTAAGAGTTAAATCAACAATTTAGGGATAGTTATACTTCATTCCTTTTACATTTTGGATTCCTATATCTTTTTCTTGCTTAATTATTCTAGCTAGAACGTTAGTACAGTGTTTATTTAGAAATGACAAAGCAAGCATTCTTTTTTTGTGGTTCTTCTGTTCTTTTACGTTATATTTTATTTATATTCATTTTAATTTTTCCCTTTGTTCTGCTAGCTTTGAGTTTAGTTTGCTCTTTTTTTCTATTTTCTTAAGGTTAACCTAACCTTCAAGTTGAATTTTTTTCCTTCTCTTTTAATGTATACATTTACAGCTACAGATTTCCTTCTCATCACTGTTTTTGCTGCATTCCTTAGATTTTTGTAATCTATCTTACATCTTTTTTTTTAAATCAAAGTAATTTCTAATTTTATTTGTAGTTTCTTCTTTGATGATCTATAGGCTATTTTAAGACTATGTTGTTTAGTCATAGCCAGTTTGTGCAGACCAAAGGTTCAAATCCATCAAGGGCATTTATCTTGGTTGCAGGCTCCTCTCTTGCCCAGGCCTTGGTTGGGACTCCTGCAGCAGGCAACCAATCTATGTGTTTCTCTCATATTGGTGTTTCTCTTTGTCTTTCCCTGTCTCTTCCACTCTCCCTAAAAATTAATGGGGAAATGTCCTCGGGTGAGGATTGACCCCCCCCTCAAAAAAAACCATTAAAAAATATGTTTAATTTCAACATATTTGTGAATTTTCTTTTTGTTACCTACTTCTAGTTTCATTTTTTACTTTTATTTTTTGTGGTCAAAACATATTGGTGTAGTTTCAAAACCTTTAAATTTATTATTGTTTTGTGACCTAACATCTAGTCTGTCCTGGAGAATATTCCTTGTATATTTGAGAGGTATGCATAGTGTGTTGTTACTGAGTGGGAGTGTAATGTTTATTTTGTTTAGTTGGCTTACTATATTATTAAGTTTTCTATTTTCTTGGTGATCTGTTTAATTGTTCTATTCATTATTGAAAGTATAGTATTAGAGCCTCTAACTTTTATGTTGAACTATTTCTCCCTTCAATTTTGTCAATTTTTGCTTCATATATTTTGGGACTCACCCTATTTATCAATGTTTTATGTCCTTGGGTGTCTCTTATAACAATTCTTGTCATAGTTTATCTTTTCTGAAATTAGGGTAGCCACCCAGTTTTTTGGTTATTATTTGCATTGAATGTATTTTCCCATTCTTTTACATTCAACATACTTGTTTCATTGGTTCATAGAGAGTGTCTTGGGGAGTTCATAAAAATGGGGTTATTTTGTTGTGTAACCTATTTTAAAAGTAATTTCTGAGAACTTAATTTTACAATTTTCCTATTTTATGTGTTAAACCTTTTGTTTCTCAGTTCCTATAGTATTGCTTTCTTTCGTGATTTTTTTTCTAATGTGCCCTTCGATCTCCTTGTTTCTCTTCTATATATTTAAAAATTGTTTTCATAGTCATTATTCTGGGGATTAAAATTAACATCTTAATTTTATACCAATCAGATTTTAATTAAAAACAACTTTGTTTCAATAGTGTATAAACTCTGCTTCTTTATTACTGTCTCCTACTCCTTTGTATTCTACTGTCACAAATTACATTTTTATACATATAACATAGATGTATAATTATTATTTTATGCATTTCTTTTAAGTTATGTAGGAACAACAGGAGATTTACAAATCAAAAATACAGTATTTATATACTTACCTATGTAACATCTTTTATCTTTGTTATTTAGCTTTTGTATGGCTTCAGGTTACTGAACCCCCATTAGCATTCCTTGTAGTGCGTGTCCACTAGTAATGAACACCCTCAACTTTTATTTATTTAAAAATATCTTTAACTTTTCCTTCATTTTTGAATGATAGTTTTGCCAGATACATAACTCATGGTTGATAGTTTGCCCCCTCTCCCTCCCTCTCTTTTTCCAAAGAGAATTTTTATTGTGAATTCCTGGGATGTAATGACTCACTTCTCTCTCCTTCTCCCTCTCTCTTTTTAATTTAATTTAATTTTTTAAAATATATTTTATTGATATTTTACAGAGAGGAAGGGAGAGAGATAGAGAACTAGAAACGTCAATGAGAGAGAAACATCGGCCAGCTGCCTCTTGCACACCCCCCACTGGGGATGTGCCCACAACCAATGTACATGCCCTTGACCGGAATCGAACCTGGGACCCTTCAGTCCGCAGACCAACGCTCTACCGCTGAGCCAAACCGGTTTCGGCTCCCTCTCTCTCTTTTCATGTAGCTCTCTTTTGAGTTCATCCTGCTTGCAGTTTCAACTTCTTAGATGTGTAGATTTGTGGATGTTTTTCCCCAATATTTAGGTTGTTTTTCAGCCATTATTTCTTCACATATTTTCCTCTATATCTGGGAAAGCCTTTGTATGTATATGTTGGTATGCTTGATGGTGTCCCAGAAATTTCTTTGGCGCTATTTATTTTTCTGGTTTTGCTTACTGACTGGATAATCTCAGTTAAACAATCATTAAGTTCACTGATTTCATATATATATATATTGATTTCAGAGAGGAAGGGAGAGCGAGAAAGAAATAGAAACATCAACGATGAGAGAGAATCATTGATCGACTGCCTCCTGCACGTTCCCCACTGGGGATATAATTCCTGCGAATTTTTTAAACTGTTGATTTAAAGTCTTTAGTACAATAACTGTTTCCTCATGGACAGTTTGTATTCATTACTTTTTGCCCTGGAATGTACCATCCTGTTTTCTTTCTTTGCATGCCTTTTAATTTTTTGTTGGAAATAACAGTTTTCAGCTCTAGCCGGTTTAGCTCAGTGGATAGAGCATTGACCCACAGACTGAAGGGTCCTGGGTTCGTTCCAGTCAAAGGCACATATCTTGGTAGCAGGCTTGATTCTTAGCCCCTGGTGGGGCACATGCAGGAGGCAACCAGTCCATGTGTCTTTCTTACATCGATGTTTCTCTCTGTGTGTATCTCCCCTTCCCTTCTACTCTCTAAAAGGTCAATGGGAAAATATTATATTCTTGGGTGAGGATAAATAATTAAATAAAAATAAGTGTAAGAAAAAGAAGAGAGAAAATAACAGGTCTTACCTATTATAGCATATCTGAAAATCAGATTGTTCCCCATCACCAGAGTTTGCTTTTGCTGTTTATTGGCTATGTTTGCTTGTTCTGTGACTTTTCTAAATGATATATAAGTATATTTTAAGTATATTTTTATTTCAGAGAGGAATGGAGAGGGATAGATAGAAACATCATTGATGACAGAGAATCATTGATCAGCTGCCTCTTGCATGCCCCCAACTGGGGATTGAGCCCACAAACAGGGCATGTACCTTTGACCAGAATCAAATCTGGGACCCTTCAGTCTGCAGGCCGACACTCTATCCACTGAGGCAAACCAGCTAAGGTTCTAAATTGTATTTTTAAAGTCTATATTCTTACATTGTGTCCACTGAAGTCTGTATTCTGGAGCTTAAATGGTTAGCTAGTGTTTTGACAGTTCCCTTAAAATGCCTGAACCATGGAAAGAAATTATTTCTAAATCTTTGCAGATTGGCTCTGTGAAACTCTTTTAGCCCTTAAACCAAACCATTTATAACTGCCTGAACCTTCACACTCAGCTTGGACAGCCTAATGGCTAGCCAGAGGTGAATGTTTAGAATCTTTTTTTTAAAAAATATATTTTATTGATATTTTACAGAGAAGAAGGGAGAGAGATAGAGAGCTAGAAACGTCGACGAGAGAGAAACATCGACCAGCTGCCTCCTGCACCACCACCCCCCCACACACACACACACAGGGGATATGCCCGCAACCAGTGCACATGCCCTTGACCGGAATTGAACCCAGGACCCCTCAGTCCGCAGACCGACGCTCTACCACTGAGCCAAACCGGTTTCAGCACGTTTAGAATCTTGACAGCCATTTTCTGAATATGCATCCAGCCCTGGGCGTGCTTGTGGGTTTCTCAACTCCCCAGTATACGCAGGAGTTTATAAGAGCCCTATTCCCCTACTATCCATTTTCCCCAGCATCTTCTCTCCTAGGCTTTTTAGTTTATTGCTGGTCCTCACTTTTGCTCCTTTCCCCACATTGCTATAGCCAATATTTATGCCTTTGAATGCTTGAGAGAAGCTACTCCAACCCTGGGAACACTTCAGGTTGAGTAAAATATAGGCACGCTCTTATGCTTTTCCTTCAAGGAGCTGCCAAACAGGTTGAAATCCACAACCACAATTCTTTTTTTCTTTTAATATATTTTTATTGATCTTAGGGAGAGAGGAAGGAAAAGGAATAGAGAGGTAGACACATCAACAAGGGAGAAACATCAATCAGCTGCCTCCTACACGCCCCCTGTTGAGGATTGAGCCTTCAACTCAGGCGTGTGCCCTGATGGGAATTGAAGCAGTGACCTCTTAGTTCATGGGTCGACAGTCAACCTCTGAGCCACACTACACAGGCCAAAACAACAATTCTTTGACAATAAGATCTGTATTGCTCCCTCTGACACTTGCAGCCTTCACCCAGAGTTGGTAGTCTGGGGTGTGGTGGGATGGTAGGTGGGCAGTTTAAGGGTTCTTTATTCACCAAGCCTTGTTCTGATAGTTGTAAAGTTTTTTGGTTCTTTGTTTTTTGTTTTTTGTTTTTTGTTTTTTTACTAGATTCTAGGGTTCTGCAAGTTGATTCTGACACTTTTTGGCAGCTAATTTGTGGCTTTTTTGAAGGAACCAAACCGTGAAATTGCCATTTCCATTTCTTTTGCTGATGCCATTCCCCTTGAACATATTTAATTTATGGACTATCTATATACTTTACTTCTTCACCCTTTTTAATTTATTTTATGACACAATTATTTCAACCTGAAGGTATAGAGAAACAAAGGTGGAAACCCTTGTATATGTTAGCTACTCAAAAGAACTCAGTACCATTTTAGAATGTTAGCTATCAAGAATTCTGTGTGGTGCAATGGTTGGCTACTTACTAAAAGAAAAAGGATGGTGCTACTTGGTTAAAAGTTATCATTTTAAATTTCTAAATTTTTATATTTAATTCTGGAATGTTGGGATAGATTTCTAATGCTTTTGTTATTTGTAGGCCCTGAATAGAACTTTTGGGATTTAAATGATTGAAGTCTAAATAAAAGTTGGCTAATTAACATTTAGATAATTGAGTTAATGTTTTTGTTAATTTTTTTCATATCATTCAATTATTAGTGAATAGAAGGCAAGATTTTTGGCATAGATGATTAAGGACCTTATAATTTCCTCTTAGCAAATAATACTAAAAGCTTATCACTATGTCAGGATATTACAGCATCAGTACTATTGACATTTTGGGCTATTTAATTTTATTAGTGGAGCAGCCCATGATCTAATCTAGGTACATTGCATTTAGTGATCATGTGTTTTTCAACACCTTTAACTTGAAAAGGTTTCTAAACTTCTTTTGTCTTTCTTGACTTTGAGACTGTCATTATACTTTCAGCTATAAGTCTTAGTCTCCATTGATGATTTTTTAAAGATCTCTACTATTTTCCCTGTGTTTATTGGTTGATATTTTACTGTATGGATGAACTTTTCTTTCTACCTCAATTTGAGTTTGTCCCATATTACCTCATTATTAGATTGGAATTACACATTTTTGTTACAAATACTGCCAGTAATATTCTATCTTTTGAAGTGCATCATATTTGCTGAGATAGGATGTCAGTTTGTCTCGATATAGGTGATATTAATTTTGGTCATGTCTGCCATGTTTCTTTGTTGGAGTTAAACTATGGATTTAATAATTTACTATTTATTTATATGGAATGGTCTCATGTATTCTTATTATACTCGGTGGGTTATAATCCATGCATATCCTTTTAAGATCTGGCCCCATAATTCTTTAAGTACTTCTTTTCTGTCTGTCATAAGGCTTGGCTTATATTTTCCTGATCCAGCTGTGGAATCAGCCTTTTCTTCAAAGAGCTCTGACTTGGGATATTATGCTATGAGTATTTGGATCATATCTAAATATTCTATTTTAGCTGGCCTCTTCTGGCCTTGAACCGTCAGGAGAGAAAGGCTGCTTTGCTACTGCAATGTGGGGGTATTGAGTCTCCACTAACCTCTGCTAACACTACATAGTGGGGAGGAGAGAAGGTCCCCCTTACCTTAAAGGAAGGTAAAAATTTAGGCTATTTTTTCAGCCCCTTCTGACACTCCAAGGATGTTAAAGGGCACTTAGTTACTGTTGGTTAGAAGTAGAATTATAGTTTCTTTACTTGGTCACCAGTGATACATGTGAGGTGTGGTGGGATCAGGGCATTTGACTGGAGTTATGGTGATTGTAATTAAAAAAATGTTCGTTTTGATTGCTATGCTGTACCGTTTCTAATTTGTTCACTAGAAAGAGCAGGCTTTTATTGCTGTTGGCTTTCTGTGTGTTGTCTTGTTTTTATTTTTTGCCTGTGCTCATTGGTGTTTCTGGTTGCAGGTTCCTCTTTTGCCAGGTCCAGGATATATAAGAGGCAAAAAAGAAAACCCAGGGAGCTCATTGTCATGTTGTTCCTCAAGATCCAGGGTCACTAGCCAGTACATCTTCATTTCTCCACCATTCTGAGACTTTTGATGTTTGTTTTTTGTATATTGGATTCAGGGGTTGTGTTTAGTGGAAGGAATAGGGAGAAATGTGTCTTTTCATTTGTGTGAAACTGAATATCCTAAATGGCTTAAAATAAAAAGCCTACCAACAGTCCTTGGGTTACGTCAAACTCGATGTATGTAATTACATCGCCATCTCCCATTTATTTATATTAAACAAAAGTTCTGTCATTTTGACATATGTATATATGTTCTTTATGTTTTTTATTATCTTTCTTTAAAATTTTTTTTTTTTTACTATTTCACTTCATTACTGCTGTGTATGTGCTCCATGTGAGTGACAGAGGTGCTCATGTAGGTGGGTTCCGACTTACGGTGAAAAGCACATTACGTCACACCTCAGGAACCAATCTCCAACATAACTCAAGGACCATCTGTATTAACTTATTTTAAGTAAAATACTAAAAAAAAATAATTGTTCTTTAAAATATTTTACCACCATATTTTTGTAAGTATCTAAGATGTACATAAGGGTTATGTATATCTCTATTTTTTTAGGATTATGTACTGAAGGACTCTACCGTGTTAGTGGGAACAAAACTGACCAAGACAATATTCAAAAGCAGTTTGATCAAGGTAAGGTTGATAAATTGTTTCATTTTTCTTATTAAAATTTCATGGTGGGAAGATTGATTTTCATATAAAAACCTTCTAGGGATATAGATGTTGAAGGGAGAGAGCACTGACGTGGAATTAGAAATATGTGTGTGTGTATATATATATATCATTAATATGCTAAGTGTCCATCTGACATATTAACATATATCTCGTGAACATGCTAAGTGTCCGTAATGACATCACATAGCAACACCTGGCTTCATCTCCCTAGTGACTAGCCTCCTTGCAGTTTCTTGAGCCCAGGTGGAAAGATTTTACACTAACCAAATGTCTGTGAAGTGTTTTTTCATGCCTCATCTCATTTGATCCTCACAGAAGTCCCGGAGTAGTTAGATAGGAGACTCAGTGGAATTTATTTTTTTCATTAGCTGGAAAACGGAGATTTAGAAAGCTTAGAAACTTGACACGACTGAAAAGAAATGGGAAATGGTGGACCTTGAAAATTATTCCAGGCCTGACGAGCGTGGCTCATTGTTTGTGTGTCAATCTATGAACCAGGAAGTCATGGTTTGATTCCTGATCAGGGCACATGCCTGGATTGGGGGATTGATCCCCAGTGAGGGATGTGCAGGAGGCAGCCGATATGTGATTCTCTCTCGTCATTGATGTCTCTCTATCTCTCTCTCTCTCTCTTTCTCTCTTCCTCTCCTTTCCTCTCTAAAATCAATAAAAATATATATTTTTTAAAAAGAAAATGACTTCAGGTTTTCTCACTGTGCAGAATATAGTCAAACACTGCTGCAGTTAAACATTTTACCCTTTGTTCTTCCTGCATGATATATAATAATAATCTTCATATTGATATTTACTGCTATGTTGCACATGCATGATACATATAAAGCTCTCTCTAGCACCAATGGCATGTGTGTATGTTTCCATCATTGTTGATCATGAATTTGGTTGGCACTTACATTATAGAGAAAGGGCAAATAGCAACAGTAAAATATTTATTCTAATTAATTTCCTTTCAGTGTGCATGAATTTGTGCACCAGGCCACTCATTTAATAGAAGACACCACAGTCAAGAAACAGGAGAGCTATAACTCTATTACCAGAATTGGAAAAATAGTAAATTGATTTATGACACATTGGTATCTTTGTATATCACAGATAGTACTTATTTAAAAATGTGATCTAAAATTTTTTTTATGATATCGGTCCAACTAATTATCCTAATAATATAAAAACCCTGTGTTGTAATGACCAACCGGAAGTCAGCCCTGCAGTCAGTGCTGGGTTGCCGTGGTGACCTTCACAGCTGCTGCCACATGCTGTGGGCTCCACTGGTTGTCTCCCCCCAGTCCATAGGGGACTGGTGAGCTGCAGCAGGTGGCAAGCAGTGAGTGGCTCGTGTTGAACCAGCCCCTGCCCTCCCCTGCCCTGCCAGTGGTACAGTGGAGCCCATGCCAGGTAGAGGCAGGAGGGGTGTGTCCTGTACCACACCAGGTTCTCAGACCCCCCCCCCATGCCAACCATCGAGGCTTCGGATGCCAGCGCTTTGTTATCCCCCACAACTCTGCGGCCCCAACGCTGCCCAGGCAGAAGTTTTGCGCACCTCACCTATCCGGCCCAGAGCCAGTTTCTCCTTCTACTCTTGCCACCTGCTGCCCACCAGCTTCTCAGACACGCAAGCCAGGGACTCACTGCAGGGCGGTCCCAGACCCTCCTTTTTGTCCCCAAGCGTCTGGCCTCAGGGGGGCCAGAGCCCATGACCTGCCTTGGGAGGGTGGGTCGGGGCTAGGGATCCACAGCCCCGCCTCCGCAACATCCCACCCAGCAATGGGGGAGGGGGAAGCTTCCCTCCTTCCAGACCCTGTCCCAGAGCAGAGGCTGGGGCGAGTTTCCACTCCCAACACCCTCTGAAACCCTTGAAACAAATGCCCTCAGGCTCCCCACCCTCAGGAGTCTGCACCGGGCCTGGCCAGTGGCTGCTACTCCTCTCAACCATCAGCCCACTGGCACAGGAGGAGAGAAGAGGAGGAGGGCAGCTGTGGGTGCGACTCTGTTGGGTTCAGCCAGCCTGCCTGAAAGCTCTGCCCCTGTGCCTCCTGCTTCACCTCTGCCAAGGAGACCCCCGCCCCTCATGCGCTTTCGTCAGTGTCGCCGCCATCTTGGGAAGGTTAACGCCCCACTGACTGCCAAGGCCTCACACAGTAGACGCCCTGTGGTCAGTCGCTATGACAAAGGGGTCATGGAGTGTCAAAGCACCACCTCTAGTTGAATAGGTGCTGTGGGAGCAAAGGGACCAAAAAACCTTCCAACAGCCATCTAACTCCACACTTGGTGTGCAAATCAGTTATTGTTAGAACTGAATTTAGTACTCGTGTGCCTCATTTTAAGCAGACCCCCCCCAAATAGACTTACTATGTTGATAATTCACTTTACTACAGATAGAATGCACAAAGATTCTTGAAATAAGCACAATATTTTGCACCTTGTTGTACGAACCATTTAAACATCATTAAAAATAATCTGAGTTGATATTAGCAAAATCTAATATACCCAATTCAAAATGTCATTCAGAAATGCATCTTCTATGTAAAATCAAAGTATGGGATCTAGGGCTTGGAAAAAGCAACTTTATTCCACTAGCGCTACCTGTTTTTCCCCTCAGCCTTATGCTTTGCACAAAAGTCTCAATAAAGAGATGGAACAAAAAGATGAGGGGCTGAAATTTATCTGTTTCTTCAAATATTTGTAAAAGTTGTATTAACTTTGTGCCGGTATTATAGAAACACAATACAGCTCTGTCCCTATCTTCAAAGGGCTTATAGTCTCCCTGAGTTCCTGGTAAGGTAAACCCGTAACTAGCCAAAGAAGGAGCAGGTTCCAATACAATTCTTATTATAAAAATAACTGAGTAAAAAACTGTCCTCACTCTCACTTTAGAGAACAAGAATTAAAAGGAGCAAGTAAATACAATGAATGAATTCGAACTCCTTTGGGAATACCAATCCTCAAAGACTAACACAGGTTTTGTGAGGCCTAAAGTTTACTGGACCTGAAGGACTAATTTTAGAGTGGCAGGGAGGGGAGGATTTTTTTTTAATAAGGTTCAAAAATGACTTTGTTTAGAAAATAAATTACAAATAACTGTAGGCTTGGGGAATCTGTCCCTTTCTCTCTTAAATCATTTCAAGCAAAATGTTGCTAGTTTCAATTTGCTTGCTTTCTCCCCCAGGACAAATCCAGCCCTCACAGGGACTTTGAGGTTTCCTTAGCTTTACCATAAAAATAATAAACAAACAAAGAAACAAACAAACATTTCCACAACACGCCTTTCTGGACAACATTCCTTTTAAATTTTTTAATTTCATCAAAAGTAGTAAATACATAGTTCATAATGTTTGTTTGTTATTTCCTAATAGGTATGTAGTGTAGTGGTTGTTTTTATCATTGTTGTTTTTATCCTATTGTTGACACTATTATAGATGTTTCCCATTTCCCCCTCTTTACCCTCCTCCACTCAAACCACACCTCTGGCCATCACCACACTTTTGTCTATGTCCATCCCCCTCCCCTCTGACCTTGGTCAGTCCCTCCCATCCTATGTAATAAAAGGCTAATATTCAAACCAAACAGTAGAACAACCAGTTGCAATGATGCTCAATCAGGAGCTGCCCCCTGGTGGTCAGTGCACTCCCACAGGGGGAGTGTCACTCAGCCAGAAGCCCAAGTGCAGCAGCTATGGCGGGAGCCTCTCTCCACCTCTGTAGCAGAGCTAAGGTTGTCTGATTGGTGGCATAGGCTTGCTCCCCCGAGGGCTTCCAGACTATGAGAGGGCACAGGCCAGGCTGAGGGACCCCAGCCATTTGCACATTGGGGGTGACGAGGCTAGCAGGGAATAGTTAGGGGCACTAGGCAGGGGAGCAGTTAGGGGTATTAGGTGAGTGGTTAGGAGCCAGTGGTCCTGGATTGGGAGAGGGATGTCCAACTGTCAGCGGGATCAGGCCTAAACCGGCAGTCAGACATCCCCCGAGAGGTCCTGGATTGGAAAGGGTGCAGGCCGGGCTGAAGGACTCTCCCCACGCCCTCCCCCCCCCCCCCCCCAGTGCATGAATTTCGTGCACCAGGCCTCTAGTCTTACTAATAAAAGCCTAGGTAGTCTTCACAGTATCAAGCCTGATGCTCTCAAGCCCTCACAAGATGGCTGCACGCAGAGTGGGTGCACGCAGGTGGACAGGGCTGGGCTTAACTCTTTGTACACTGTATGGAGCTTGCCTGGGGGTCCTGCATGCTTCCAGCTCTGCACACAGCCAGGCCTGGGAGTCCCATTGCTCCGCGTGATGTGGAGGCCTAGGAGTCCTTGGCTATGGCCTACCTCTTTGGGGCAATTCATCAAGGAGCCCAGGATGGGTGGACGGGGCTACTTATTTGGGATGATCAATCATGAGGTTCCCACTCTGTGACAGAGCACAAGCCAGTCTGGGAGACACCTGCCACCCTGCCACCCCCCCCCCCCACACACACACACACACTCGTGCACAAATCTTGTGGACCAGGCCACTAGTTAGTAATAAAAACGGAGTGGATTCTCTATTGATATTAAAATAAATTCCTTATGAGATCAAAGGTTTAAATATAAAACAAAACAAAAAAAATACTAGAAAGAAAAATGAGTAAAAGTTTCATGCTATATTTTTAAGTTATAGATTTGGAGTAGAGAAAGGACTAAACTTGATATCAAACCCGGAAAGTATGAGCAAGATGATAAACTGGACTACCTAAAAATGTAAAAGTTCTGTATGATATAGTGGATTAAACATAAAATTGAAGACAAACTATAAATTTGGGGAAGGTATGGAATATCTGTGTTAGATTAAGGAATTCCTATCAGAAGAACTTAGTCAACATATAGTATATGAAAATGTGCTGTTTCTATTAGTTACATAAAAATTAAGACAACAAGATTGTATTTGTTTGTCTTATTGTCAAAGTGAAAAAGATTGTTGGTAGAATGTAGACAAGCCAGTATTTTGAATACTGTTGATTGTAGATGCCTTTTGAATATCTATTAAAATTCAGGTATCTTTGCTAGAGAAAGTCAGCTTGTAAATACTTGTTACGGTAATCTTTGTGTCAAGCTATACTTAACAAGGGCACACATTGCAACATTTTTTGTAATTTTTTTTAAAAGGAAGGGGAGCCTTGGCTGGTATGGTTCAGTTGGTTCGGCATCCTGTGCATCAAAAGTTTGCCAGTTCAATTTCCAGTCAGGATATGTTGCCTGGGTTGTGGGCTGGATATCTAATTGGGCGTGGGTGTGGGGGGCAGTTAATGATTTGCTCTCATATCAATGTTTCTTTCCCTTTTCTCTCTAAAAGTCAATTTAAAAAATATTTTTTAAAAAATTTGTGCCTATTTAATTGTACATGCACCCATTGATATAAGAATGTCAACTAAAAAAAAAAGCCACCTAAATTTAAAGAATAAAATAAAGTGAAAGGGAACTTCCAATGTGTTTATAAGTAAAATACTAGATAGCCATATAAAATCATTTATATTTATGTATGTTGAAATGGTAAAATGCCAGCTATTGAGTGGTATGTGTTTGCCTTGTTTTGAAAGAATATTGTGGATAGTATGTTATTTCATTGTTAAAAAATATTTTGTTAGAAAATTTGTTTAATTTTTATAATAATGGTACAGTTTTGCTTCTGATAATAAAGGAAGGGAGTAGTCAATACCAGGGCCTCTTGAATTAGACTTCCTGGCTTTGTTTTCTGGTTCTTCCACTTAAATGTCTTAGTGCCCTAAGGAAGTTAATCTTTCTATATTATAGCTTTTTCATATCTAGTATGGGAGTGATAAGAATAATTGTGAGGAATAATGAGATGGTGCATATGAAGAGTTTGTTGTGTCAGGCACCATATTAAATGTCTGCTGGGTAGCTGTTATTGCAAGGATTGTTACCTTAAGGAAATAATCTTTAGTAAATACATATCATATCATAGCATCTTTATGTTTTTAAATGAAATAAATTGAAATGCTCAGTGATAGAATATTATGTAAGTTATTGAAACTGGGGAATATTGTGAAGCCATTAAAATTATTTATGTAGGGCAAAATATTAATGATTGGTGATTCTTCATTAAGGATATGTGTGAGTTCTTAGTACTACTTTGCAAATTATCTACAAGTTTGAAATGACAATTAAATGTTACCCAGATCCCAAAACAGTTTTGGAAAGTTGCTTGTGAAATTTTAATAACTTTGTACAGAGCATTAAGGATTAAATCATTTAGGAAATATGTCTTGCTTCTGAATTTTCAGTGATCATAAAGGGCCTGAAAAGAAACATTAAAATATAAACAGTGATTGTCTCTGGGTGATGGAATAATTTTTTTCCTTTTTGTGGTCTATATTTGTACATTTTCTATCATAAGTATTCATTATATTTTAATAACCTTATGATACATTTAGTATGTTCCATTCTTGTATTGTGGTGTGTGTGTGTGTGTGTGTGTGTGTGTGTGTGTGTGTGTGTGTGTGTTTAAAAAAATATATTTTTATTGACTTCAAAGAGAGAGGGAGGGAGAGATAGAAACATCAGTGATTGGAGAGAATCATTGGTCAGCTGCCTCCTACACACCCCCACTGGGGATTGAGCCCACAACCCAGGCATGTGCCCCTGACCAGAATCTAACCCAGGACCCTTCAGTCTGTAAGCCAACATTCTATCCACCGAGCCAAACCAGCTAAGTCAGAATTTCACTGTGTTTAAATGTAAAAAGCCTATCTAACAAAAGAGTAATATGTTAATTGACCATCACTTTGTGAAACCCACAGCCAATCAGGAGGGAATATGCAAATTAGTCAGACAAAGATGCTGGCGGCCACTAAGCCAGAGCAGGTGGGAGGCTTGGGTCGCCCCTAGCAATGGAGGAAGCTAAGCTTCCTGCCCGCTGGGCCAGCCTCTGAAGGAGGAGCCTGTGGGCAGCAGCCACAGAGCAGGCCAGAGCAAGTAGGAGGTGATGAAGCTTGGCTTCCTCCGTCACTGAGGGCGACCCAAGCTTCCTGCCCACCCTGGCCTGTGGGTGGTAGCCACGGAGCCAGCCTGAATGCATGGGAGGCTTGGGTCACCTGGGCCAGCTGCCATCGGAGGGGCCTGCAAACGGCCCTCAGCCCCTTACCCAGCCTGGCCAGGCACCCTAGCAGGTACCCCCCACCCTGAAGAGGGTGTGTCCAGCCTGAAAATGGCCCTCAGCCCCTCATCCAGGCTGGCCAGGCCCCCCAGCAGGGATACCCACCCTAAAGGGGGTGTGACCAGCCTGAAAACAGCCCTCAGCCTCTTAACCAGACTGGCCATGCCCCCATTGGATGAGGGTCCCCGATAGGAGGTGTGGCCAGCCTGTAAACAGCCATCAGCTCTTCACCCAGGCTGGCCTTGCCCCCCCCCCCACCACCACCACCACCAGCGGGGACCCTCACCCGTGAGGGCATGGCTGGCCTGCAAACTGTCCCAGCCTCTCTCCCAGACCGGCACCATCCCCAGTGGGAACCCTCACCCCATTGGGGGCATGGCTAGCTTGCAAACCACCACAGGCCCCTCGCCCAGGCTGCCCCACCCCCTAGGAAACCCCCACCCTGATCCGGGACACCCTTTATGACAAACCAACTGGCCCCCACCCATGCACCATACCTCTATCTATGCTAATAAAAGAGTAATATGCTAATTAGACTGGGAGACCTTCCGGACATTCTGGACAAAGCCATGGTGGCGGGGGCCAAGAGGGGAGGGTAGTTGTGTCTGATCAGGCCATTGAGGGGAGGCTGTTGGGGGTGAGCAGGCTGTCAATGGGGTCATTTGGGGGCAGTTAGGCTGGCAAGGGGGAGTGAGTAGTTGGGGGTGAGCAGGTCAGCAGGGGGACAATTGGGGGCAAGGAGGCCAGCAGAGAGGGCAGGTGGGAGCAAGCAGGCAGGCGGGGGGGGGGGGTAGTTGGGGTGAGCAGGCCGGTGTAGGGGCAATTGGGGGTGAGCAGTGGTTAGGGGCAATCAGGCAGGCAGGCAAGCAGGTGAACCTTTAGGAGCCAGCAGTCCCGGGTTGTGAAAGGGATGTCTGACTGCCAGTTTAGACCCGATTGGGCATAAACTGGCAATCCGACATCCCTCCCCGCTGGTGCACGAATTTTGTGCACCAGGCCACTAGTTTTATATATAAACTTGAGGAGGCCCAGGGCACAAATTCATGCATGGGTGAGGTTCAAGCAGCTGCCCCCCATCAGGCTGGTTGGCCAGCCACAGTGCACATCATAGTTACCGGTCACTTGGCTTTTATATACATACTAGTGGCCCAGTGCATGGAATTCGTTCATGGGAGGGCATCCCTCAGCTTGGCCTGCACTCTCCAATCTGGGACCCCTCAGGAGATGTCCAACTGCAGGTTTACAGAGATCAGGCCTAAACCGGCAGCCAGACATCCCTCTCGCAATCCGGGACCGCTGGTCCCTAACTGCTCACCTGCCTGCCTTCCTCATCACCCCTAACCACTTTGCCTACCAGCCAGCTTGTCCCCAACTGTCCCCCCTCCCCACTGCTGGCCTACTCACCCCCAACTTCCCTCCACTGCCAGTCTGCTCACCCCCAACTGTCCCCCGCCCCCACCAGCCTGATCACCCCCAACTGCCCTCTCCTCCTGGCCTAATCGCCACTAAATGCCTCTGCCTCGGCCTTACCACCATGGCTTTATCCTGAAGGACATCCAGAAGTCTCCTGGTCTAATTAGTATATTACCCTTTTATTGATACAGACTAGGGGCCCAGTGCATGAATTTGTGCACCTTGACAGAAACTGTGGGCCACGATGCTGCTGTAGGCACCAGGCCTCCACATTCCCACCCAGCCCTTCCCACCACATCCGTTGGTCCCCTGTCTGTCAGCAGCCCTGATCCTGCCACCGCTGCTCCCATGCGCTGAAAGTGATTGGGGCAAGCACCAATATTGGGTGCAAGAGGAGCTGGTGCTATCAGTTGGTGCAAGCGGCAGCTGCTGCCTCAACCATCTCTCAAGAGCAGGGGAAGGTAGAGAAGCCCTCAAGGGCAATTGGGACCGGCGCCCAGCACCAGCAAAGGGTGCAAGCAGTGGCTCTGGTGCTGCTGCAGGTGCCAGTGCCAGGCTGGACCACAGTGCACGGGAGCAAAGAATTTTCAGTAACCACTGCAGGCTTACCCGGATTACAGCGAGTGGCATCCCGCCTTGGTCTGGCGCCCCCACTCACCTTCATCATCCTGCTGCAGCCAACGCCCACCGTGGCATGTTCCCTGGTTTTGAGTGCACATCATAGCAACCGGTTGTTCCACCGTTTGGTCTATTTGCATAGTAGCCTCTTATTATATAGGATGGATTTTTAAGTATAATTTAAAAGGTGTAAATTTGAATTTGTATTTATAATTTCTGTTTTGTTTTTCTGTTTCTTTTTGGCCTCTTTTAAATAGCTTATATAAACAAAATATTTTAAACGTAAATATTAGTTAAAAACTAATGTTCTTTAGTATACTAATAAATCAAGCTTCTTGCTTGATTCTGTTTCCTTATCCTTATAGTTTTTCTATGTTAACACAGTGGAGGGGAGATGAATCAGCCTGTAAACAAAGGTGGCTGATGAGAAGACTCAAGTACTTCTATAATAACTTAAATTTATTACATAAATTGTAAGTTAATATTTTAATTTTTGTCTTCTAGATCATAATATCAGTCTAGTATCAATGGAAGTAACAGTAAATGCTGTAGCTGGAGCTCTTAAAGCTTTCTTCGCAGATCTGCCAGATCCTTTAATTCCATATTCTCTTCATCCAGAGTTACTGGAAGCGGCAAGTAAGTATAAGCCTTCCTTCCCTTCCTTTCTTCCCTTTCTTCCTTGAGAGGGATGATGGGTGTTTGTATATTGATTGCTAAGTTTGAGAGTTATGTTTTTAATTCAAACTCAAAGGCATTGTAGGAAAATTAAATAAACTTTTCAATTGAATAATGTACAATGTATAATGGAAAATTAAATAAACGTTTCAATTGAATAATGTATAATGTACTTCAGTAAAACATTAACAGGTATATATGTATATTTAAAAAAATTTGAAGTCAAATTAACTTTGGCCTCATGTCTAAAGTCATTTAAAAGAAGGCAGGAAGAAAGAATACTTACTGAGTACTTATTCCTGCTTTTGCATCATTTATCCCGCTATTTCTATTAAACAAATACTCATTTGTTACCTGAAAAAATGACATAGAAGATCTATTCAGGCATTGGATAACTTTGTGCTTACTCCACAATTTCTCCTAAAAAAAAGAGTGTTTTTTAAGTATTTCTCTTTATTTCCTTTTGTTTACAAGTGTTAAGGCTCTTTAAAGTGAAACTACTTTCTTAAAATTTTGATTATGTTAAAGTTCTCAGTTAAAAAACTTTTCATTAAAAAACACAGTATATGTTTACACAGACTTTCATATATAAATTGGAAAATGGTTCACTTGATAGCTTATATTTTCTTAATAAATAGCAGCCTCAGAATTTTCCTACTTAGGGAGTTTTTGACTACTGATTTAGAAGTAATCTGTGGCAAATCACATTTGTCAGTACTTGGTTATACTACCTACTGTGAGTTGGAAGAGCAGTAAAGTACTCTTATCTCTTACTGCAACCACATTTCTATTATCCTGTTTCATAATTTGCATAAACTTAGAGAGTAGCTGAGCTAAATGTTTGTACTGCTTGTGAAGAAAGATTTTCAGTAAGCAGAGTGGATTATAAATAAGTATAGGGTGCTTTTAAATCAGGTATTGGCAAACTGACCTACAGGCCAAATTCAGCTGGCTATCACAAGCTGAGAATGGTTAAACAAAATGAAAAGAAAAAGGAATTTGGTGACACATAAGAGCCTAACAGTTTCATAAGTAATTAATTGATTCTAAATTAATATAAATTGTTGTACTCTTTCCCATTTTACCCTCTTGAGTCAGCTTTGTTCTATAGTGATTAGCTTTATGTGCAAAAAGACTATTGCAATAGATGATAATGTGTTTTTAGCAGTTTCTTTAGAATATTTTCTTGGTTTTTGTTTAGCTATCCTAATAAGATTCAAACACATTCCTGATTGTTTCTTTACAATAAGGATAGTAAGAAGCCTTATAAAATACTTTTAAATGTATGAGTTTCACACAAATACCTTACTGCTTTAACTTTACAGAAATCCCAGATAAAACAGAACGTCTTCATGCATTGAAAGAAATTGTTAAGAAGTTTCATCCTGTAAACTATGATGTATTTAGATATGTAATAACACATCTAAACAGGTATTTTTATATTTTTGTTCTTTTGCAAATAAAATCCAGAACAAATTTCAAACATGTAACTTAATAAATTGGTAATTTTAAAGTAGAAAAAGAGACACCAACTTATTTAAGCATACAGTTCAATTTTAGTTTATAAATTATTTTTACGGATTATTAAAATAGATTTTCATAACTTGTTTAAAGAAAGGTGTATGACTTCATACATGTAATGATTATTTAAATAGAAGGTGTGGTAAGAACATGTGTTTTTGTGTGTGTTTTTTAAAATATATTTTATTGATCTTTTACAGAGAGGAAGGAGGAGGGATAGAGAGTTAGAAGCATCGGATGAGAGAGAAGCATCAATCAGCTGCCTCCTGCACACCCCTACTGGGGATGTGCCTGCAACCAAGAGTATATGTTGTTTATTGTCACTTTTATTCTTTAACAGTTCTCTTTTGCAGAATCTTAGAATTTTAAGTATACAGTTAGATAATTAACCAAATCAACTATTTGAAGTTGGAAAAATTGAGGTTTAAAGGAGGAAATATCACATCCTATATAATAAAAGCCTAGGTGGCGTCATGCGATGCAATATTGTCACAAGATGGCTGCCCTCACATTGTCACAAGATGGTCACGAGATGGCAGGGGAGAGCAGTTAGGGGTGACCAGGCCTGCAGGAGAGGATAATTGGGGGCAAACAGGCCAGCAGGGCAGGGAAGTTGGTGGTGACCGGGCCAGCAGGGGAGAGCAGTTGGGGCGATCAGGCCAGCAGGGAAGCAATCAGGCAGGCAGGCAGGCAAGCGGTTAAGAGCCAACAGTCCTGGATTGTGAGAGGGATGTCCAACTGCTAATTTAGGGATCAGGCCTAAACCAGCAATCAGGATATCTCCCAAGGAGTCCCAAACTGGAGAGGGTGCAGGAGGGTCACACACACACACACACACACACACACACACACACACACACACGCCCCTCTCCCCCCATGCACGAATTTTTGCACCAGGCCTCTAGTAATTAATAAATGACACATGACCAGAATCCAGGTCTTTTAAGGGTCCATTTGCTTTTTCTATCACTGTTACTTTTGCATATTAAGCTTGTTTTGTTGGAATATTTGACACAATGAAATTTTATCAGAAACTTGAATTCATATTACTGTTCACCTTGACTATTACTTAAAATGCAGGACATTAAACCTATTATTAACAACCCCAAGTATACTAAAATTTAAGCTTTTCCTTTTGTTTAAATATATTCCTCCCAATGCCATACATTAAGTGAAAAGGCAGTATTATATAATAGCTTAAATCTCAGACTGTAGAATCAAACAGGTTTGGTCTTGAACATTTTTAGTTCTGTGACCTTGTGCAAATTACCCTTACTAAGTCTTGATTTTCTCACCTATGAGAAGAATGAGATTCATAAAGTTGTTGGTACTGAATAGAATTATTTACATTTGTATTAATTTTTTAATAATCTATTTCTCATAATATGAACTGAAGTTTGTTTTTTTAACTAAATAATGTCAGTGCTCAAACCAGGTAAATTTCAGCCTCTTCCTCTTAGAAGAGAATAATAATATTAAAGTTTATTGCTGTCATTATAGAATAAAATTAACATTAGCATTTCTAGTATCTACTATCTGAAATCCCCCTCCCTGAGAAAATACCAGTATACATAGTAGCACAGTATAATTAGTGGAGTTTTCTCTTTTGAAAATTACCATACAAGTGGTTTGTGGTAAAACAGATATGCACAAGGTAATATGGGGTACTATAAAGAACATAGGCATGGTTTGTGAACATGTTATTGTCTGGCCTGATCAAAGTGCTGAAATAAGAATTGTACTTCATTAAAAAGTATAGGGAAAAGGGTCAAAGGGAAGAGTATGTTCATAGAATGACAGTGCTAGTCCACCACCAGTCTTATTTTACACACTAACTGTGTTTGGCTCTAGTGATGTAACTACACAGGCAAAAGTGTACTTGATTTGTTGAGGAACAGCAAAGAGGCCTATGTGATTTAAGCAGAGTGAAGGAAGGACAGAGTAAGAGATAAGATAAAAAAAAGGGAAGAATGACAGTGGCAGATTATATAGAGCAGTAATACAACTAACTAGCTTTAGTCCTCACAACGTTTAGTGACAAAATAAGAAGGTTGCTTCATGTATATATGTCACTAGGCACACTGTGGAGTTGAACTGACATTTATTAGGAGGAGGGACAAGACTTTCTCAATGAAAATGGCGTTGCATGTTTGTTACTTTGAAAGTTTATAGGATGATCAAAAATAGATTTAGAGACAGAAGTATCAAACAGATCATCAAACTTCAGGGGAAAGGCTAGGGGTGGGGGGGATAAGAAATAACCAAAGAACTTGTATGCATGCATATAAGCATAACCAATGGACACAAACACTAGGAGGGTGAGGGCATGTGCTGGGGTGCGGGGGTAGCCAGGGAGAGATCAATTGGGAAAGGAGACGTACGTAATACTATATGTAATACTTTAAACAATAAAGAAGTTTTTTTAAAAAAGAAAGAAAGGTTATGGGGAACCAGTGGAGTGTAGAACCGAGAGCATCAGACTTAATTTATTTTTTTTTAATCTTCACCCAAGGATATGTTTAGAGAGAGAAAGAGAGAGAGAGAAATATCCATCCCTTGCCCTTCATACATGACCCAACTAGGAATCAAACCTGCAACTTAGGTATTTGCCCTGCCCAGGAATAGAACCTGCAATATTTTTGATGCATAGGATGATGCTCCAACAACTGAGCCACCTGGCTAGGGTCAGATGAATTTAAAAGGAATACTCACCTGGATTAATGGCTACCTTGTGTGCCCAGGTGGCCAGATACTCTTAGAAGTGCTGTGGATGGCATATCAGTGAATAAAGCAGTCACCGATTTCATGGAAGATATATCCTGGTACTAGAGGCCCAGTGTATGAAATTCATGTACAGGGAGAGTTGTCCCTCAGCCCAGCCTGCACCCTCCAATCTGGGACCCCTCTAGGGATGTCTGACTGCCAGTTTACAGGGATTGGGCCTAAACCTGCAGTCAGATATCCCTCTCCCAATCCGGGATTTCTGGCTCCTAACCACTCGCCTGCCTGCCTGATTGCCCCTAACCATTCTGCCTGCCAGCCTGATAGCCCCCTAACTCTTCTCCTGCCGGCCTGATTGATGCCTAACTGCTCTTCTGCTGGCATGATTATCCCCAACTGCCTTCCCTTGCTGGCCCAATAGCCCCCAGCTGCCTTCCCCTGCGAAGCTGAGGGGTCTGGGGGACTCCAGCTAGATGAGGCTGGGCTGAGGGGACTGGGGGACTCTCAACTGGATGAGGTGGGCTGAGGGGACTGGACACCATCTTGTGGCTGTGGGCGCTGCCATCTTGTGAGGACATAGTAGTCAGTTAGCATAGTCCCTCTTTATTGGCTTGGATACCTCCATCTTTGTGGAGGGTGTGACAGACAATTACCATATTACCTGTTTATTAGATAGGATGAGAAATCTGATATAATAAAAGGCTATCCTATATAATAAAAGGCTAATATGCAAATTGTCCCCTCAGAAGTTTGATTGCTCAATATGACATGTGCTGACCACCAGGGAGGTGGCACGGAACTTGGCATGGTACTAGCAGCAGCAGCCGGATGCTGAGGGAGCGAAGGAAGGAGGAGGCAGAGAGGTGGGGGGTTGGGATCACCAGCTAGGCCTAGGGACCCTACCTGTGCACAAATTTTATGCACCGGGCCTCTACTAATAAATAAATATACAATGGATGAATGACAAATTACAAAAATTAATCCATGGGGTTATTTGGCTATATTCTCTCTCCCTCAATATTAGTGAGTTATTACTTGAAATCAGTTGTTTTCTCCTAATTATTTTTCATTTTTGTTCCTCATTTGGGAACTCATCTTACCTAATAATAGATAAATCATGAGTGATATGCAGATTAACCCAACAAAGATGGTGGTTAATTTGCATACTCAGTCGCCCTAGTGTACAACACCCTCCCACCCCCCACCCCCCATCTTTCAGAGCCTCTAGCAGCATGAGAAGGAGGGGCCAGAGCAGAAAGGGGCTGGGTCAGAGGGAAAGGCGGTGCCAGCATCCAGGGAAAGGAAAGCCCATTCTAGCACAAATCTTTGTGCATCGAGTTTCTAGTTTCTTTATAATTGAACTCTCTTCCTGCCAATTAACATCCTATACTAAAGAAAAAGTCCAAACTGTTTGACATTAAGTTGGTCTGGTTCTAATTTCATCAGTTAGTTTTTCTTTTCCCCCTAGCACCAAGTAAATGCCACTGTTTTAAACCAAAAAGTATCAATTTTTGGCTGTCCTTGTAACATCTTAACATGACTTTAGTCTTTCTCAAAACAGTCCTCAAAGCAGCAGCAGCACCTGGGAACTTGTGAGGAATACAGATGATCAGGCCTCACCTCGTGCACACCCTTCACTTCCTCTGTCAGTAAGCCTCCAGGAGGTACCACATACACTGAAATTAAGAAAACCACAGTTTTTTGTTTTTTCTTCTAAATATATTTTTATTGACTTTTTACAGAGAGGAAGAGAGGGATAGAGAGTTAGAAACATCGATGAGAGAGAATCATCGATCAGCTGCCTCTTGCACACCCCCTACTGGATATGTGCCCACAACCAAGGTAACGTGTCCTTGACCGGAATCGAACCCGGGACCTCTCAGTCTGCAGTCCGATGCTCTATCCACGGAGCCAAACCGGTATCGGCAGGTTTTTGTTTTTGTTTTTAACATATTTTATTGATTTTTTTTACAGAGAGGAAGGGGGAGGGATAGAGAGTTAGAAACATCAATGAGAGAAACATAGATCAGCTGTTCTACTGGAGATATGCACGCAACCAAGGGACATGCCCTTGACTGGAATAGAACTTGAGACCCTTTGTCCGCAGTGCAACGCTCTATCCACTGAACCAAACCCATTAGAGCAAAAACTACAGTTTTTACTAAATTACTCTTCCTACCATTATAAGGCTCATCACCCTAGACTCAACTAAAACACCTTTTCAAGGAAGCCTTCACTGACCACCCTCATCTCCGACTGGTTTGATACCTTTTCTTTCTACTTTAAAAAAACAAACAAACTGTTTTTATTGATTTTTGAGAAATAGGAAGAGAGAGAAACCTGGATCATCACCTATCTCCTGCATGCTCACAACTGGAGATTGAGCTCCAACTCAGGCATGTGCCCTGACCTGGAATTGAACTGATGACCATTTGATGCATAGGACAATACTCAACCAAGTTGCACTGGCCAGAGCTCATTGTACTTTTTGATTCAACAATTATACCTGATGCCTGTACTCTTACGTTTTTCATTGTTATAGGTATTTTCAGAATCTACAATTGCCTGCTGCATAAAAACACCTGACTTGGGCCACTACATTTATTCTGAATATTGTAATTCAGTATCTTAACAAAGAGCAGTAACTTACCACAGCAAACATGTTTTTCAGTCACATATTTACCTTAGATGAGCAACTCCTATGTTGGGATTTTCCTTTGGTTTTAACTTTTTTTGTCATGTAAATTTAAGTATAACTTTTTCCTACTACCTTGCATACTGGATTGTTTCTTCTTCTTTTTTTTTTTTTAATATATATTTAATTGATTTTCCACAGAGAGGAAGGGAGACAGATAGATAGTTAGAAACATCAATGTGAGAGAAACACTGATCAGCTGCCTCCTGCACACCCCCTGCAACCATAGCACATGCCCTTGACCGGAATCAAACCCCAGGACCCTTCAGTCCGCAGGCCAACACTCTATCCACTGAGCCAAACCGGCCAAGGGCTGGATTGTTTCTTTATATGTAAAATGAGAGGGTTGGATAAATACCCAAGATTTCTTCTCATTTTAATAATTTTGAGTTATAATTCAGGATTTGTGTCATATTTATTATAGATGATGGTAGAAATGCTTGTGCACATATTTAAAGGACTGAATGCAAATTAGTTAATGTTTATTTATACTTTTATATTTGTACTAGAAGCCCAGTGCATGAATTTGTGCATGCATGAGGTCCCTCGGCCTGGCTGGCAATCAGGGCTGTCTCACCTAGTCTTGATCTGAGCCAATGGGGCCAGCCGACCGGGGAGGGGCCACGGGAGGGCTCCAAGGCGTGTCCAGCCATCTCGCCCAGTCATGATCAGGCTAGGATCCCAGCAGCAAGCTAACCTACGGGTCAGATCATCTGCCCTCTGGTGGTCAGTGCACGTCATAGCAATTGATTGAGCAGTAGGCTGAACATTCGGCCATTTAGCATATTATGCTTTTATTATATAGGATATGTTCATAGTCTTAATTTTAAGGTGGAATATGTTTCTGTGATCAGTACTAGCTTTAAAGTTTGTAGCAATGTACAAAATATTTAATGATTGAAAATATTGCTTTTTTTAAATACTAGAAACTACTTTTTTTTAGAAGTTGAAAGTCTAGGTTGGAAGATATGATTAAGTAATTTTTCCAAAGTTCAAGGTTTTATTTTTCAAAGTTCAAAGAGATGGCATATTATGGTCTGTCCTCTCATCTCACTATAGGGAATTTGGATATGCATTTTCTGTTTCTATTGCTAGAAACTCATTGAAATTTATCACCTGTCCTTATACTAAGAGAAAGTTTTTTCACATAAATAAGGTGGCTTCTATAAGTAAATTATAAAACCTTAAGCTACAACATTTTTAAAAGGCTTTGTTTGATTCCTTTAAGGAATGGATTTTTACTACTATTTTCTTCTGTTATAAGAATGTAATTGAACATAGAATGCACAAAAAATTATTTTAAATTTAAAGTTAAGAGTTAAAACTAAATATCTGAGATCAATTCTAGCTCCAGGATATTTTTAATTGTCATGAATTTTAATTGGTTTTTTAATTGTTTTTTACTATTATAATTTTAGGGTTAGTCAGCAAAATAAAATCAACCTAATGACAGCGGACAACTTATCCATCTGTTTTTGGCCAACCCTGATGAGGCCTGACTTTGAGAAAAGAGAGTTTCTGTCCACCACGAAGACTCACCAGTCTGTCGTGGAAACCTTCATTCAGCAGTGCCAGTTCTTCTTCCACAACGGGGAGATTGTAGAAGTTGTGAACACTGTTGCTCCTCCACCGCCTTCCAATCCAGGACAATTGGTTGAACCAATGGTACCACTTCAGTTACCACCACCTCTGCAACCTCAGCTAATACAACCACAGTTACCGACTGATCCTCTTGGTATTCTATGAGTGGGGAGTGATTGCAGACAGCCTGAAATGGACAGAAAGCAAACCTAGACATGCATGTTTCAGGGTTCAGTAGTATACTTCATGTTTCTTACTGATTCAAAATGATGAGACATTTTCCTCTCTGAACTGTATGGTATTCTTTATTCATTTACATTACAAATTTAAGACCATGTGCTAAGCATGACTGGAGAGGTTTAATTTTTATAAACAAATAGCTATAAAATACAAAAACTGCTGTTGCATGCAACCTCATTGCAATCAGTGTATCATTCCTGTGGCATTTTCTGTCACATTATATTGTGAATAAAATTTTTCTATAGAAATTAAATGATTTAAAAGCTCACATATATGAAACATTTAATGCTTTTCAGCCTACTTTATGGCTGGTTTTGTTATTTGATGTCTAATTTGGGCAACCTAATTTACTTTACATTTTAACAGTCAGTGTAGATAATTAAAAGCCCAGTTAAGTATTTTATAATTTCAGGCTACTTATGCCATGTTTGGGATGTTGTTTGAAAGAAAGAAGAATACACTTAACATTTTTCTGCACCTTCACCTTTACTGCTAAGTAAACCTGTGGATGACATGATGAGGGGTAAATGAGCAAATTTCTTGTACACACCAAGGACACACTTGTGGCTAAAGTGAGTTGATAATGTTGTGCAAAGGATAGCTGTCACCAACTCATTTCTTTATGGTACATATAAAATAAACATCTTGTATACTGTTAATGCTATAAACAGATGCATGTTTAAAAGATCTATGATGGTCTTGTAATCTTAATCTAATATATTTTAGATATTTTAATTTTTTCCCTCTTGGGAAATACATTTAGTATAGTGTAGAAAATACTTCATGACATTTTCATATAAGGTTATATAACTTTTCATACATAAACATGAAATTTGTTGTAGAAAATTCTTTAAACCAAACATTTTAATCTAGGACTTCAATTTAATCTGTTTCTTGAATCTATTTTTATGTGGCCCTTAAAAAATCCAAAAATCCATTGCTAATATAGCAATAAAAATACTTTGGGTACTGACAGCCTCTTTGGAGTGTGTATATGTATAATTGCAACCTTGTATTCATATTATTTTCTGTGGTATGTTGTACTAAAGCCTAAAGTTGTCTTTTGCACCATTTTTTAACCATTTTTTTCCTTTAATGTTGGTACCAGATTTGCTGTAAGTGACTGCTGCTTCTGGGGTTATTTTGTTAGTGAAGAGACACCAGAACACTAATTACAGATAAAATTTTCAGAATAGGTGGCATAGGTAAATTTTATTAGGCTTTTTTCAAAATTTGTTCATTTTCATTCCATGCCATTTTTTTTTTTTCTGGAAAGGAAGAAAGCGTTCGTTTTTCATTGTTTTGTGTAGTAAAGAGAAAATTCTTTGATCCATGTTGTAATCTTTATCATACTACAATTTTAAGGTTGTTTTATGTGTATTATAGTAAACAGACGATTTTGAGATTCCAGGCTCCTAAGAGTTTGATTTGCTCCATTTTTTCCTATAATAAATGTTGTCTTTTCCAACTGTTATGTCCTAGGTATGTACTTCTAATTTCAGAATCAAGATGTCGACATGAACCAGGCTGCTGTTGAAGTACATGTATATTATAAATTATCTTGTGTTATACTCTTACATATTATTATCTTTTCTAAGAAAACAAAGTCCCTATTATTCCTATTGCAAAGCACACAGGAATTAAGAAAGTACAGTAATTTTTAAAAAGAAAAATCTGGTAAATGTAGTATTCTTAACTTGTTATATATTACTTATACCTGTTGTCTATATAGCTTTAATTTATAGCTGTCAGTTTAACATTGGCATGTTTGGCAAAGAAAAGTAAACTTTAAGAGTTTTATAAACTGTTTCTAGGTTGCTAAAAAATTTATTTTTCTACTATATATGGTATAGACAAAGCTCAAAACTATGTACAGGAAAAAAGCCTGACCATTTCTTTGGAAGTAGGCTGAAAAGAGAATTTTCAGAACTGTTTGTGTCTTCAGTTCACTTCCTCATAACTTGGCTATTGTAATATGTGAATCCCAGTTTATTTAAGCTATTCTCTTTTATACTGTGTTAATTTAACTTTCATGTTCATTTAGAATCATCTTTGTTATTAAAACTAGCATTTATCATTTTCTACATTAACTACCTTATACCTTCCCTAAAACTTATCTCCACTTTTCTATGCATACTCTAATTGATTTGAAAATCTTCAGAGTGAGTCATTTCAAAGTCTACATTTGGTTCACCTAACCAGAAGATTACATTTAATTGAAAATTAAAGTACAGTTTAAACCTCAGTCTGTTACACTGAATTGATTGTGTTTGTTTTACCAAGGGTTTAGAAAATACGTTTTTAAATATAAGAATAATAATTCTAAGAACAGAATAATATAATTAAACTTTTTTCTGGTAAGTTACTGGAAGGTTTCATCATTTAGGAACATATATATGAGACTTCTTAAAGGATGGAAAGACTATTAGTCTCATAATTATGGGTAAACATTAAGGCATTATATTTTACAAATTTAAATAAAATTCCATCTACACCCATGTTGCCATTGTTTCATTTAAGCTTGTAGTTATTAAAATATTGTACTTAATAGTATCTATATTAGTAATATGAAGAAGTATAGTGGTACTCTTTCAAACTTTCAGAATTATTGAAAGTCAAATGCTGTTCAACAATTAGAATATATAATTAAATTTAGAACAAAATTTCAGGCACAAAAATACTTCTATTTGAAATGGAATTTGCTAATAGTGTTTCTCCCTCTCTCTCCCAACATTTGCAATGTAAAAACAGTAAGTAATAGCAGTCTAACCTGAATAGCAGCTTTTATTTTCCATATTGTTTGTAAATAATGTAGACATTTTATTTGAGGTACTGGAATTAAATTTCTAATGTCTCTTAGATATAAGTGAAAGGGAAAAATTAGAATAAGAACTTAGGCCTTAGCTTTACATGGTTATTTTTAGTTTTTTTATACAGTAATAATTGTGATGCTTTTTGTCAATATAAATATATATGTATATAATTTTTAAAAGTGCTTTGTTTTTTGTTTATAATTAATATTTTGTGCTTTACCCACAGGATGCTTTAGTATCAGTGAAGCTTCTGTATAAAGAATGCTATGAATAAAATATTAAGAAGCTGTGTGATTTTAAGTTCTAGTTGCTTCTGATTTTACCAGTTCATTGGTAAAAATCAACTAATTTTTTTGTGCATAAAATAGGGGAAAAAATGAATTGATGTCAATATGATGCAAGTTTTATTAGGGAAGTATAGTACTGAGCTTTTACTGTATCATGAGAGGAGTTTAAAAATTCATTCTGGATATATACATGCTGATGAAAATTCATTTTTAAAGTGTTATGGTAAACAAAATTACACAGATTTATAAGACTCAGAATAAAATTGCTTTCACAGCTTTGTATTCTTAAGGATCATATAAAGTAAGCCCTTCATGATTTATTAATATTAAGCTAAATTTCATGAGTGTATGTTAGATTCTATGGATCTAGTGAGGTCTCTTTGACTTGGATCTTTGTGTGTGCTTGACTTGAATTTAATCATTTTAACCAAATACCTTAATTCTTAGGCTGAACAATTTCTGATTTGCTCCAATACTTATGGGACATGTTTAATTTTTCATTGTATTTTAACTGAAGTTCTCAGTAGCCTTTTCAATTTGCCAATCTCTGAAAATAAAATTTTCTAAGATTTAATAAGGGAAGGAACTACTCTTCAAAATTAATTTCTTATGGTAAGTAACATCTGTGAGTAGTTGTGAAGACTGTAAACATTATTAGCTCATACCCAATATTCAGTTATTGGGTAATGATATTTGGATATGAGATATTAATATGATCTTACAATGTGAAAATGGATTACTGATTTTGATCCAAGTACCATTCAGTTATTACCATATTTAATATAAAATTAGAAGCCTTGGAATTACTGCAGTGCTGGCAATTCTGGTGTTTGTCCTTTTACCTTAGTAAGGAATACTAAGTCTTGCAATATATAAACTTTGAGTAGTTGTCAAGCAATTTGTATTTAGAAACAACTTATTTTATTCCCTCAGTAGAGATTTTCTATCAGTTTTGTCTCAAGTGGTAAAAATAATTATGAACAAATTAATAATGACTCTCCTGTTCTAATAGTTTGCCTAATTTTTAGTTAAGAATTTCTTAGTATTATAACCTATTTTTTCAAATTTCTATTTTGCATTGTCCCACCACCACCCCCACCCTGAGAAGAAGGGAGATGGGGGGAAAGAGAGAAACATCAATGATGAGAGAGAATCATTGATCAGCTGTCTCTACCATGGGGATTGAGCCTGTAACCCTGGCATATGCCCCTTGACTGGTTTCGAACCTGTGACCCTTCAGTCTGCATGCCGACACTCTTACCCACTGAACCAAACCCACTAGAGCTGTCTTTTTTTTTTTTATTTATTTTTTAAGATGTTTATTAAAGCTGGGGAAGTGAAATAAGAAAGGGCTGGGAACTTGTTGTTTGGGCTCACTAAGAAGTCAGAGTACAAGGGCCCTAGGAGACAGGGTCGGGGAGTTTGCCTGGGATGAGCTGCCAGTGCCCATAGCTGCCCTGGTTGCAAGCCTTTTGGGGTCTTACAGAGTTTAGGAGATGCCTGCCTTTGAGGAAAGTGAGGAAAGATGGGGAGGAGTGGCATGGGCATGCTCCTGGGAGGAAGAGTATATCTGCATTAATTCTTATTCTAATATAAGTGATGTAGGTTTAGCAATTAACCTATTTAATCACCACTTTACTAATGTATTCAAATTAGTTTTAATTTTGTATTTGTGTTCACATAATTTTCTGTGACCTTGAAATGAATATTTTGCCCTAATTCTTTAGTATTTTTAGGTACTTGACAGATTTTTAAATATCTTACCAGTTTTAGATTCGGAGCTCTTAGTTTCCCTTTTCTTTGTATTTCATTTTATTCAAATGTCTTTGTAGGTGTACAGTGAAGCCAACGTATATTTAATATACTAAAATAATAAGTAAAATATGAAGCAATGCACATTATCCTTACTGCTACTATTTTTGTGGGACTTGGTTTATTTTAAATGTGTCAAAGTTTTTTTGTTGTTGTTTTTGTTTTTTTAAATCTAGCTATCAGAGGGAATGAAGTATTTAGATATCCCCTAGATTTACTTCTTGGATATTTCATTTTTAGACTTTTCATCTTTGTTGGCACTTGGTGTGTGTGTGTATATATATATATATATATATATATATATATATATAGAGAGAGAGAGAGAGAGAGAGAGAGAGAGAGAGAGAGGAGAGAGAGAACATGACCAGAGAGAGAGAGAGAGAGAGAAAACATGACCAGCATGCACTTTTCAAATAAAAACTAAAATTCAATTCTTTAATTACAAAGTAGTTGACTGAACTCTGACTTACGATGTTAGTAAAATTAAATCTTACAAGTTTTATCCATTTGGAGTAATTTGATAGATTAAGTCAAAATAAGATATAAAAAATTCTTACAAAGGGTGATGATAATTGTTCTCTTATTTTTACAACCTTTATCCCCAAAGGTAATGAGTAAATGCATAGAGCTATGTAGAATAGTTGATAGTTTTAAAATATAAAAAAAATAATGCATTACATTTAGAAGATAGGACTGGGATATAATTATATATATAAGAATGGATTTGCTTTCCATCTTTGTATTCTTAAGGATCATTTAAAATAATATTTTTGAGGGCCTTGATTATATCTCCACACACTACATAGAGGTTAATCATGATCACTATATGTAATAGATTAATAAATTGTGACAGGTTAATGAAGTGATTAATGTTCCTAAACTAGTCCAAAAATAGCAAAATCCTGTCCATAATGGATCTAGAAGAATGTAACTGCCGAAACCGGTTTGGCTCAGTGGATAGAGCATCGGCCTGCGGACTGAAAGGTCCCAGGTTTGATTCCGGCCAAGGGCTTATACCTGGATTGTGGGCACATCCTCGGTGGGGGGTGTGCAAGAGGCAGCTGATCGATGTTTCTCTCTCATTGATGTTTCTAACTTTCTATCCTCTCTTCCTCTCTGTAAAAAAAAAATCAATAAAATATATATTTTTTTAAATAAAAAAGAATGTAACCGATCATTATTTAATGGATAGTCTCTTCAAAGTGTGGGTTTCTGCTTTTGAAATCTTTTGGGCTATTTTGAGACTACATTTAAGTGCTATATGAGGCAAATCTTAACAGATTCAGATTTACCAGTGAGTTTAAACAAGTTCCTTCAGCTAAAAATAACCTTAGAGAAGTTTTAATGTGCAGGCTTTTGAGTGTTTTTCTGTTTATAGCAGTGGTTTTCAAACATCAGAATCACTGTGGGAAATTTTTAAAGATCAAGCTATCCAGAAGGCACCCAACTACAATATATAAATCTCTTGAGTTGTAAAGATAAGGTATTTATTTCCAATTATATGCTTATAAATTGTATCTGGGAAAGACAGAAGAGTGAGAGAAATAGCTTGTATGATAAGGTTTAATTACGTAGAAAACCTTGGCATTCAATTTTAAACTCATCAATATATAGACTTGATAGTTACTAAGCAATTTTATAATAAACTAGAAGGCCTAGTGGACAAATACGTGTATTAGTGGGATCCCTCAGCCTGGCCCATGGGATCGGGGCAAAACTGGCTCTCTGGTCTCCCCTGAGGGGTCCGGATTGCAAGAGGGTGCAGGCTGGGCCAAGGGACCCCACCAGTGCACTATCGGTGGGAGAGGGCAGCAGGGCATGTCCAGCCTATATCCCTCAGGCCTGATCAGATGGACCCTCGTAGCAAGCTAACCTACCAGAGCACATCATGGTAAGCAGTTGAGTGGCCTTAGCATATTATGCTTTGGTTGAATGGACTACTGGACACTTAGCATATTAGACTTTTATTATATAGGACTAGAGGCTTGGTGCATGAAATTCATGCACAGGGGGTGTGTGGATGCCCTCAGCTTGGCCTGAACCCTCTCCAATCCGGGACCATTGGCTCCTAACTGCTCACCTGCCTGATCACCCATAACCACCTTTGCCTGATCACACCTAACCCCTCTGCCTGCCAGCCTGATCGCCCCTAACCGCCCTCTCCTGCCAGCCTGATCTCTAATCGCCTCTGCCTCAGTCCCTGCCACTGTGGCTTTGTCTGGAAGGAGGACTGGAAGACTAGGAGATGTACAGTCAACTCTGTAATATATTACCCTTTTATCCTTTTATTATAGATTGTAGTGTAATCAAAACTAAGGGTTTTTTTTGTTTTGTTTTTTTTAGTAGAGGACTCGGGCATATTGATAAAGAAGTTTGTATGTGTTTTTAAATCCTCGTCCAAGGATATTTTCCATTGATTTTAGAGAGAGGGGAGACAGAGAAACATTAATATGAGAGGAACACATTGGTTTCTGAAGAAGAGCCTGCAACCAAGGTAAATGCCCATGGCCAGAATTGAATCCAGGGCCCTTTGGTCTGCAGGCTGACACTCTATTCACTCAGCCAAACCAGCTAAGGCAGTAAGGAAGTTTTGGGTTTTTTAAAAAAAATATTTTTATTTATTTACAAGGAGGAAGGGGGAAGGATAGAAAGAAACATCGATGAAAGAGAAACATCATTCAGCTGCCTCCTACACACCTCCTGCTTGTGCCCGCAATCAAGGTACATGCCCTTGACCAGAATTGAACCTGGGACTCTTCGGTCGACAGGCCGATGCTCTATTCACTGAGCCAAACCAGCCAGGGCGCAGTAAGGAAGTTTTAATGTTATTTTCTAGGAAGCTTAACTGTTTAAAATTCTCCCCCTTTCTGATTAAAAGAGTTCTACCAAAGAAGTAGAAAGAAGGGAGGGGAAAACCATGATAAAAGAAATAGGGCAAGGAATTAGAGGGGGAGAGTAATTTGCATTGCAAAAATGCTTTAGCATTCTAATATAATTGTGCATCCTGAATTTCCCAAAGTTAATATTTTCATTTTTTTCTGCACTTAATATTTGCCTTAAAAGCATTATAGAGGTTCAGTTTTCCTATGAAATGTAGGTCACACCATATAACAGCATAGAAAAGCAGTATAACTTTCAAAAGCTGTATTTTTAAAGGCATCGATATGATACGGAAATAAAGTCTAAAATAGACTCAGTCTCACACAGGGTAGAACTCTTCATAGGTTAGTGGAAGATCAGAAACCTTTTTCTCCCTCAAATTTCCTTTGCAGAATCTCAGCTCAGTCTGGGGATCTGGATTTGGTCCAACAGAGAACCATGTTAAGAGAAAGAAATCAACCTTTGTTTTTAATGATTAGGGTCAGAGTAACACATTTGTAGTTTTCAAAGTCTGAAGAAGATCCAACCAGTCTCAGTCAAGGTATGTGTCAAATGTTGAAGCTTAGTGAAGTTAAGAAACTAAGCTGAACATTTCTGAGAGGCAGAGCTAAATCCCTTATAGTCTCATACCTGCGGAGACAAAAGCTCAGGTTAACTGGAAATTTTCTAGGTCCATACCTAGGAATGGGGGATGAATTGGGCTATATCTTACCAAAATCTTAACAGATGGCACCAGAAAACATGATTAGTAAACTGGAAGACAATATTATCAATAGGTAGTAATAATGGAAGAGGATAAGGTTCAAAATGTCTTTTAACATGTATTTGGAGTCTTGGAAAAGAGTATGGTGCAGGAACAAAGAGATTATGGCTAACAACTTTCCAAAATTGAAAGAAACTACACCTAGGTACCCATGACAAAAATGCTGAAAAAGGAAAAAAGACGCAATGCCTTCAGTTGAGCACCAATAAGTCTGAATTGATGCCTTAAGAGAAATTTTCAAGGACAGAAGACAATGATGGAGTGACATCTTTAAAGTTCTGAGGGAGCAGTGCGGGGAGATAGCGATGGAAGGTCTTGGTGGAATAGATGGTCCAGACAAAAGGTACTTCAACATGGGAGGCCTTCAGTAACTCCACACTAAGGAAAGTAAAAGAGGTCCTCAATTTACTGTTGTCATTGAGAGTTCCAATAGTTTCATTCTTGAGGAAACCTGAGCATTAAATCATTTTACTTCCCTCTAAAACCCACAAGGTTTGGAGTTTTAGGTATCGGGTAAAAACACCAAGTAGACCCTTTGAAGATCCTTGAGATCCTCTTCTAGCAGCTCTGAAATTTCAAGACAGCCCAACCCCCTATAGGCTACTATGGAAAGTAGAGTTGAGAACGTAATGGCTAAGGTAGATAAAGTAGGAAAGACATTGCTTACAGTATTCAAGTCCCTTTGAAGAATTTGTATGCAAGAGAAACAATGTGTAGTGAATGTGAACAGGCCTTCATTCAGAAAGACACAGTTGAATATAAGAAAATTCATACTGGAGATAACAGAGTAACTGGGAAATTCATTTCAAGTAACACCTCAATGAATATCTCCAAGCACTCAAGAGAGAAATCTTAGGCGTGCATTAAATGTGGGAAGGCATTCGCCAAAAGATCCTGTCTGTACACTGTAGTGCTCACACTGGAGAGGCGCCTGTGGATGTTCTGAATTTGAGAAGGCCTTCACCTGTACGTGAGTTTTGATGGAAGTTCAGAGGATTCACACTGGCGAGAAATCATTTGAATGCAGTGCTCATGGAGAAACCTTCACCCACAAGTCACCACTCAAGGTACCCCAGACTTTCATACCGGAGAGGCCATCAACCCCGAGTCAGAC